>CM032446.1:39684144-39739919 GCA_019049505.1 Pachyrhynchus sulphureomaculatus | reverse complement strand
AAATTTGGATTGCTTCTTGTTTCCCTCAAATCTTGCATAATCGATAACTTTTGATGCTTATTCAAAGTTTGTGGAGCAAATTCTGCGAATATCTTTTCTTTTTTTATAACTTTTTTCAAAATCGCTTAAGCTGCTTCCCTGTAGATGTTTAATGCTTTTTCCCGCATTTTCAGCAAAGCATTGTGATCATCTGCGACGAATTCACGAACTCTTTGAATCGATGTTCGAATTAGTATTTGATCTCCCTTGTATTTGTTATCTTCAAGTAGTCCTTTTCCATCCAGAAAACTTTTCTGCCATTCAAAAATGTGTGTTCTTGACTAAAAATCATCGCCATATAATTTTTTCATCATTTTGAATGTTTTTGGTGCCTTTGTGCTGAGTTTTAGGTGAAATTTAATCACAGTCCTTTGTGCCAAGTTATAATTCCTCCAACACGACTGTTAAATAATATTTCATATCTCAGTCATCTGTCAGTATTTCCTTGAAAGCAGAAAAGGGCACATAAAACTAATAGATGACACCACTAGTTTTATAATATACAGCACTAGTCCGGAAAATTACTTATCGTACAGTATATATACATATATATACATACATATACGAGTATATATATATATATATATATATATATATAATATATATATATATATATATACGAGGCTGGTTTGAAAAGTCCGTGCAAAAATAAAAACTACTTATGTGTTTGGGTAAACCTTTTTTTATTTTTCGACATAGTCTCCTTTTAGGCTTATACACTTCGTCCAACGATGTTCTAGTTTGTTGATCCCTTCCGAATAATAGGATTTGTCCAAGTCTGCAAAATATCCATTAGTGTCTGCAATCACCTCCTCGT
The DNA here is from genome assembly GCA_019049505.1 of Pachyrhynchus sulphureomaculatus. Classification (NCBI taxonomy): domain Eukaryota; kingdom Metazoa; phylum Arthropoda; class Insecta; order Coleoptera; family Curculionidae; genus Pachyrhynchus; species Pachyrhynchus sulphureomaculatus. The sequence continues at coordinate 39,739,063 of CM032446.1, read as the reverse complement.
TTGAATAAAATCTTTGTCCCGCCAGCCATTTCTTCAAATTGGGGAATAAATAGTAGTCCGAGGGAGCCAAGTCTGGAGAATAGGGGGGATGTGAAATGAGTTGGAATCCTATTTCCATTAATTTTGCCACCACAACTGCTGAGGTGTGTGCTGGTGCGTTGTCGTGATGGAAAAGGACTTTCTTGTGGGCCAATCGCGGGCGTTTTTCTTGCAGCTCGGTTTTTCAAACGGTCCAATAACGATGAATAATATTCACCTGTAATAGTTTTACTCTTTTCCAGATAGTCGATGAGGATTATTCCTTGCGAATCTTAAAAGACAGTCGCCATAACCTTTCCGGCCGAAGGAACGGTCTTCGCCTTTTTTGGTACAGATTCCCCCTTGGTAACCCATTGTTTAGATTGTTGTTTGGTCTCAGGAGTATAGTAATGTATCCATGTTTCATCCACAGTGACGAAACGACGCTTAAAGTCCTCCGGATTCTTCTGGAACAGCTGCAAACCATCCTTGCAACACTTCATACGATTCCGTTTTTGGTCAAGCGTGAGCAATCGTGGCACCCATCTTGCGGATAGCTTTCTCATGTCCAAATGTTTATGCAAAATATTATGTACCCGTTCAGTCGAGATGCCCACAGCACTAGCAATCTCACGCACCTTAACTCTTCTGTCATCCATCACCATATCATGGATTTGATCAATGATTTCTGGAGTCGTAACCTCCACAGGACGTCCAGAAACGTTCAGCGTCACTTGTGCCCATATGGCCAGTCCGAAAATTTTTTAAAACCACTTATAAACTGTTCTAATCGAAGGTGCAGAGTCACCATAATGTTTATCAAGCTTCTCTTTAGTCTCCTGAGGCGTTTTGCCTTTCATAAAGTAATGTTTAATCACCACACGAAATTCTTTTTCGTCCATTTTTTGAAAATCACTCGACTTCCTTGATTCACACGAATGCCAAACACAAAAAAATAGACCAATATGGCTGAAACTTGGTGTGCGTTCATTCAAGAGATGCTACTAACTAAACATGACCTCGATAGGCGCCGATGGTGCCATCTCTCGGACTTTGCCTCGTATATATACTTATATATATATATATATATATATATATATATATATATATATATATATATATATATATAAATATATATATATATACATATATATATATATATATATATATATATATATATATATATGTATATATATATATATATATATATATATATATATATATATATATATATATATATATATATATATATATATATATATATATATATATATGTATATATATATATATATATATATATATATATATATATATATATATATATTTATATATATATATATATATATATATATATATATATATATATATATATATATATATATATATATATATATATAGATAGATATATATATATATATATATATATATATATATATATATATATATATATATATATATATATATATATATATATACATATATATAGAGAGAGTGTTCTGAAAACCGTATTGCCGCCCTTGTCACAGTTAAGATGATCATGGCTGACAGAGACCGTGAATTTTTAATGTGGGTTGCAGGAAAATGATACACTGTCAGCGATAATCGAATCTTTAACTCTCCTTGTCGACGAAACGTCTTATACGCAAAGTGAAAAGTATTACGGAGAAAACTGTTTTCTGGTAATGGTAATCCAAAAAGTATTTGTAGTGTTTTATTGATGTTGGCAAAGTTTAGTAGTAGTAAATGGTTTTTATGGCACTTTGTTTAATTAAAAAGAATTAATGTTGCGAGTTCATATAGGTTCTGAATCTGATGTGTTTTTTACTCGAAAACCTGTTATTGCTGGTGGAAAATGCATTGTTTTACTTATTTTGAACTCTACAGATAATGAGAAGTCAATTATCATAATTGCACTGGTAAATTAGATATGGGTACGTAATTAAGACATTATTTCTATATGATATTTTCCAGGAAGTGTTGATTTTAGATAAGAAATTTATGACTTCTTTGAGTTAGTTTTACGTGTTATCGAGGGGAGCTATTTTTAGTACAATTGCTTCTTCTACCGAGATGTGCCAGTTTCAATATTAAGTGATTTTCATAACATTCTGTATATATATATATATATATATATATATATATATATATTATATATATATATATATATATATATATATATATATATATATATATATATATATATAATATATATATTTAAATTAATTAAAACTTCTTAATAATTCAACTGTAGTTAGTCAGTAAATGTTAAGATTTAATAATTGAATAGACGGTTATTTATTTAGATTTTGATGTTTAGAAAATATAGGCTAGTTTATTCAAAGTTCCGTTACTAGAAATTATTGTGTTTGTAAGTAAAAATTTATTTATATACTTATAGCTGGACATATAAACATTAAATATAAATTTTGTATTGTTGAAAGAATATTTTAATAAAAATGTGCTTTGAGTTGAGAAGATTGTGATACTGTTTTGTTTTTTAAATTTTCCTTTTTCACATAAGTGAATCGCAGTGAAATGAGAAGAGAGGGAAGGAACGGGGGGAAAAAAAAAAACTACAAATATAATCCAAAATTCAGTCTTTATTTTTGAAAAAATGTTCAAAAATATAAATCGAATGAAATTTTTAAAAACTTACATTTTTAAAAAATATTCCCTTATTTTTAATAACTTACTAACAAAGCTGTGAAAAGTGATTTTTATAAAATTACAAAATTACAAAAAAATTCTTAACTTAGCAGTAAAATCATAACAAAACCATTGATAATTAGCCGGTCCCCGGAAAATCTTTCGTAAATCAATAAATACCATTCCTCATGCTTCTTATACTATTTTTAAAATTCCTTGATACGATAGAATTAACAAATTACTCTGAATAATTTCATAAATTAAATTTCTTACTTGGTAGACTAGTATATAACACTAAGTGCCTGCATATCAAATTTTAAATAATATTTATAAAATATTTTCTGTATAGTATATTGCTTTAATTATGTTAGGCACTAAAATTTAGGTAAGTAGATATCAAATTTCACTAAAAAATAATCTTTTCCCTCGTATACATCTACTTACTTATCTTCAAATTTTTTTTTTAAAATTAAGAGACTTTTTTGATTTAAATTCATTTCGATCTTTGGTTTATAAAAAAATCTGACATCAAAAAGAACATACACTAACAAAAATAAATTAAAAATATGAAATAAATGTTCAAAAATCAAAAATGTACTAAATCCTAATTCCAGTGTGAGAGAAATAAGCTGAAAATAGGTAGTTACGTCCCATGAAATATTTTATTTGAGCTAAAAGAGGAAAATAATCAAAATTTTTATAAACCGATTAGTCGTTTCCGCAATAGTCAATTGTTATTATTTTGAGGAACCTCATATTGTCGAAAGGCTGAACTAAAAAAATCATAAAAATAATGTGTGGGCACGTTGAAAACTATTTAATTTCTCACGCACTGATACTAGCATGAAGTAAAACCATTAACAAAACTTTTTATTGGCAGTTGAAATCATCACCAGCTGGCTCCTCTTCTGCTTCATAATCATCTTCGCAGGTTGCCTCTTGGTACTGCTGATACTCTGACACTAAATCGTTCATATTTGATTCGGCCTCGGTGAATTCCATTTCGTCCATACCTTCACCCGTGTACCAGTGAAGGAAAGCTTTTCTTCTAAACATGGCGGCAAATTGTTCGGAGATGCGTTTGAAGAGTTCTTGGATCGCTGTGGTATTGCCTGTAAAAATATAGTATTGGGTTGTAAAAACAATAGAGAGTTTTTAAATCCATTCCATAAAAATAATTGACCTTTATTGTGAGACACTATATATATATATATATATATATATATATATATATATATATATATATATATATATATATATATATATAATGTTGACGGTTATTCCTCGTTTTTGTGTTGTTTTTACAGGTTTTTATCGTTTTCCAGGCTTCTGAACTTTTCGTACCCCCCCAGTTGTTGGTAGATGAAATCGCATTTCTTAAGCCATGCTGTATTTTTCTTTTTAAGATCTTCTTGCTTCACCTTCCTGTTGGCTCTTTCGTATTTTTCCTTAGTATGTGGGTCCCCTTTCTGTATTAGTTCTTCATAGAATTCCCTTTTTTCTTGAATTAGCTGTTCTGTTTCTTCATCCCACCAATATGTTTTAGGTTTCTCTGTACCTAGTGCCTCTTTAGCTGCCTCTGTTGTACATCTTTTTGTGTGTTGATATTTATCTTCTGTGGTTCTACTGCTTTCTTCTAAGAATTTTTATTCTAGACGCTTGCGATATAGATATTTCGTGCTGTCATCGGTCATACTATTGAGGTTGTACTTTATTATGTCTATTTTTTCGTTTCGTGTGTTATTATCTTTGCTTCGATGATCATCTTTACAAACGGCATATATATTTTGGATGTGACCAGGCAGTAGTCGGATCCACAACGTTTCTTTGGTTATACTGGACAGTTTAGTCATCGATGAAATCAGAAAAACAACCGAAAACTTTGCATCACTCTTCATCATGACCACGAAAAACATATTTTCTCATTTTTTTACTTACCAATAAACGTGGAGGACATCTTGAGTCCAACTGGTGGAATGTCGCAAACTGCAGTTTTTACGTTATTTGGAATCCATTCTACAAAGTAACTACTATTTTTATTTTGGACAGCCAGCATTTGTTCGTCTACTTCTTTCATTGACATTCTACCTACAAATTATAAAAAAGAGTTAGAATTTATTTTCAGTTTGTTTTGTCAAGAGATGTTTATTAGCTTGGAGGTTGAACGTTAACGTATTTTAAACAAAACGAATCATACCACACATCAGAATAATGTTATACGTGCGTTAATTTTGATTGTATCAAAAAGTGTTTGCAAATTACTATCCAATATAAAAATATGAGAAAAAAAAGTGGAAAATAAAGAAACCAATATATCCTATGAGAATAGCATAACATAGACTACGAAGTTCCTAAGAGTAAATGTTGATTAAGCTTATTGTAAATTAAAAATGAATCTAATTGATATAAAATTAAATAGAATATTGTCCATAAAAGCAGTAACCTACCTCTAAATACTGCAGCAACAGTAAGATACCTTCCGTGCCGTGGATCGCAGGCAGCCATCATATTCTTAGCGTCAAACATTTGCTGAGTCAGTTCAGGCACTGTCAAAGCTCTGTACTGCTGACTACCTCGTGACGTCAATGGTGCGAATCCAGGCATAAAGAAGTGGAGACGAGGGAACGGGACCATGTTGACAGCTAACTTGCGAAGATCTGCATTCAATTGACCAGGGAACCTAAACAGTAGGATTTAAATCAAAAACATCTTATACCCAAGAGGCGACCGAATATGTCATTCATGAAATCGATTCCTGTCAAAACAATCATTCATCTAAAATTTTGAGGAGTGCGGTGAGAAAAAGTAGAAAACAACGGAGTAGTTGCCTTATTCTGCTTCCGTGCAACACCGCTAAGAACACTAAATAGTCGTTTATTGTCGTGTAGTAAAACTTACCATGGAAACGTACCGATGTTGCTACTTATATTTATTAATTTTATTATTGGTTACATGTGATTATATATCACTTATTAAAATACAAATTTAGAAACTATTCTGCTGTATCTTATAAATATATTTAGCAGTGCCCGCGGCTCCGCTCGCGTGGACTTGATTCACTATTATCGTCATTGCTTATTGGTTAGGTTACCTAATGTAATAAAATATATCCTAGAACCTAGCCGGGGAACATTTGTATGTTTTAAAAAAAGCACGCAAATCGGATAAGTGGTTCTACAGTTATAAGCGCACTAACAGATAGACAGACAGACAGAGAGACATATCATTTTATATATATTATCGAAGATTATAGATAACCTGTCCAGAGAACAAATGTATGAATTAAAAAAAAAAAACACGTAAATCGGATAAGTGGTCCACGAGTAATAAGCGCACTAACGGACAGACAGATAGACAAAAAGATGTTGCATTTTATATATATTATAGATAACCTAGCCAGAGAACATATGTATGTTTAAAAAGAAAAGCACGTAAAATCGGATAATTGGTTCCCCAGTGATAAGCGCACTAACGAAACAGACAGACAAATAGAGAGACGTTGCATTTTATATATATTATAGAAGCTTATAGATAACCTGGCTAGAGAATAAATGTATGAATTAAAAAAAAACACATAAATCAGATAAGTGGTTCTCGAGTAATAAGCGCACTAACGGGCAGACAGACAGATAGAGAGACGTTGCATTTTATATATATTATAGATAACCTGGCCAGAGAACATATGTATGTTAAAAAAAAAAAGCACGTAAATGGGATATGGCTCCCCAGTGAAAAGCGCACTAACGAACAGGCAGACAGACAGATAGACGTTGCATTTTATATACATTATATATAATCTTTACCACATGATATTGTTCCATATTTAATGGTTTAGGAAGTGTATTGCAAGAGAATGCGCTAGCGGCACCCTTTTTTCCCACTTGATTCACTATTATCGTCACTACTTATTCCTTATGTTATCTAATGTAATAAAATATAGCCTATAACCTGGCCAGAATACATATGTATATTTTAAAAAAAAGCACGTAAATTAGATAAGTGGTTCTCTAGTGATAAGACTCACTAATGGATAGACAGACAGAGAGACGTTGCATTTTATATATATTATAGATGTTATTTATTTTCCCCTCTATTATAGAATGTCATTGAAAGAAACAGTAAACCAAGTAATTTTGTAAATTCTGGAAGTCATTTGATAAATTCGTTAGCAGACGATCCAATCAACTAATTTCAGGACACATAAGATGTAGGATTGTGTTTTAATATAAATGTGCGGACGATTAATTCAAATATATGAAGTTCACTAAAAACCTGAATGTAAAATATATATTGTCTCTTTTTTTTTAAAATTTTTGAAAATCTGAAAATTATTCCAAAATTTTTTAAAAAATTATTCTAGATGTTTTAAAACATGCTGATTAATAGCCTTTTCCATAATATTCGACATTATTGAAAACAATGTCGGCAGTTGTTTGACAAGGTCTTACTGCCTTTCCTGCCGTAAGGAAATATTTCCGTTGTAGGGTAAATTGAAAATTCTAGAGAAACCTAGTGTTAGTTGGCTTGCGCATTTTTTGAGTACTATGGCAGGTATTCCGTCAGCACCAGAAGCTATTTTGGTAGAAAAGACTCATTAAAATACATTTTATGACGTTCTGCCTGAAGACATGTCGGACATCTTGACTGCACATTGGGAGTGGTGGGTGGTGTTTTTCCCGAGAAATCGGCAGTAATGTGTGCAAAGAGTGCAGATAATAAGTTGGCTTTCTCAATAGGTTTTGTTGCAATAATATTATTATCCGGCTGCATTAGTAATATGGGACAAAAACATAAACCATTGAAAATAAGAACAGAATTTACAACTCAATAGTGAAAAGTAAAATAACTTACAGCTCCCAGTGTGGCCATTAAAGGAAAGAACAGAAAAAATACTAAAAGTTATAGAAATGGATTTCTGGAGACAAGCAGCCAGAAAATCCAGAAAAGATCGCATACTAAATGACACGATAAGGCGAGCTTTAGAAATAAAGCACGATATAGTGGACGAAATCAGAACCCAACAGTTGGTATGGTACGGACATGTACAGAGAATGTCACAAGACCGACTACCTAAAAAGATTTTAAATTGGAACCCTCATGGAAAAAGAAAGCGAGGAAGACCACGCCAGAGCTGGAGAGCAGGAATCAACAAGGAAGTACTAGAGAGAGATCTGGAAGAGGAGGGATGGAGAAACCGGGAGGAGTGGAAATTAGGCATCGGAAGACGGAAGATGTTATAAAACCGATTGATGTATATATATATATATATATATATATATATATATATATATATAATATATATATATATATATGCATTAGTAATCTTACAGAGGATTTATTAAAATTTTGACTAATGGCCTCTACTACCCACCAAACAGACCTGAAATTGTACGTCTCCAAAAGTGCTAATGTGTAGCTATAAATATTTAGGCTCGTACTAAATTATTATTATAAACGTTTTATAATTCTATTTAATTACTTTTAAACAATTATTTTGGCGTCTAGTTTATTTTTGTCTTTCTTTAGGAATAATTATAGCAGTTACGCAATTAATAATATGATGAATATCAAAAACAAAGTTTCCATTCTAAATTAGCATAAATCTTTATGGAATTACAAAAACATTTATGCAAATTTAAATGAAATGTTAAAAAAACAAAAAAAAAATGTTACACTTAAACTGAGCCACAACTCATGGACAACAATCCTAAAAAATAATCGGCCAAGTGCGCAATTAGTGTTCGGTAAGTTGATTGCTTTTAAAATAAAAATTTTTATTACGGAGGTATAAAATGATAAGTGACTTCACAAAACACACCCCAAATGAGTTTTCAACAATTTTCTTTCCCGATTTTTACTGAAAACTTCAAATTTTTGTTTTTTTCTTTTATATACCAGATATCAATCTACATTCTGTGGAAAATATTCCAAAATTTTTTCAAAAATTTTTGATCGGTACTTTTCGAGATAAAGGGAGGGAACAGCCATTTTTCGCAATTTTTTAAAAATAATACAAAGAACAGTTCCCGCAAGTATTATATTATATATATTTTTAAACTCGTGTTTTTACAAGCTTTCATTTAACACCCCACTCGATGACCTGGCAATTTTTTTTTTCATTTCCGATTTCACCCTCCAGAACTAACCCCTTTAGTCAAAATTTAACTTTCAAAACTACAGGGCTCTGATGAGGCCATCAACTTCTATATTACTGCTAAATTTCAACTTTCTATGTCAAATCGTTTCGGAGAAAATCGGGTGTGATAGACGGACAGACAGACAGATATATGGACAGATGGACAGACGCTGGAGTGATCTTATAAGTGTTCTGTACGGAACAGTAAAAATACTTGCACAGTTAGAGATCCGTACGTTGATTGATTTTAAAATATTTTTTTTTACCGAGGTATAAAATAATCACGATCTTCACTGAAAACTGGTGACCTTGAAATCTTTGTTTTTTTTTGTATACCAGATAAATTATCAAAGGTTCAATCTACACCCTACGGAGAATATTCCAGAATTTTTTCAAAATTTTTTAATCAGTACTTTTCGAGATAAGGGGGAACAGTGATTTTTCGCAGTTTTTTAAACATAAAACAAAAAAAAGTGTACGCAAGTATTACATTATATATATTTTTGAACTCGTGTTTTTACGAGTTTTCATTTGACACCACACTCGATGACCTGGTAAAATTTTTTTTTTTCACTTCCGATTTCACTTCCCAAAACCTTTAAATCAAAATTTAACTTTCAAAACTACACTGCTCTGAATAAGTTATCAATTCCTATATTTGTGCGGAATTTCAATTTTATATGTCAAATAATTTCGGGGAAAACCGAGTGCGACAGATAAACGGACAGGCGGACACTGAAGTGGTCTTGTAAGTGTTCCGTACAGAACACTAAAAATTATCTAGGTTATGTGTTATGAATATATCAGTATTATTTTTATTGGCATAGTAATTTTTTTATTTGTCGTTATTTATAAAATACCTCGAACAAATATTGTAACATCAATAAATCGTCAAGTAAGAACGTGTCCGCGATAATTTTTTGTAGATGCGAATTTAGCGATTCAACACAAAATCGGTAGAGGAAAACTTTGTCTACAACGTATTTTAGTAAAACTATCAGTCGATTCCGAACTTTCGTTGAAATCACGTAAAATCCAAAACGAGTCACTTCGAGGCAGTCTTTTCTTTGTTTCCATCCGAAGGGACCTAAAATGAGACATTTCGCGGCCGCTAAATATTTAAAAAAGTCGATATAGTTTCTAAAGAAGTGGGTAAATTGTTTTCACGAGACTCAGAAAGTCGAAAAACGAACCCAAAATTGACCAAGGGGTCAACCCTATTGAAAACGTTTAGTCCCTTGTAAGGAAAAAGCTCAGAGGAAAGACTCTGAGGACATTAACTTAGTTGTCTTGCGAGATTCAATAAATTTGGAGATCATTGTCGTAGTGTGCAAAAAATCTCGTCGACAGCATGCGTCAAAGATGTCAAACGATTATTGATGCAGGAGACTTTAACTCAGCTTATTGACGAACCAACACGGATCGATTCCTGATCGAGACGGGAACTTCGCCAGTCTTCTTGATCTGTTTTTAACCACCAATCCGGAGATTTACACGGTCAGCGTAAATCCGCCATTAGGTTCTTCTGACCATAAACTACTTTCGACATCGAGTATCCTACCAATCAGAGATAGAGATGCGCCTAAACTGCGCAAGATTTGGCACTACAAATCTGCTAAATAGGAAGATCTCATGGAATATTTTAGAACTTTCCCTTGGTTAGACGTTTGTTTTCGATCCGATGACCCATCTGACTGCGCCAGGGAGGTTTCCGATGTTATTTTGGCCGGTATGGAGGCTTACATCCCTTTTTCGAAAAAATGCCCTTCCAACAATAAGTCTTGGTTTAACCCAAAATGCAAAGAAGCTGTTGCTTCTAAACATCTTGCCTACCGACAATGGCGTGAAAATCCTAACACCATAAACCGTAACACCTTTGTTCGTGCCAGGAACAGATGCAAAGAAATTATCGACGAAACCAAGAAGGCACACAATCAACGAATTAGAAACAAACTTCTCGCAGGTCCTTTTGGTCAGTCGCTAAGGCAGTGAGTGAAAATTTCACCAAATCCACCATACCACCACTCACACGGCCAGATAATTCTATTGCAACGACACGTGTTGAAAAAGCGAACTTGTTGGCTGAAGTCTTTGCTTCACGATCTACTGTCGATTTCCAAGGAAAAACACCACCTACTATTCCCATAGTGCAGTCAAGGATGCCCGATATTGTCTTCAGACAGCGTATCATAAAACGTATTTTAATGAAGCTAGACATCAAAAAAGCTTACGGAATACCTCCCATAGTTCTCAAAAATTGTGGGAGGGAACTAACACCAGTTTTCTGTAGACTTTTCAACCTATCCTACAGAAAGGGAATATTTCCTTCCTGCTGAAAATGTACCACGGTTCAGCCGATACCTAAAAAAGGCAAGAAGACCTTGCCAAGTAACTACCGACCAATCGCACTGCTTTGAATAATATCGAAAGTCGTGGAAAAGGCTATCAATCAGCATCTTCTATAATATCTTGAAGGATTCAACATTATTAGGGATCATCAATATGGCTTTCGTAAAAATAGATCAACAGGAGATCTTCTGACTTATGTAACACACGTTTGGAACAACGCAATTGAACACTTTGGAGAATCTTGAGCGGTTGCTCTTGACATATCCAAGGCATTCGATCGTGTTTGGCACGATGGGCTGTTGGCTAAGCTACGCTCTTATGGTATGTCTGAAAAGTTCTGTTTGTGGTTCTCATGTTTCCTCAGAGAGCGTTCTTTACGAGTGGCAGTCGACGGATTTCTTTCTAACACCTTCGCTATCAACGCCGTTGTACCTTAAGGCTCCATACTGTCTCCTACGCTTTCTCTCATTTACATTAACGATCTGCTGGAAAAGACCGAGAATCCAATCCACAGCTTTGCAGATGACAGTACGCTTCTCTCTTCATTCACTTTGAATGCTCGGATATCGGCTACTCAGACGAATATCCGCAGACAGCAGAAAGTCATTCAACTTAACAAAGACCTGGAAGAAATTTTACCTTGGGGTGACAGTAACCAAGTGGAATTTAACGCTAGAAAAACCTAGGCGGCAGTTTTTTCTAAAAAAGTTAACGTTGCTGAACCCGACATAGTCATGTCGGGGCACTCCATTCCTCTAACATCGTCACTGAATTTGTTGGCCGTTAATTTGGGAGCAAATATGTCCTGGCATGAACATGTTGCAGGCATAGCAAGGAGAGCTTCTCAAAAGTTGGGAATATTATTTTGAACCAGAAAGCTGTACACTCCACAACAACAGTTAATTCTTTACAAAGCTCAAATTGGACCAACTGTGGAATACTGCCTGCTCTCATGTTTGGGGCTCCGCTCCCAAACATACACTGCATTTGATGGATTCTAATAAGAGAAGAGCTGTGCGTCTGACTGGAGACCCGGAACTGACCGGCGGCCTTGATTCGCTGAAACATCGAAGAACGGTTGGCGACTTGAGCCTATTCTCTAGTATATCTCCTATAGTATTTTCATGGAAGGTGTTCGAGGGATGTGGCCCGCTTAATTCCTCCCAGAGCGGTGCATGTTAGAAGTACACGTCGCGCTAATACTTCACATCTGTATGAGGTTCAGCTTGTTACTCCTCGTACAACGCTTTCCAAGCAGTCTTTTATATGCCCAGGAATGTTGTTTTTTCCACCGAGTACAACTTACAGCGATTCAAGAACAGCGTGAATCGCTTCTTTCGCACACGTGTCGCTCCTGTAGCGCTTTAGGGACTTCTTCCCTGCAGCACGTGTGCTAGACCCATAAAAAAAAAATTGGACAACTTACTAAGGTAATTGCGGCGTTGTTAGAAAAACCAAAAAGAGCATCGATGGCAAAAGATGTCCCCGAAATACATTTTTTCAAGAATACGAACGGTTACGTTCTTACCTGATAAATTGTAAGACGTTAATAATAGTACAAACTTAATACCTACCTGAGACAAGTAGTTACTCCAGACATTGTAAGAGACACGAGATGATTCAAATCACTATAACTGGGGTTGGGTACCTTCAATGTTCTAAAGCAAATGTCGTAGAGAGCTTCGTTGTCTATACAGTAAGTTTCATCTGTGTTTTCTACCAGCTGATGTACTGAAAGTGTTGCGTTGTATGGTTCCACTACTGTATCGGAAACTTTAGGACTAGGCATCACTGAATATGTATTCATTATTCTATCCGGGTATTCTTCTCTTATTTTTGATATTAAAAGGGTACCCATTCCGGAACCGGTACCACCTCCAAGTGAATGTGTCAACTGGAAACCTGTAGGACAAAATATAGTAAATATACTGAAAGTTTTGGATCATCTAAAGGAGACTTCTATATCAGGCAAAATCAGTAAAATAATTTTACTTCGACACGTTCGAAGGGACCAAATGAGGTGAAAGGTCTCGAGGCTTTTAAAGAAAAAACAATGTTTTTTCTAATAATTTATTCTGTCCTTCAACATAGTTTGCCTCAAGGGCGAAACACTTATTCCAGACATCTTCCAACATTTTCAACCTTCCATATAGTACGATTTCATTCGATCTGGAGCCAACTTTTTAAATTTCGAAAAAGGTAATAATCCCTCTGGGCCAGATCTGGTGAATACGGCGGATGAGGAAGCCCAATTGGTCCAATTTCATCATCGATTTTATGTTGTGAGCTAGTGCATTATCTTGAGGAAACTTTTTTTTTCGCTAAATGAAACCTTTTTTTGGTTTTACAATTCAAACGGTTCAACCAACCTACGTAATAGTTTCCGGTGATTGTTCGACCCTTTTCAAGATAGTCGATCAGTATTATTTTATGCGCTTCCCAAAAAATATTTGCCAAAACCTTTCCAGCTGATGTTTATATTTTTGGACGCTTCGGTCGGCTTTCATGTGGTTCCAGCCACTCGTGCAGAACGACAAAGGACGCTAAGAAGAGATACAAACGTGTAGTGCGTGCAAGTGAAAGATGATACTTAAACGATCAGGTTCGTAGCGTCCATGGATGGATCCATGTTTCGTCCATTGTTACGAATCGACGAAAAAACTCCTTTGGATTACACCGAAACAGTGCCGAACAGTGTTCTGAATTTTCGATACGTTGCTGTTTTTGATCAATTGTGAGAGTATGTGGCACCAATGGGACACATAGTTTTTCATATGCAAATATTCATGCAAAATATGTCACACGCGTTCTGTTGATATCTTTACGATGTCAGCTATCTCTTTCACTTTCACTTTGCTGTCATTCAGAACAATATGGTGGATTTTTTGTGTTTTTTTGGAATAACTGCCTCAATTGGAAGTCCGAAATGTGGGGCATCCTCGGTGCTTGTACGACCTCATTTAAGTTCACTAAACCATCGACGTATAGTTGCTTTCGACGAAGCACATGTGCCATAACACTTCTCAAGCGATTCTTGGGTCCTGCCTGTATTTTGTCCCATCAAAAAGTAGTTTTTAATCAGACACGAAATTCTCTTTGTTCCATCGTTTTGCAAAAATCAAAAGTAGCGTCACTCAAACCATCTATAACTCGCAAACTAATGGATAAACATGTTATGAAAATTTTCCACGAATCTTCTGAGAGTTGATACTAATTGAAAACCATATGAATTTTTTTATTTATGTTGCCATCTCTCAGAAAGTCTTGGAACTTTCCACTCCATGTAGTACACAAAACTGATTCATAGGAACTTCTTGGTATCAATTTAATGAAAAGCAATATTTCATTTTTTATTAACTGTATATCATTTTCTGTGGATGGCAAGAAGTAAGAATTGATCAACTTTTCACCTGTATAAAACGTATGTTGGGAATGTGGAAACTTTGGCACACTACTCAGTATATATCACCACTACACCAAACACTTTATTTTTGCACTCGACGCGCGTTTCGCTAACCATGTTAGCCTCATTAGGAGCGATGATTGACTGTCAATCATCGGTCCTGATGAAGCTAACATGGTTGGCGAAACACACATCGAGCGCAAAAATAATGGGTTTGGTGTAATGGTGATATATACTAAATAGAAATATAAAACGATCAACTGGTATGTAGTGTTCCAAATATTGTTCATACTTCATAAGCAGTAATTGGCAGTATAACTAAAATGAATAATTAGCCTTTGTACGGACTAATAGCTTGGTATAATTAGACAGCAAATTAGCGTTAATTGATCATAAACTCTTAACACTGTTTGAAATGGTGATGATATATACCAAGTGGTTCTGAATTATTGTTTTAAATGAAAACGAAATTTAATATAATGGTATACTTCAGGAAGATGTGCATTTTAGATAGAAACAAAATTGACAGTCATTTCCGATCAAACATGTAATAGGTTAAATGAGTGGGGGAGTGGTTTAAATAGATGACTTTAAACATATCGTATTATACACCCTTGTCAGGGTTCTTGGAGTCAGCGAATCTGAAAATTATCTTATTGTTTTACTATTCCCAATCTTAATCGACATTAGACGTAAAGGGTGGTGATTATAAAGTGACTTCATATATTGATTTAATAACTTTTACTTGCAAGGGACGTCCCCATTTTTGGAATGATTTTTGTGATTATAATCAAAAAGTATCTAAATCAGTATCTTGAAAACCATAAATTTTACACTTTTCTCAGTTTCAATTTCGTGAAAATCATTCTACTGTCCAGGTAATTACGGCGATTATTGAAAATATAGTTGAGGTTCTTGAAGATTTAGAGCACACAGATGTAACTCTTAGCGAAAGCATGATCTCTAAATTAGCTAGATTTGGACTCATGACTCCCCCTGAATCTGCTGAAATTAGTAGGGAGGTATCTGACCAGAGTACTGTGTAGAGGGGCTCTGTCTTTGGGCCCTTACTCTTCAATGGATACATTAATGATTTATTTTTTTCCACTTGCATCCCGATAAAGATGTTTGCCATTAGGATGATATTTCTTTGATGTACAAAGCTAACTCTTTCGAACATTAAGATGAGTTAGGTAATAAATAACTTGGAGATTTGGTTTATCCAAGATAATCTCAAGTTGAATATTGATACAGGAGATTGCCTTTTCTTCTAAAAGCAATGTTCTTAACGAGGCTAAGGTTGGAGTATTGGAATTGAGAATAGAGAATAAACTTAATCGGGCTGCCCATGTTACTACTTTAATTGCTAAAGTGTTTTCTTCTATTTCTCTATTAAGAAAATTAAGAAATTGAGGGTTTACTATTTTCTGTTTCACTGTCATATCTCATTTGGTGTTTATGGGGTAATTCAACTTGTCTATACATAAACTATAAAAGAAAAAATGTTCGAATAATTCCGGCTGTTGGCTTTCAAGACCACCGTAAACCGCAGTACATAAATCATAAATTTATGACATTTTCTCCACAATACATTTTTTTCCAGTAATTAAAATACGTAGAAATAAAAATAATTTTCATTTACATTCTTCATATCACAATTATAATACTCGAAATGCTAATTTAATTAACCCACTAAGATACAGATTAGGCAAGTCATGTAAAAATGCTTTAAAAACTAATTTATATAATGTATTGCCGACCTTTGTAGAACTAACTGAAAAGAAATTTAGCAATGAATGTTGCTTACTCAGTCAGTGAATTCATACAGCCTCCCTCCCGTTAGTGTGATTTGTTTGAAAGTTTAATGAAAAGTTAAAAGATTTTTATTTGTTATAAACAATGCACTGTACTTGTTTTTATCAGGTTTCATTGACTGTCATTTTATTTTACCATTGCAAATGTTTTTTTTTTGACAGGCCATATTTATATATTTTTCTTATAAAAAGTACGAGTAGTCAATAAATTATAATATATATATATATATATATATATATATATATATATATATATATATATATATATATATATGTATATATATATATATATATATATATATATATATATATATATATATATATATATATATATATATATATATATACAATAAAGAATAAAGCAAAAGATTGCCGTATCTACCAAAATTCTTAAAACTACAATATTAGTAGGGGAACTAGGCAAAAAGGGGGCGTGATAAGAGATCACACAATTTTCATAAAGCCAATATTTCGGTCCTGGATTGGGACCTTCTTCAGGGCAGAACTGAAAAGAAGAACAAAGCGTATTCACTGATCGTGTTTGGGACAAATTTAAATTAATGTTGTTATAATAAATAAAATTAGTGTAGAACAAGAATAAAATATTAGTCATAATAAATCAAAAAGAAACTCACATGAGAAGTGCAAAGATTTCGTTAGCCTGAATGGCCGTAGGTAGCTTATACATAAAAAAGTTGTTACATAAAATATATAAAATACACACTAAAACACTGTAGACAAAATTATAAAAACCAAATTTAAAACATGGATGTCATTGGGAACCTTGGATGTTGAGAACATTGTTAATTATTTCCCCTGTGACCACCACACATCGCCACCGCCATATAGGAAAGATGACAAGGATGACAGGAGACAGCTGACCGACAGAGATAAGGGGTTTAGTCAGGAAAACTCAATTAACTAGAATGCAGGGTCGGGCCCTACATATACATTTTTTTAAAAGAAACTTTTATTCGTCAAAAAATTAAAATGAAAAAAAAAATCCTTTTGCATGTCAGTTGTGTGACCTATCCAGAGTGGAATTAGTCGATGTAACCTCCCTCAATCGCAATGACCGCCTCCATCCTTGGCCTGAAGCGCTAACCTGCTCTCTTTAAAGCAGAGCCGTCTATATTGGCAAAGGTTGCTTCGATAGCGGTGCGTAAAGATGCCACATTAGGGTGTCTGGACTTGTGAGTATGTTTCAATCATAGTAGTCGAGAGAGTTCAAATCCGGACTATTAAGGGGACAGAATTCTTTAGACCAGAACATTTCCACGTTATCCGATAACCAATTTTGAACTAAAGGGCTCGTGTGTGCCAGTGTGCCTTGTCAGAAGCATTATATTTAGCAACAATGTCGGACAGAATCGATCTCGGGTATCCGAAAAAGCGAATTATTTCAGTCGCCGAACATCCAGTTCGAAGACTTTTTATAATCGCGGCTCGTCGGTTGTACTCCGCATTTGTTCGCAACGGCTCGGCCATTTCGAGGTTATGACTGTTTACTAGAACTTTCACGAACGTCAACAATCACCTACAGCGGAACTCCTATATGGAGGAAAACTCAAATTTAAATTTGTCCGGATTTAAGAGCCCCTCTCTGTTGGGGTTGGCGACCACTATGGCAAATTCGTCTCTATTCTGTGCTATATGTATCAGGAAGTTGCCGTCGGTGTTCGTACAGTCTCTTATGTTTCTTAGCCATAATTTCTTCTTTCTACCCAAGCCTCGTCTTCCGTCTATGTTTCCTTCCAGTATAAGTCGGAGTTGCTCGTATTCTGTGTGACGCATTATGTATCCGAGGTAGGCTGTTTTTCTGATCTTAATTGTCTGGACTAGCCATTGTGGAGCATTCAACTTGATTAGCACTTCTGCATTGGTCGTTCTGCTAATCCAGCTGATTCTTAGCATTCGTCTGTACAGCCACATTTCGAACGCCTGGAGCTTTTTTATGTCCTCCTGTTTAAGGGTCCATGCTTCGCACCCGTAGAGTGGTAGTGGCCAGATGTAGCACTTTAATGTTGATAATCTTGTATGGATGGATAACTTTAGGTGACACAAGAACTTTCGTATATTGATGAAGCCGGCTCTGGCTATCTCAATGCGCTTGCTAATCTCTTTTGATTGATCTAATTGGGTATGACTTCTCTACCTAGGTATATGTAACTATGAATGTTTTAAACGATATCATCATCGATGGCTATTTGGGCATCGTTCTGCGCATCTTCGCCTCGGCCAAAAACAAGAGTTTTGGTTTTCGTGGAGTTTATTTCTAATCTCAACCGGGCACTTGATTCTAACGGGACATTTATCTGCGTTTGTAAATCTTCCTCAGAATCTGCCAGAATCACTTCCATTGATTTGGCGCTTTTTGAACATTCTTCTAGCGATGACTTAATTATATATTCCGCATGCACGTTAAAAAGGTGTGGAGATAAAAGGCATCCTTGGCGGACTCCCCTTTTTATGTTTATCTAATTTGTACTGCCATTTTCTGTGCGAACGCTGCCTTAATGGTTCCAATATATGTTACGAAAAATTATTATATCTTGTCCATCCAGTCCTACTTCTTGGAAAATATGAATTAGTTGGTCATGTCTGATGCGGTCGAATGCCTTTCTGTAGTCAATTAAGCACGTGAACAGTTTTTTCTGCACTTCTAGGTATCTTTCAGCCATTAGGGTCAACCCCAGAATTGCATCCCTGGTGCCTGTTCCTCTTCTAAACCCGAACTGGGTTCGACGGTGGTCTTCGCATCTTCCCATCTTGTGAAGGGCTATATACGTCAATCAGTCCTGTGAGAGTGTGATATTATGGTTTGTATATATATATATATATATATATATATATATATATATATATATATATATATATATATATATATATATATATATATAAAATAACCTTCTAATAACCAATTTCTTTTCTACTCTAGTTTAAAAAAGATCAGTAAAAGAATAATAAGTTCATTTAAGTGAGGCCAAGAAGTTGTCATGATCGGGAAAATCAGCATAACTATCCAGTATATCAAAAGGAAAGCTGACTAACAATTGACAGATATTATTATAATCGCTACCTTATTCCGTTTCTTATTTATGAAAGTATCGAGGCTAATAAATATACATTACTTTTAATGTGTTAGTGTTATGTTTTGCGTATCACTTACTTGAAGAAAAGAAATAATTCTTACAACTACATACCTTGCAAACAATCACAGTTCTCAGCTTCCTTTCTAACTACATCTAATACTGCATCAACTAGTTCAGCTCCTTCAGTATAGTGACCTTTAGCCCAATTATTGCCTGCTCCTGATTGGCCAAAAACAAAGTTATCCGGCCTGAAAAGTTTTCCATATCTTCCCGATCTGACAGCGTCCATGGTACCTGGTTCCAGGTCGAGGAGGATCGCCCTGGGTACGTATTTACCTCCATTATTAAGTGATGCAACTGAAAAGGAAAAAAATATATTAGGAAGTGATATTCTAACCGAAGAAAAACCATAGTGGTCGGTTGGCACAAGAACTGAAATTTAAAATAATGACCAGTGTCCCTTTAACTTCCGGAAAATAAGCCATTTTATTCACTCTGTCAAATTTGAAGTATTTGATTTAAACACGTAAAAAGGCCAATACTTTAGTCAATTTATTTTAAAATATTCCAAATTATTTTTTTAGTTTTAAATTACAGGACTTGACATCATCGTTTTAATTTTACTCATGATGGTAAGGCAGTTGGTGCGAATTTGCGACATTTTGTAACATAGATCTCCCAGATGCGTTTGGATAAGAAGTAAGAATAAAATAAGAAAAATAAAATTAACAATTTTAACTGAAATGAACAGTGAAAACTGTTGAGTTCAAAGTATCACAATATTTATCCCTGAATTATCATTAACAGACTTATTATATATATTATATATATATATATATATATATATATATATATATATATATATATATATATATATATATATACATATGAAGGGTTTTAGTTCAAAACTGAACATCTCCAAAAAATTCAAAAACTAGTTTTAACTGCCATCTGTTGTTATACAAGAAGTACTAATGGACAGACAATTCAAAGCAAGAAAGGTCCTAGGATAGAGCTTCAGAAAGAAATGCATGTTCGGTTCAACACAAGATCTGTTCAAAAAAGAAACAGTTCAAAAATGGATATGTCCATAGTGGCTTCATGTGGAGTGCGACAAAAACATGGGAATTATTACTGTCAACAGCAAGGGCTACACCTAGTTCCTTGAAGATTATTAATGTCCAGCAGCGGCTGATTAAAAGTTGAACGAACTTTTTTGAGGATAAAAATACAGAAGCAAATATCCCTTTCCAGTACAAAAAACAAGGGAGTTCCAAGTCGTGTCGAACTGCAGCGGTGTTTTTCAAAGAAATAATTTTTTTTTATGGGTCTAGCCCACGTGCTGCAGGGAAGTCCCTATAGCGCTCCAGGAGCGGCATGTGTGCGGAAAAAGCGATTCACGTTGTTCTTGAATCGCTGTAAACTGTACTCGGTGGGAACCACAGCCTTGGGCAAATTATTCCAAAGGGAAGATGTTTTCCATATAAAAAACTGCTTGAAAAACGTTGTACGCGGAGTAACAAGCTGAACCTCAAACGGATGTGAAGCACCAGAGCGACGTGTATTTCTACCATGCACCGCTTGGGGAGGAATTAAGCGGGCTACATCCTTCGAACACTTTCCATGAAAATACTTGTAAAACAGACTCGAGTCACCACCCGTTCTTTGATGTTCCAGCGAACCGAGGCCGCCGGTCAGTTCCGGGTCTCCAATCAGACGAACAGCTCTTCTCTACTCAGTCCTTTAATTTGGTTTAGTAGAATACATCAAAAGATTTTTTAGAATTATAATGAAGTTCGTTGTAAAAGTTACTCAACCCAACCAAGCAGTCCAGGTTCACAAAGACCAGGAAGTCCAAGAAGTCCAGAAGAGTTGCATATGCCAGGCCAGCCGAGTTTCAGCTGCCTTTGCAATCTTATTTCAAGAAAACTCCCATCCCTGCAAAAAAATTCAAGGACATTATTCACTTGTCTAAATTTTGCAGCGAAAGCTAGGAAAATGTTTAAGAAAATTACCGCAACATCAGAAAAGTCAAAAAAATTAAAATAATATATATATATATATATATATATATATATATATATATATATATATATATATATATATATATATATATATGAGGCTGGTTTGAAAAGTCCGTGCAAAGTCCGAGAGATGGCACCACCGGCGCGTATCGAGGTCATGTTTAGTTAGTAGCATCTTTTGAATGAACGCACACCAAGTTTCAGCCATATTGGTCTATTTCTTTGTGTTGGGCATTCGTGTGAATCAAGGAAGTCGAGGGAATTTCAAGAAATGGACGAAAAAGAATTTCGTGTGGTGATTAAACATTACTTTATGAAAGGCAAAACGCCTCAGGAGACTAAAGAGAAGCTTGATAAACATTATGGTGACTCTGCACCTTCGATTAGAACAGTTTATAAGTGGTTTCAAAATTTTCGGACTGGCCATATGGGCACAAGTGACGCTGAACGGTCTCGACGGCCTGTGGAGGTTACGACTCCAGAAATCATTGATCAAATCCATGATATGGTGATGGATGACAGAAGAGTTAAGGTGCGTGAGATTGCTAGTGCTGTGGGCATCTCGACTAAACGGGTACATAATATTTTGCATAAACATTTGGACATGAGAAAGCTATCCGCAAGATGGGTGCCGCGCTTGACCAAAAACGGAATCGTGTGAAGTGTTGCAAGGATGGTTTGCAGCTGTTCCAGAAGAATCCGGAGGACTTTAAGCGTCGTTTTGTTACTGTGGATGAAACATGGATACATTACTATACTCCTGAGACCAAACAACAATCTAAACAATGGGTTACCAAGGGGGAATCTGCACCAAAAAAAGGCGAAGACCGTTCCTTCGGCCGGAAAGGTTATGGCGACTGTCTTTTGGGATTCGCAAGGATAATCCTCATCGACTATCTGGAAAAGGGTAAAACTATTACAGGTGAATATTATTCATCGCCCGCGATTGGCCCAAAAGAAAGTCCTTTTCCATCACGACAACGCACCAGCACACACCTCAGCAGTTGTGGTCGCAAAATTAATGGAAATAGGATTCCAACTCGTTTCACATCCCCCCTATTCTCCAGACTTGGCTCCCTCGGACTACTATTTGTTCCCCAATTTGAAGAAATGGCTGGCGGGACAAAGATTTTATTCAAACGAGGAGGTGATTGCAGATACTAATGGATATTTTGCAGACTTGGACAAATCCTATTATTCGGAAAGGATCAACAAACTAGAACATCGTTGGACAAAGTGTATAAGCCTAAAAAAAGACTATGTTGAAAAATAAAAAAGGTTTACCCCAAACACATAAGTAGTTTTTATTTTTGCACGGACTTTTCAAACCAGCCTCGTATATATATATATATATATATATATATATATATATATATATATATATATATATATATATCAGATCAGTAACCACGGTAACCATCTGGATTTCGATCTGGATAAGGCACTAAGGATCACTTGTAATGTCTCAAAGCACTTATAGAGAAAACGATCGAGTACAACAGACCAGTGACTCTGATTTTCGTAGACATCTAGAAAGCGTTTGGCAATGCACAGTTTAATGCAATTTTAAAAAACCTGAAGGACTACCGCATAACTAACTGATAAGTGCAGCTCAAGAATATGCGCTTAAAAATCTGAATTAGGACCCTAAAGGAGTCTGGATTGTTGAAAAACAACTACACCAACTTCGATTTGCGGACAACATCGTCGTACTGGCGGATAATTAAGGAGATGCTAAGAGCATGCTTATAGATCTTAGAAACATATCTAAAAGGTCTAATTGCAGATCAATTCCAGGAAAGTAACAATGATGACTTTCTTAATACCGAATAAACTAATAGAAGTCGGATCAAAGGTAGAGAAAAAACGTATATTTGTGACAATAGATGCGAATCAATAGAGATAACCAAGCGTACGAAATGCAGAGAAGGGTGACTCTGGGATGGGCAGGATGATGTGTTTAGGAACAAAATACCAATATGGTTGAAAAATAAACCTTACTCTTACCACGTCCTCAGTAAAGAAACTACAAGTAGTCCAAAGAAAAATAGGAATTTCAGTATTCAAACTGACATTAAAAGACAGAATAAGAAACAAAGATCTCCGTAGAAAAACTGAAGTAGAGGATATCATAGATAGTGGTGATGAGTGAGACGTATTGTAAGGCTGAAAATAAGAGATGGACCAAGAAGATCCGAGAGTCCAGGAGTGAACCAAATTGCTGTTTGATAATGATGGTAGGTACAGGCAATATTGGTCTGCTGTAGCACTTTGCATAATGTCTTAACAGAAACAATATCAAAGGATTTATGGAGATATGAACATACGATGAGTCTTTATCCTTGTCCTTCTTCCTCTTGCTCTTTACATTTCTTCTAAATTAAGTCTCTAAGAGCTATTCCTTATAGGCGAGTAGTCACTGACATACTTCTATAGTTGGAGCAATCCAACCAATTATATATTTCGCTTTTATATATAGTAGTTTTATATAAGTTGTAAACAACTTTTCATTTGAACAGTATACGACCATGCTACCTAGTTATCTAATATTAACTGCACACTTAACTCGAAAATACATTTGTCAAGAGCAATAAGCCTGTGTACTCACGGTTTTCTCTTAACAAAAGTTTCATGGTATTTTTTTTTTAAATTTGAAACGCATCGTTAAACAAATGTATTTCGAAAAAGTCACAGCCTAAAAGGTTAGTGCACATTTAATGACTAAGCGCCACCAAATTACTGAGCAGTTAAAATGGTTCAAAGAACAGAAAAGTTGGGATATAATAACCAAAGTGATAAAATAATATTACAGTGTAACGATATTAAGTTACAACTTTCAAAGACCGCAACATGTGCGTTTTAGTATACAGTATTTTTGTTATTATTGAGTCATTGCAATAATTAACCATACTCTAGTGGTTGGTTTATAATGACACACGATATTTATAGTTACTGCCATATAAAGTCTACAAGTAAAATCAATAAAAATAACACAAGCCAACGATGAAAATAATAATAAAAAAGTCGTATCACCCACCAATTTTTCACATTTTAGTATTCAAAATATGAAAAGTTTATTTTTTATCATTGGAATGTTATTAGGATGGCAATAAAATCAGAATTTTTGGGGTTTGCAGTAAAATCAAATGTTATTAATAATAATAATAATAATAATAATCTTTATTGTCCATTTTGCAATAGCTTTAGACAGGGTTAAGACTTAAATTTAGTCCTAAACTACATACATATATAAAATTATCAGTTAATTACATAAAACAAGTATAGGTCAGATAAACAACAATAACTACAAATACATGATACACAATACACATACTGAATTAATTAAAAGTTTTCCGCTTCAGAGGCGACCAAGATAGTCCTTAAATTCTTGTATATTGTAAAATGCCTCTTCCAATAAAATATTCTTTAGTCTCTTTTTAAATCGGTTAATGCCCAGGTTTTTCATAGACACAGGCAATAGGTTATACAGTATAATACTTTGGTAAAATGTACTATTATGTTATAGTATTTGGCTGTATTTGGCACAACCGAGCGAATGAGGTCTCTTCTAAGAGGGTATGCCACAATCCTAGAGCCAGACATATATTTGTTCTTCGTTTTGTGCATTGTTAATAGGCTCTTATACATGTAACAAGACGGTAATGTCATAATGCGATCTTTTTTAAAATATTCTTTACATGAATCTCTAGGTTTTATATTATTAATTGCTCTCACACACCTCTTTTGAGCACGAAAAATGCCCATACTTCCAGGCTCATTCCCCCAGAACTGAACTCCATAAACCATCCTTGAATGGAAATATCCATAGTAAACCAGTTTCAAAACCTTGAGAGTCACTACATTTCTCAGAACACGTATAGAGAAGCATATTGCATTAAGTTTTAGTTTAAGCTCTATCAGGTGTGTTTCAAATTTAAGGTTTAAATCAACAGTCAAACCCAAGATTTTTGACTCTAAAATGGGGTTGATTTTATAATCACTTGTAAACATGTTTTCACATAGCGGTTCCGAATTTCTATTTTTGAAGACCAAGAGACAGGTTTTATCAACATTAAGCTTTAGCTTGTTTGCAGCGAACCAGTTAGTTAATTCATTTATACAATCTTTGGTCGCTATCTGCAATTTTTCGGGATTGTCGTCACTCAGGAGAAAAGTTGTGTCGTCAGCATACATTACAACTTTTGCCTTGATATGTTTAGGAAGATCATTTGTATAAATACTGAATAACAAAGGCCCAAGCACAGATCCCTGAAGAACCCCAGCAGTCACATCCCCAAGATCAGAATCATAGCGACTCCCGTCAGTAAGAATTGAAACATATTGTTTTCGATCAGACAAATAGGAACAAAACCAAGTCAGTGCTACGCCTCTCATGCCATATTTCTCGAGTTTCTGTAATAAAATATTATGATCTACTACATCAAAAGCTTTTGATAAATCACATTGTACAATGACACAATACTTTCCCTGGTTTCGCACACCATAAACATAATTTAAAATTTCAAAAAGGGCACTCTCTGTTGATAAATTGGATCTAAATCCATACTGAGAAGGAGTCATCAAATTATTCTTTTCTAAGAATTTTTTTAAACGAGTATGTACAGTCTTTTCAATGATCTTCGTAATAACATTAGCTAATGAAATTGGACGATAGTTTGTTATTTCATTATGTAGCCCTTTTTTATAAACAGGTATTACCCTAGATATTTTTAACTGATCCGGAAAACACCCCTCAGCAAAAGATACATTAATCAGGTGTGTTAGAATGGGGGATAAAATCTCTTGATGAGTTTTAATAAATTTTAGTGGTATTTCATCAATACCTACGGAATTGCCATTTTTTAATGATGAAATTATCATTTTTATTTCCAAACTCGTCACAGGACTAAAGAAGAAACTAACAGGTGTATTATCTATTCTTGGTAATATCAATTTAGGAAAAATAAAGATGTTTGCAACACCAGTAAAAAAAGTATTGAAAGAATTAGCAACTGCAGTTCTATCCGTTATGTCATCATTATCTATAGTAATTTTCCATTCATAATTCATTATATGCTTTCCCCTACCAGTTTCATTATTTACTATTGTCCATACGGTTTTAGATATATTTTTCGACTGTTTTATTTCCTCTTCAATAACCATACTTTTTGCTTTCTCTATAATCACTTTTAGCAATTTAGAGTAATTCTTATAAAAGTTATTAAGAACTAAATTAGGATTATTTTTAAGAAACCTAAAGAGTTGCCTCTTATGCCGACAGGAGCATTTAATACCTGCCGTCATCCAGGCTTTCGATTTAAATTTAGTCAGCCTCTGAATAGGAAAACATTCATCAATAATGGGGTTCATCTTATTGTAAAAACAGTCAAATCCTTCTTTTGTACCAACCTCTGGTATGGTCCAGTCTAGAGTATTCATGCAAACTGTACTCTTTTTAAGATTTTTGACAGAGAAAATTCTTTTAAATTCAGGCATATGTGGTATCTTACCATTTTTAATAGTGAAAATAATAGGTTGGCAGTTCCGATAAATGTCTCTGCTGTTTGTTTTCTTTCAGTTAATATAACCTCGCATTGCAGTGTTTAATCCATGTGCTTTAATTCACACTCAAAGTACGACTAATCGTGGTTGTAAAAACTCTCCCAACACTTTTTGTTATATATGTGATGATTTTATATTTAAAAAACATCAAAGGAACATTACTGACTTTGTAAAAAAGTATACTTTGCATATTTTGGTGTAGAAATCGGTAATCAAGAAAAATGTTGGGCTTTTAGGAAATGGTATAAGAAAAAAAAGAAAGCTTTTAGATTTGCAGTACCCCTGGTATGGAGAGAGCAAGAAAATCATTCAAATGACTGATATTTTCACATCGTTAATGTTTCTGGATATAACTCCACAAAATAAGAAAGTAATTGTTTATCCTAACTTTACCTCAGCTAATCGGCCGGTAGGACATGGACCGGGACTTCCTGTCCCTGAGCCACCTCAGTCTTTTGCTGTCGTTCTACAGTTCAGTCCCGAATTTAATGAAAGTCAACCGGATGATGATGAGTTTCAATGTTCTCTAGAAAATTTAAAACCACAGTTGTTTACACAAGCTGAGTTAAATGATTTAGTGAGAGATTTGGCTTTGACTAAGGAAAAAAGCAGAATTGCTTGGTTCTAGGCTGAAAGAAAAACATTTGTTGGAATCTGGAATATCTATTTATCATTATAGAACAAGAGATCAACAGTGTGTTCAGTTTTTCAAGCAGGAAGAGGATTTGGTTTACTACCATGATCCCTATTTTGAAATTTAATCGATGTCATATTGTGAGAGAATTGTGGGTGATACAAAACAACTGATACCAGATACGGTTTCAGCACCCAAAAATACATAACACTTAGATGTATTGGTTTAAAAAGTTTTTACAAATATTTTTTTGTTGGCCTCTGTGATGGAAGGCTAAGAAGAAACTTATATCCCTGTTGACTAATACATAATAGAAAAAAAAAATACTGGAGATAGTGCTATTGAACAAAATTATAAAATTAAATCATTCATTTTACACAATTTAATTAATTATAAACAAAAACCATTCTCATTTAACAACCAATAGCGTTTCTGCATGTCCGGTGTCGCATTTCGGGATAGGTTAGAAGCACAACGCATCTGTTTTATTTTAGACTAAGTTCAGTGGTCTAAACTACCGTGTGCAAGTTCTAAATTTGAGATGTCTATTTTTGTATGGTATCTTTTTATATTGTCGCTGCACTTCTTGAGGGGGCGCACTATAGAATATAATATCAGCGTCGAAACATGTCTCGTTACAGATTGAAAATTAAAAGACATGTAGGGGACCGTTGGGCAGAGCTAGTTTTCTGTTGCTTTTCAAGTGATCTTATTGCGACAACAATATTATACCAGTAACTAATTAACAGAAGATTAAAAAGTAAAACGGAGTAGGCGAGAATTTTAGCAGCTACAGGCTGGCAGAAACTCTTCTTATAAACGGGTAAAAGTTTATTTCTTAACACGATCTCTATTGAACTCAATACATTTGGTCCAGTGAGATTCCAATTTTTTTATTTTCTCAGAAAAAAAAATATGTTTCGAACTGTGCACAATATCCTTTTACAGCACAGATGACTTCTTCATTCAACGAACATTCCTTTCTCTCAAGACAGTTTTTAAGGTTAGAAAACAAAAAAGTAACTTGGGGCCAAATCTGGAGAATAGAGTGGGTGGAGAACTATTTCGTAACCCAGTCCCTGTACTTCTGCCATTGTAACGGTCGATGTGTCAACAAGCGCATTGTTCCGGTGAGGAAGCACTTTTTTAAGTGCTAATCTTGGTTGCTTCTGCTTCAATTCACTATGCAAAAGGTTCAATACTGTTGCGAAATAGAAGCCAGTCACCACTTTTCCAAAGAGTCAATCGTGATGATACCCTGTGAGTCCCAAAAAACAGTTTCCATCACTTCTTCAGCCGACGAAACTGTTTTCACTTTTTTTGTCTCCGAGGTGTACAGGTGGATTAACGTTTCGTCAACAGTTACAAAAGACACCAGAAGTCCTTCGAATTATGCTGCAACTTTTCCAAATATGATTTTGAAATGTAAGCTTCTGGAGTAAATAACGCGACGATCTTCTATCACGATACCAGGAATTTTGTCGACCATTTCTTCAGAAGAAACCTCAATATATTGCTGGTGTAGAGTCGGCACGAATTTCCTTGAGTTCAGTTTCTATTTGGGCCGTCGTCCACTTTTTTAAATAAAACTGTTTTATCACTGCACGACTAAAAAATTCCGGATCCTTTTGCGACAACCCTATATATACTGTATATATACTATATATATACTATATATATATATATATATATATATATATATATATATATATATATATAATATATAAAATGCAACGTCTCTCTGTCTGTCTGTCTGTCTGTGTGTCTGTCTGTCTGTCTGTCCGTTAGTGACCTTATTACTGGAGAACCACTTATCCGATTTACGTACTTTTTTTTTTAAAACATACATATGTTCTCTGGCCAGGTTATAGGCTATATTTTATTACGATAGGTAGCATAAGGAATGAGCAGTGACGATAATAGTGAATGAAGTCGGAAAAAAGTTTATCGCTAGCGCGTTCCCTTGCAATACACAGTCTAAAGCATTAAATATGGAACAATATTATGTAGTAGAGAATATCTAGAATCTATAATATATATATAAAATGCAATGTCTCTCTGTCTGTCCACTGGTGCGTTTATCACGCGAGAACCACTTATCCGATTTACGTCTTTTTTTAAATTCATACATATATTCTTTGGCCAGGTTATATAATAATAATAATAATAATCTATACCTATAATATAAACAAATTGCAACCTCTCTCTGTCTGTCTATCTGTCCGTTAGTGCGTTTATCCCTCGAGAACCACTTATCCGATTTACGTGATTGTTTAAATTCGTACATATGTTCTCTGACCAGGTTTTAGATATATATTTTATTACATCTATAATATATATAAAATGCAACGTCTCTCTGTCTGGCTGTCTGTCTGTCCGTTAGTGCGTCTATCACTGAAAAACCACTTATCCGATTTACGTTCTTTTTTTTAAAAAACATAGATATGTTCTCTGGCCAGGTTATAGGCTATATTTTATTACGATAGGTAGCATAAAGAATGAGCAGTGACGTAAAATAGTGAATGATGTCGCAAATAAGTTTGCCGTTAGCGGGTGCCTTTGCAATACACAGCCTAAACCATTAAATATGGAACAATATTATGTATCTGTATATGTATAATCTATAATATATATAAAATACAATGTCTCTCTGTCTGTCTGTCTGTCCATTAGTGCGTTTATCACGCAGGAACCACTTATCAGATTTACCTGTCTTTTTTTAAATTCATGCATATATTCTTTGGCCAGGTTATATAATAATAAAAATAAACTATATCTATAATACATATAAAATGCAATGTTTGTCTGTCTGTCCGTTAATGCGCTTATCCCTCGAGAACCACTTATCCGATTTACGTGATTTTTTAAATTCATACATATGTTCTCTGACCAGGTTATAGGTATATATTTTATTACATCTAAAATATATATAAAATGCAACGTATTCTGTCTGTCTGTCTGTCCGTTAGTGCGCTTATCACTGGAGAATCACTTATCCGATTTTCGTACTTTTTTTTTTTTAAACATACATATCTTCTCCGGCCAGGTTATAGGCTATATTTTATTACGATAGTTAGCATAAGGAATGAGCAGTGACAATAATAGTAAATGAAGTCGGACAAAGTTTGCCGATAGCGCGTTCTCTTGCAATACACAGTCCAAACCATTAAATATGGAACAATATTATGTAGCAGAGAATATCTATAATATATATAAAATGCAATGTTTCTGTCCGTCTGTCTGTCTGTCTGTCCGTCCGTTAGTGTGCTTATCACTGCAGAACTACTTATCCGATTTACGTGCTTTTTTTTAACCATACGTATGTTCTCTGGCCAGGTTATAGGCTACATTTTATTAGGTGACATAAGGAATAAGCAGTGACGATAATAGTGAATTAAGTCGGAGAAAAGTTTGCCGCTAGCGCGTTCTCTTGCAATACACTCCGTAAAGCATTAAATATGGAACAATATCATGTAGCAAAGAATACAATATATATAAAATGCAACGTCTCTCTGTCTGTCTGTCTGTCCGTTAGTGCGCTTATCACTCGAGAACCACTTATCCGATTTACGTGTTTTTATAAATTTATACATATGTTCTATATAATTCGATATAAGCCTAGATAATGGGAGATAAGGTGAAATAATTGGAGATAAGGAGAAATAATGGGAGATAAGTCGAGATAAGCCTCGATAATGGGAGATAAGGTGAGATAATGGGAGATAAGTATAAATAATGGGAGATAAGGAGAGATAATGGGAGATAAGCAGAGATAAGTCTAAATAATGGGAGTTATGGTGAGATAATGGGAGATAAGGAGAAATAATGGGAGATAAGGAGAAATAATGGGAGATAAGTCGAGATAAGCCTAGATAATGGGAAATAAGGTGAGATAATGGGAGATAAGGAGAAATAATGGAGATAAGGAGAAATAATGGGAGATGAGCAGAGATAAGCCTAGATAATGGAAATTATGTAGAGATAATGGGAAATAAGGAGAAATATTGGGAGATAAGGAGAAATAATGGGAGATATTTTATTACGTTGGGTAACATAAGGAATAAGCAGTGACGATAGTAGTGAATCAAGTCCACGCGAGCGGAGCCGCGGGCCCGGCTAGTATATATATATGTGACGTTCCACGTCAACCGTGCCACCCATGAAACCAAAATTTGACGCAAGGTAGGTAAATGAGCGGGGGCTTAAAAAACTCGTATTGATGTGTACTTTTGAAATCCGATGGGCCTTTTGAGAAATTCCATATGACGGATGCAAAATGGCGTCGGTAACGTGTAAAAATTCCAGTTAATCAAATTAAATGGAGTATAATAATGAAAAAAAAGGTTCCTAATTATGTGAAATTCACCAACAAATATGTTTTTTGGTTCGCTGATTATAAATTCGAAGTCCAACTCGGCAAATTATACCCGCGAAATCCAAAATGGCGCACGCATAATAACTTGATAACAAAACGCAATTACACAGACTGACAAATACTAGGTAATTTAATACATTTGTTTTATTATTACATTTGTTATCATTCCACTACCAGAGGTTTTCTTTACAAGTTGACGCTATCTTTGATCCGCCATATTGGAAAAAATAATGAAGACAATAAACTTATGATCGGTTATTCGAAGGGTAAGGGGCAATACATATGGACAAAAAAAGGTGTTCTTTCAAATTTTCCGAGCAATATTAGTAATCAGCGACCCCAAAGACATACTCAGTGACAAATACTAGGTTATTTGGTACGTTTATTTTATTATTACACTTGTTATTATTCGATTACCATAGGTTTTCTTTACAAGCTGACGCCATTTTGATTCGCTATATTAGAAAAAATAATGATGACAAAACACTTATGATCAATTATGCCAAGGGTGAGATGCAATACTGATGGACAAGAAAAAAGGTGCTTTTTTAAATTTTACTAGAAATATTACTAAAAATTATTTAATTTTACTCACTCAAGACGTTATATTGGATTTCGCGGGTATAATTTGCCTAGTTGGACTACGAATTCATAATCAGCGAACCAAAAAAATATATTCGTTGGTAAATTTCACATAATTAGGAACCTTTTTTTCATTATTATACTCCATATAATTTGATCAACACGTTACCGACGCCATTTTGCATCCGCCATACTGAATTTCTCAAAAGGCTCGGGTTCCAAAAGTACACATCAATACGAGTTTTTTTAATCCCCCGTTCGTTTACCTACCTTGCGCCAAATTTTGGTCTCATGGGTGGCACGGTTGACGTGGAACGTCACATATATATATATATATATATATATATATATATATATATATATATATATATATATATATATATATATATATATATATATAAGCCGAATCATTTTCAATCAGTTGTGGCTTGACTCAGCTTACTGATGAACCAACACGGATCCCTGATCGAGAGGGAGAGTTCGCCAGTCTTCTTGTTCTGTTTTTTAACCACCAATCCAGAGATTTACACGGTCAGCGTAAATCCGCCGTTAGGTTCTTCCGACCATAGACTACTTTCGACATCGAGTATTCTACCAATCAGTGATAGAGAGGCGCCTAAACCGCGCAAGATTTGGCACTACAAATCTGCTAAATGGGAAGATCTTATGGAATATTTTCGAACTTTCCCTTGGTTGGACGTTTGTTTTCGATCCGACGACCCATCTGACTGCGCCAGGGAGCTTTCCGATGTTATTTTGGCCGGTATGGAGGCTTACATCCCTTTTTCGAAGAAATGCCCTTCCAACGGCAAGCCTTGGTTTGACCTAAAATGCAAAGAAGCTGTTGCTTCTAAACATCTTGCATACCGACAGTGGCGTGAAGATCCTAACACCATAAATCGTAACATCTTTGTTTGTGCCAGGAACAGATGCAAAGAAATTATCGACGAAACCAAGGAGGTACACAATCAACGGATTAGAAACAAACTTCTCTCGCTTGTCCCGGCAATTCCAGATCCTTTTGGTCAGTCGCTAAGGCAGTTAGTCAAAATTTCACCAAATCCACCATACCACCACTCACACGGCCAGATAACTCTATTGCAACGACACCTGTTGAGAAAGCGAACTTGTTGGCTGAACTCTTTGCTTCACATTCTACTGTCGATTTCCAAGGAAAAACACACCACCTACTATTCCCATAGTGCAGTCAAGGATGCCCGATATTGTCTTCAGACAGCGTATCATAAAACGTATTTTGATGAAGCTAGACACCAAAAAGGCTTCTGGCGCTGACGGAATACCTGCCATAGTTCTCAAGAACTGTGCAAGGAAACTAACACCAGTTTTCTGTAGACTTTTCAACCTATCCTACAGAAAGGGAATATTTCCTTCCTGCTGGAAATGTGCCACAGTTCAGCCGATACCTAAAAAAGGCAAGAAGACCTTGCCAAATAACTATCGACCAATCGCACTACTCTCAATAATATCGAAAGTCATGGAAAAGGCTATCAATCAGCATCTTCTAAAATATCTTGAAGGATTCAACATTATTAGTGATCACCAATATGGCTTTCGTAAAAATAGATCAACAGGAGATCTTCTGACTTATCTAACACATGTTTGGAACAACGCAATTGAACACTTTGGAGAATCTCGAGCGGTTGCTCTTGATATATCCAAGGCATTTGACCGTGTTTGGCACGATGGGCTGTTGGCTAAGTTACGTTCTTATGGTATGTCTGAAAAGTTCTGTTTGTGGCTCTCATGTTTCCTCAGAGAGCGTTCTTTAAGAGTGGCAGTCGACGGATTTCTTTCTAACACCTTCACTATCATCGCCGGTGTGTGCCCCAAGGTTCCATACTATCTCCTACTCTCTTCCTTATTTATATTAACGATCTGCTGGAAAAGACCGAGAATCCAATCTACAGCTTTGCAGATGACAGTACACTTATCTCTTCATTCACTTTGAATGCTCGGACATCGACTACTCAGACGAATATCCGCAGACAGCAGGAAGTCATTCAACTTAACAAAGACCTGGAAGAAATTCTATCTTGGGGTGACAGTAACCAAGTGGAATTTAACGCTACAAAAACCCAGGCGGCAGTTTTTTTCTAAAAAAGTTAACGTTGCAGAACCCGACATAGTTATGTCGAGGCACTCCATCCCTCTAACATCGTCACTCAATCTGTTAGGCGTTAATTTGGGAGCAAATATGTCCTGGCATGAACATGTTGCAGGCATAGCAAGGAGAGCTTCTCAAAAGTTGGGAATATTGTTTCGAACCAGAAAGAAACTCCACAACAACTGTTAATTCTTTACAAAGCTCAAATTCGACCAACTATGGAATACTGCTCCCATGTTTGGAGCTCCGCTCCCAAACATACACTGCATTTGTTGGATTCTATCCAGAGAAGAGCTGTTCGTCTGATTGGACACCCGGAACTGACCGACGGCCTTGATTCGCTGGAACATCGAAGAACGGTTGGCGACTTGAGCCTATTCTACAAGTACTTTCATGGAAAGTGTTCGAAGGATGTGGCCCGCTTAATTCCTCCCAGAGCGGTGCATGTTAGGAGTACACGTCGCGCTAATACTTCACATTCGTATGAAGTTCAGCTTGTTACTCCTCGTACAACGCTTTTCAAGCAGTCTTTTATATGGAGAACATCATACCTTTGGAATAGTTTGCCCAGGACTGTGTTTCCCATCGAGTACAATCTACAGCGATTCAAGAACAACGTGAATCGCTTTCTCCTGTAGCACGTGTGCTAGACCCATAAAAAAAAAATATATGTATTTATATAATATATATATATATATATATATATATATATATATATATATATATATATATATATATATATATATATAAATATATATATATATATATATATATATATATATATATATATATATATATATATATATATATATATATGTTTCAATAGAGCTTTTCACGGATGGTGGAATGTAATACATTCAAATTTCGGGTTTTAATCCGTTCGTCTAACAATAAATTTGCACGACGTTTCGCCAAAATCTCATTTGGCATTTTCAAATGCTCTTGCTTCTGCTGCTCGATACTGTGATCTTGCTGCGGCTGCCGTTCGAAGCTAACTGAGTTAGCTCGAAGTTAACTGAGTTAGCTGGAAGCTAACTGAGTTAGCTCGAAGTTAACTGAGATAGCTTCGAGCGAAATATTTCCAAGAAAATAATCGCTTGTTTCTTTGGTTATACTGGACATGTTACAACCATTGCTTTAGAGGATCGAAGAACAGTTAATGCTGAATGGTATATAACAATTTGTTTGCCAGAAGTCATTGATGAAACCAGGAGAAATAACCGAAAACGTAGCATCATTCTTCATCTAGACAATGCCAGCTCTCACACATACGTCAAACAATTAATTATTTTACGGAGAAAAATATCGAATTGATATTTCATTCCCCGTATTCACCTGATTTATCGCCTAAAGTCTTCTTTTTGTTCCCGAATGTCAAAAAAAATGCGTGGACAGCGATTTTCGTCACCTCAAAAAGTTGTTGAATCCTTCCAAAACCATGTTTTGTAAAAACTTAAAAGATAGCCCTTGTAAGTTAAAAAAGCTGATAATTACGTGGCTAAATTGTTAAATCAGAATCTTTGCTGTACCGATCATAAATTTGATCATCATAATAACTATATATAATAAGAGACGCAGGAAAAATCCTTTCACGTTAAGAAACATGGGTTGCTAAGATATATTGCCGGCAATTACTTTAAAAATCACGAAGGCTGCTTTGCATTGATGTTGCCAATTTCTCTGAAAATTACACAGAAACATAAATTCTAAACTTTGCGTCGTAAAGGTAGACCAACCTCTTAAACACTTTCCATATAACAGTAGAGATAAAAATCATAGAAGAAGCTGGTCCGTTCAAGTCTATCCATGTATTAAGAAACATAAGGGTTTTCCATTACCATTATCGACAATATTTGAACTTCATAAAATTGTTTAAATAAATACGTATATTTTAAATCAAATTTTAACATCAAGTAACATAAATTGTTTATCTGAGGGCACGGCAGTGCCGCCACCAAGTCGAGCAGAAAGCACAGCCGTACCATCCTTTTCTCGAAGCTACTCACGGCACTTTCGATTCCCCTGTAACTTCGTTGTGGATAAAGCTAGAAGCCTGAATTTTCAGTGATCAAGAGGACATACTATACTAGCTATATTCCTAAATTACCTGCTATTTATACCTTATAGTTTTACGAACTATCGCCAGTCGAAGTTCTTTAATTTTGTCACTGACTCACTCACCGATCATTAAAATTCTAAGGTACTTCTAGCAGACATACAAACTTCAAAATCTGAATTTAGTTAGTTTTTAGCCTATATAAGTAGGAAAAACTGAAAGATCCCGAAATTTCAGTCCCGTTTTCTAAATTGTACAGTCACTTAAGCCAAAAAAGAGGGTCAACCTCGGAACGAGAGATAATAAGCTGTAAACTTGTATAAACCTTTATTTTGGCATTCTAAAAGTTGCCTCAAAAGTCTCATAAAATCTCGTGTCCGCGTCTTAAGATATTCAAGGTCAAAGGTCACAAAGTTCGGTTTTTCGCAAATATCTCGCTTCCCATGGTTTCAATGATATTTGCATCTATTATGAAAATTGTAGAGCATAAAATTCTCTACAAATTTTGTTCTAAACATTTTTTTATACGCTTAACCCGTTTTTGAGATAGTGAGTCCCGGTAAATAATACATCGTATAAAGTTAATTAATCACTAAAAAATCCATAATGATGAATAATTTGTATTATTTATTAATTAATATATTATATTTAATAATATTTTTCATTTATCAAATATATTCGTTTAATAATACTTACCTACTTCGTGTAATTAAAAAATTGTTAAGTGAAATACTTTAAGTATATTTTAATTATAAAAAAGCATGAAGATGATGCTTCCATGACAGCAGGGCTAGAAGAGAATATAGTTATTAAAATAGGAGCAAAAGTCATGTTAAGACGAAATATTGACGTGAGTCTTGGCTTAGTCAACGGTTCTATCCATATAGTACAAGGAGTAAAGGTTGATCCTGACAATACAAATAAAATAAAACAAATATATATTACATCTAATAATGAACATCTTTATGAGCTTGGTCCAATCAAAACTAAATTTGAAATTATTAATAGAGCTTATGGTCATCGCGAATAGTTTGTGATATGTATAGCCTATGCTAGTACCATACACAAAAGTCAGAGGCTAAATCTAAACAGTGCACTGATGGCCATTGGCTCTTCAGTGTTCACATGCGGTCAAGCATACGTGGCACTTTCGAGAGTGACAAATCTGGGCGGATTACATCGACTTCGGTAGTATCAAAGCTCAGGAGTCCTCAATCGTTGAATATAATCGACTTAGAAGCACTTATCGTCCAGACTTGTCAAAAATTATTACATCATAGCCTTTGAGCAAAACCAATAGAGACAGGAAGCGGGCTTTAAGAAAATCAATAGCTGACGTACAAGAAATATTACTCGAGAAGAAAAAAAAAGAGGACTACCTACAAAGAGAAATGAGATCCCATCAAAAACATAAAATGTAAAAAAATGCCTCGCAACGCAGTCCTTCCACCACAAAAAGTTGTGAGATCTCATGTAAAGCCAAGTCAGTTATTTTAGTTAGTATCTATTGAACCACCTGTTCAATACCTTTGTCATAAATTGTTATCTAGTTAGTTACCTAGCAACATTTATAGTGACCGTATCAATATTAGACATCTTTACTTCTATAATAAATATAATGACTTGGCAATCGCACGGCAACATAATCACATAAGAATAATCTACAATTTCGATTGCTAAGTAAGTCTAAACAGTGCACTTAAGAATAAAGTATTTTAAATAGTACTTTATTTTTAAGTGCTCTGTTTAGACTTACTTAGCAATCGAAATAGTAGATTATTCTTATGTTGTTATTATGTTGCCGTGCGACTGCCAAGTCATTATATTTATTATAGAAGTAAAGATGTCTAATATTGATACGGTTACTATAAATGTTGGTGGTAATTAATTAGATAACAATTTATGACAAAGTTGTTGAATAGGTGCTTCCATAGATACTAACTAAAATAACTGACTTGGTTTTACATGAGATCTCACAACTTTTTGTGGTGGAAGGACTGCGTTGCGAGACTTTTTTTTTTACATTTTACATGTTTTAGATGGGACTGTTTTAACCACAATTACGTTTGTACTACAAACTCTAAAGCATGTATGTCATTTTTTACCTAGAAACGATTAATCCTGAAAATGATCCCTTATAATGATCGAAACGCATATGTATTAATTTGTACCTAAATCAGGAAAATTGATAGGATTTTTCCATAATGTGAGTAATTAAGACAGAGAATATTTAACGTCATCGAAGGCCCAATAATCGTGTCATCTGTATCGATTAAAATGCTTGTTCATGGTTCATACTTACGTAACTAAAAATTCTTTTGTGTACAAAAATGGCACATGTAAGACATCCATTAAAAAATGAAACAGTAAGATGTGTGAAGTGTTTTCAAATTATCAAAGACCGGATACCAGGACGACTTACGTTAACCGCAGTGAATCATATTAATTTAAATTCTAAAAAATATTTTTATTATTTATATGGGCATCTTTTGTCACAATTAACAACAATAAACGAACGGTACTAAAACAATTAAAGTTGGTGAAAAGATAAAGTCCTATTAGATGAGATGACTCTATTCTTCTTTAGCGGTGATTAAAAAGTCGAGTGAGTTTAATGTTAACAATGTCAACCAAACCATATCATGTAAAAAATAGGGTAATCTAACTGACTAACCAACTGTTGATAAGCAACAAAAATTCCGCCAAAATTAATTAAAACAGTACATTGGTAAATAATTCAAAGATAATAATATTGGTAACCTTATAACAATACAGGGCGTCCCATAGAAAAAGAAAAGAAACAACAAACTGAAAAACCTCTAATGTATACCAAATTATAATTTTTAAATAATTATTTTTTATAAATAATGTCGTCTAAATGTGAAGTGTTACGTTTCTGTTGCTCTTCGAAGTGAGCTTGAAAATAGTTGATCTTCATGCGGCACATCTATCGTTTCCATGATCTCTGCCATTTTTTTCGGTTATCTTGTTGATCTTAAGAAACGCGGATTGCTATATATATCTTTGTTTTGAGATATTCCCAGAAGAAAACAATCGAAGTTAAATTAGAGCTACGTGCAAGCTAACTTATGTCACTTATTTTATAAATCAATCTAAATTGACTGACTAAATTATCTGTAAAGAAGTTTTAACCATCTCCACATATCGCCCTAAAATAATGGTTGTTGTACGACCCCTGTCATTCTTAAAGAACAATGGGCTAATTATTTCACATGACAAGAGTTCGGTATAAGCTATCACTGTAGGGGGTTGCAAGGGCTTACAATGCTTTGATTTTGGATTTGTTTGACTCCAATAACGGCAATTTTATTTATAGACATCGCCGTTAGGGTAGAAATGTACCTTATCTGATGATTAAGGCGTCGATGAATGTTGAAAAGTTTGCACACATTTAATTAACGAAATTTAACCTCTGAGTAGTATCAGTTGACCAACTGCACCAACTGTATCTTGTAGAAATCTAGATAGATTTGCGAACATTGAGTTTTGGGCACATGAAATTTGTGGTTGATCTTTTGAGTGATGAGAGGTAGTGATTACAGATGTAATTGAAAAATAAATCATAGTTCTGGTAAAAACAGAAAACGCAATGAGATTGTTTCAAATATTGCGTTGGGTATACGAGACTGGTTTGAAAAGTCCGTGCAAAAATAAAAACTACTTATGTGTTTGGGGTAAACCTTTTTTATTTTTCGACATAGTCTCCTTTTAGGCTTATACACTTCGTCCAACGATGTTCTAGTTTGTTGATCCCTTCCGAATAATAGCAAAATATCCATTAGTGTCTGCAATCACCTCCTCATTTGAATAAAATCTTTGTCCCGCCAGCCATTTCTTCAAATTGGAGAACAAATAATAGTCCGAGGGAGCCAAGTCTGGAGAATAGGGGGGATGTGAAACGAGTTGGAATCCTATTTCAATTAATTTTGCGACCACAAACTGCTGAGGTGTGTGCTGGTGCGTTGTCGTGATGGAAAAAGACTTTCTTGTGGGCCAATCGCAGGCGTTTTTCTTGCAGTTCGGTTTTCAAACGGTCCAATAACGATGAATAATATTCACCTGTAATAGTTTTACCCTTTTCCAGATAGTCGATGAGGATTATCCCTTGCGAATCCCAAAAGACAGTCGCCATAACCTTTCCGGCCGAAGGAACAGTCTTCGCCTTTTTTGGTGCAGATTTCCCCTTGGTAACCCATTGTTTAGATTGTTGTTTGGTCTCAAGAGTATAGTAATGTATCCATGTTTCATCCACAGTGACGAAACGACGCTTAAAGTCCTCCGGATTCTTCTGGAACAGCTGCAAACCATCCTTGCAACACTTCACACGATTCCGTTTTTGGTCAAGCGTGAGCAATCGCGGCACCCATCTTGCGGATAGGTTTCTCATGTCCAAATGTTTATGCAAAATATTATGTACCCGTTCAGTCGAGATGCCCACAGCACTAGCAATGTCACGCACCTTAACTCTTCTGTCATCCATCACCATATCATGGATTTGATCAATGATTTCTGGAGTCGTAACCTTCACAGGCCGTCTAGAACGTTCAGCGTCACTTGTGCCCATATGGCCAGTCCGAAAATTTTGAAACCATTTATAAACTGTTCTAATCGAAGGTGCAGAGTCACCATAATGTTTATCAAGCTTCTCTTTAGTCTCCTGAGGCGTTTTGCCTTTCATAAAGTAATCGACTTCCTTGATTCACACGAATGCCAAACACAAAGAAATAGACCAATATGGCTGAAACTTGGTGTGCGTTCATTCAAGAGATGCTACTAACTAAACATGACCTCGATACGCGCCGGTGGTGCCATCTCTCGGACTTTTCAAACCAGCCTCGTATATACATATATATATATATATATATATATATATATATATATATATATATATATATATATATATATATGTATATATATATATATATATATATATATATATATATATATATATATATAAACACGTAGGCTGAAAAGTTTTTTTGTTTAGCTACTTAAAACACATTTTTTTGAAAAATTCGATTTTATTCATCAATATTCAAGAGCGATACAATTAGTCCAACGCCTTTCTAACATTTCTATACCTTCCTTGTAGAAGGATTTGTTTTGGCCTTCAAAATACGAATAAATAATAGTCGCTGGGGGTCAAATCTGGAGAATTCGGTGGATGAGGAAGCAATTCGAATTTCGATTCATGCAATTTGTGACACGGTGCATTGTCTTGATAAAAGAGCACTTTTTTCTTGTTCATTTGGAGCCGTTTTTTGGGGATTTCTGCCTTCAAACGCACCAATAACTTTATATAATATTGGCTATTGATGGTTTTTCCCTTCACAGCATAGTCTATGAAAATTATTCCATGTGCATCCCAAAATACAGAGGTTAAAACCTTCCCAGCCGACTGTTGTGTCTTTGGTCGCTTTCACCGGCTGCTGTTCATTCAGCTGACTGCCGATTTGATTCCGGTGTGTAGTGGGGAATCCATGTTTCATCCATTGTCACATTTCGCATGAAAAAATCCGGTCACCGGTAAACATACCTAGCTTCAATGTCGCGATAGGTGATAGGCTATTCTCAATAGAGGTTCGTGACCATACAAAGTAGAAAATAACGTAACACAGGGGACTAAGAGAGAACCACCTGTTAGTCAGGTGGTTCGGATCTCACGTTAAACTGTAGATCAAACTCAGCTGACATTAACCAGACGTTAAAGTAGGGTTAGTAAAGAGGATTTCTCCGGTCTGTTTGCTTGGCTGTAAGCTTCCCCACCCTCTACTAGTCCAGAATAAAATTTAAAGCTAGCGCCAAGTATTTATTGCCTATCAGCCACTAAATTTCATAATAATGTTTAAAATACCATTTTTATACATGAGCTTTTATGGTGTCTAATTTTTTAATAAATTAAAAAAATATATTATTTTTAAAAGAATTTTTTGAAATTGGTAAGTGTTTCTTACTAAAATCCGTTGTAGACTATGACATCTACTATCTCAAAAATACCCCATTCCCAATTTTAATTATTATTAAATGAATTCGGAAATTATGAACGTTGTAAGTAGATATATTCCTTTCTTCCTTCCTTCCTCGTCGTGAATTTATAAAAATAAATTCATAATCTACATGATCAGAATCTCATCAATATCAATTTTCGTAAAAACCGTTGAAATTTGAACTCGTTAAATTCGTGAAAAGCCTTTTTAAATTTTTATAGTAATACGAGTAGTATTTTTTATTCTAGAACTATCCTAATGAAATTCGAGCTGGTGATCTATATCATAGCCTGATTGCGCCAGCTATAAGTTCAGTATATCATTTTAAAGCTGTAATCTCTCTCGATTTTCGTTTTAAATTTTAGAGCGATTGAGATATAGTATTTTATTCAGCAGTAAGAAAATTTCACCGAAGGAATTATAAACACAGAAAATTTCACACGAAAAATGGTATAAATGCGACAGAAACGTTACAAATGATGAAAGAAGTATATAGCAACAATTGTTTATCAAGAATACAAGTTTCTGAATGACAAACGCATTTTGGACGGAAAAGAACTGCTTGAAGACGACAAATTCAATGGAAGCCTACTGTCATTTTGATCACCAACAATAATCGAGAGTTCGTGAATGTTAAACATCAACAGCGAAGCAATTCGAACAAGTTTAAAAGAAAATCTGGCACAAAATTAGTTGCTTGTATTTTAAACGAAGATCAAAAGATATTAAGTCAAACATTCCAGAAAAATCATCTGTGTGTCTAGAAATAATACAACTTCCCCAAATCAATTGTTACTGTTGATGAGATATAGTGTTTTCAATAAAAACTACAAACAAGTGCAGGATCATCATCTAAAACCAACAAAATAACACGAAAAATTCGTTCAAAAATTATAACAATATTTATTGTTTTTGACGATACACAAAGTATTATTCATGATGATGAGAAGAATTCGTCGTGGACAGCTGGTGTTTGTTATTCGCTAATGCACCAGTCATACTTCACTCATTTTTGGTTAATTTTTGGCACGAAATCATGTCCGTATGCTGAATCATTCGCTGTATTCACTTGATTCAGCACCTTGTAACTTTCCACTATATTCAAAAATTAAAATGAAGGTAAAGGATGCTTTTTTGAGAACATATAGACAGACAAAAGGTTCGTACTTTGC
The DNA here is from genome assembly GCA_019049505.1 of Pachyrhynchus sulphureomaculatus. Classification (NCBI taxonomy): domain Eukaryota; kingdom Metazoa; phylum Arthropoda; class Insecta; order Coleoptera; family Curculionidae; genus Pachyrhynchus; species Pachyrhynchus sulphureomaculatus. The sequence continues at coordinate 39,695,067 of CM032446.1, read as the reverse complement.
ATGCCTTCTCACAAAATAAGGTAGAAAATTGATTTGCATTGCATTGTTTTCAATTAAAAGCGGAATATATTTCACTTTTAGAGCACCAGAATAGAGATTCCTCTTTTCTGATGGTGAAAAATGTATGTAATTTTCATGTTTCCGACGTTATTTAATTTTAAAATGTTTCTAAACAATTGGTGCCACAAATTCTTTACGGTTCTGAATTAGTTTTTCTCCTCATATCTTATCTTAATAATTAAACTTAAAAAAACACACAAAAAATTAATTAAATTATGATCAGAATAATATTGCATACAGACTGTTAATATGTATTTATGTACAATTTTCCCTTCGTCAAACAACTTTTCTTCAATTTCTAAAAAATTGACATCAAAAAACCATTAATAAAAGTATTAAATTAATTACGATTTTTTAACTTATAAGAAATTAACACTATAATTATTGAGATCACGGAATCACTGAACTTTTTTACCCAGACTAAGCACCCGGCTGTTATTGGATTCAGAATTATTGGAGCGTGAAGCCATATAACAATTAAAAAGATTATAGTAAGTATAGACTGCGAAATTCATTTAGAGATAATTAATAATCAATTGAAATATAGACGTCTGAGAGAAAATTAATATTTCCTGAACTAGGAGGGAAATAAGATCTTCAAACAGAGTTGAATTGGTGGCATCAAAGAATTCATGTCATGGAATTGTGTTAGTAGTACTCATGCTTTACACAACTACTTTTTAAATTGCACACATACAACTGAAGCTAGTATTCCAACACTACTTTTTGTAAAAAAATGGTTTGCAAGAGAGATATTCCTTAGTTTCGAAATGCGACGAAGCCTTTCAGTGCAGTCAAGTGAGCATTAAAAAAAGGTCAACCGTGCATTTTGGGTAAGATACGATTTTATTTTTTTATCATGTAGGGTTAAATTTGAGCTTTCGGGGTCGGAGGTGCATTCATTTGGCTGTCATATTGAAAATAGGGGTGTAAATGGTTTTTGTCCTATATCTCGGTAACCGTAAGTCTGACAAAAATTTTGTAAAGAACTTTTTTGTAGCTTATGCAATAATCTACAATTTAGTAACTTTTTATTGTTACTTCAATATTTAAGAAGTTATAAACAAAAATTTATAAAAATTTAGGAGCTAAAAACTATTATTGTCAATAACTTTTTTAAAAAAAATGCATCAAAGCCATTTTGCAGGAAATTTTATAACAAAAAGTTTGACCTGCTTCTGATTTTGAATATTTTCAAAGTTTTTTTAGCGCTGCAAAGGAGGAAGACCAAAAGTTAGTGAGGTATATAGGTAAAAAAAATTATTATTCCTTTATTTTTACATGCAGATCATTTACATTATTATATTTTATGCTTTTTTTATTTATTTATTAATATACTTTTTAATAATAATATCAATTTAGTTTTAAATAATACATATTTCAACCTATAATAATTTATAATTTTTTTTATAGTTGTTACATTCATATGTCAATTTTTTTGCTATAAAATTCCCTATTGAAAAGTTCTGATTCATTTTTTAAAAAAATTAACAGAAAAAAGTTTTAACAATAATAGTTTTTCATCCCGTAAATTTTTATTAATTTTTATTTATAACTTCTAATTATTGAAGTAACACTAAAAAATTATGAAGAGAAGTTGTATATTATTGTATAATCTACAAAAAAGTTCTTTACAAAATTTTTGTCAGGCATAAGGTTACTGACATTTCTTAAACTTTATACCCCTATTTTTGAGATAGCGGCCAAATGGGTCCACTCCCCACCCCGAAAACTCAAGTTTAACCTTACGTTGGATTCCCTCAAATGATGAAAAAATAAAATCGCATCTTACCCAAAATGCACGTTTCAAAACCCAAATGATTGGACTAAAAAGAAGAACTGAATTTGATTTTCTAACGATAAATAAAAACTTAATTTAAGCACTACAAGTCGATATCTCCAATGATAGGTACTTTATAATAAGATAGTAATAACAAAAAAAAAAATACGGAAAAGCTTCAAATGTTTTTAGAACTGAAACCAAACATTTCCCTCTACATACAATATTTTCACTAAAACTGAAGATAATGAAAACGTAACATAATTTTCACATTCCACGTCTTCCAGGACCATAAAACATGATATATATAAAGCAACCCTTTAACCTTTCCCTCACCTCATTAACCCCGTTTGACCGTAAATAATTGAAAATAATAAAAAAAGAATACGATTTTCATATTCCTCGATCCTACGAACCCTGGAACGTATCGTATAACATGATATATATGATGCAGCCCCTTTATATGTTTGACTACCAGACTGTTGAATGGAGGAATATGATTTTTCGTGACTTAGGTATACTAAACTGTAAAGAAACGCCTTATTATATATGTCCAGGAGTTCATTACACCTCATTCCTTGTAAATATCTTAGTGGTTACAACCAGAGTAGCTAGCTTCAGCAAGATGGTGCGACACTGAACACTTCAAACACATCTTCACCAAATTTTCGAGAAACGTTCCCGAATAAATTAATTTCCAAAAAAGATAACATAAGTTGCCCCCACGGAGTTCTGATTTGACACCGTTCTTTTTCTGTAGGGTTATCTCAAAGGTAAAGTTTATAGTAATAATCTTCTTCTACCTGGAACACTTAAAGAAAATATCTCGTACACAATAGCAGGGATCACGTCAACGACGTACCGAGTAGAGATCATCAATTCCACTGCTAACTTGGAAGAGTGTCGGGTTCACATTTAAATGGCATTAACTTAAGAAATTGTTGTTTACTATAAATGCTTTAAAATTAATAATTTTATAGGACATCTTGTGTTATTTTATCATGTAATCCTCTTAACGATTTTTACAAAAAACAATGTAAATTTTACATACCAGTGGCTTCGTTGTAGTAAACACTAATTCGTTCTAACTGCAAATCGCTGTCTCCTGTGTAGATCCCGCTGGGGTCTATACCATGTTCTTCGGAAATTACTTCCCAAAACTGCAAAAAGAAATACATGCAGTTAGTAGAGCGGAAATACTGCTAAATTACTTTCTGATTCCCTGATGTGTTCTTAACAGTTCTTGTTTGTTTAGGCAAAAAATAATTATATATAATTTATAAAGTTAAAAAAACGTGCGTACTATTTTTAAAGAACGACTACTTTCTAATACAATTTATTAATATTAACAAAAATTCTGCATCTTGTTACAAAGATATTATGAAATTTTAGATAAATCATACAACGGTAATATTTTTTTTTATATTTGCGGGCTCCATTGACAAAAAACTATTTTGTATAAGACCTAGATAATCCATATAAATTTAAAACACCCAAATAGTGGGCCACCAGAACTTCAATAGGTGGACAGCAATACGAGATAATACCGCATATTTTCTTAGTATGCAGATTTCAGCTGAAATTGTGGCAATAAAATGGCGGTGTTGGAATTTCTTATGCCCCCTAAGGACTTAATTTTTATATATAGTAATGATCATTTGAGTTTCAAGCCTATATCAATTTATTTGTCTATGATAGTTCTTTGGTCTCATTGAGTCATGAAGTGGTCGAAAAGGATCTAACAAGGTCTCTAAAAGTATAATTAACATAAACAATACCCCTTTACCTATCTTTCATTTCAGTAATGTCCATCAGAACCAATCAAGTTTATTTTTAAACTGTACGATACTTACTCATTTATAAATTTCTTTTTGCAAACTTTAATTAACCAATAAATATCAAATGTCGTTTCAAATTTTAATGAATAAAAAAAAACCGGTCAAGTTGAACTTGCCCAATTAGTGTTCCGTACGTTGATTGCTTTTAATATAAAAAAATGTTGTTACGGTGGTATAAAATGATCAGTGACTTTACAAAACACCCCAAATGAGTTTTCAACAAAGTTTGTTTCCAATCTTTACTGAAAATTGATGATCTTGAAATTTTTGTTTTTTTTTTTATATACCAGATAGATTATTAAAGGTAATGTACTCGTGGTAATTTTCGTTCAATCTACACCTCCTGGAGAATATTCCAGAATTTTTTAAAAATTTTTTGAACAGTACTTTTAGAGATAAGGTAAGGAGACAATGATTTTTCGCGATTTTTCAAAAATAATACAAATATAAAGTGTGCACAAGTATTACTTTATTTATATATATATATTTTTTACTCGTGTTTTCACAAGCTTTCATTTGACACCACACTCGATGACCTACTAAAAAAATTTTTTTTTCACTTCTGATTTCACCCCCCCAAAACTAACTTTTGATTTGACTTTCAAAACTACACGGGTTTAATAAGGCCATCAATTCCTATATTATTACCAAATTTCAACTTTCTATGACAAATAGTTTCGGAGAAAATCAGGTGTGACAGACAGACAGACACGGAAGTGATCTTATAAGTGTTCCGTACGGAACACTAAAAATAGCCAAATGTTAGTCGGACTTGTGCAATTAGTGTTCCGTACGATGATTGCTTTTAAAATAAAATAAAATCCTTACCTACGCTAAGTTAATTAGGTCACTGACTTATATATGTCTTAAGATCCAATATGTATTTTCACGTTATTTCTTAGTCAATAATGTATAATAGTTATAGCATCTTAGCTACCTAATAGCCCATAAATCAATCTAGCTCAATCTAGAATCTAGTAATAAAAGTGTAAAACAAACCTAAAATTTGTTTTTAATTATAAACAAATAAAATAAAATATATGGTATAAAATTATCAAACGTAATGCACTCACATAATTTTTTGAAAATTTTTTACAGTACGTTTTAGTTTAGTTAGAACAGGACACAATAGCTATCTTTGCAGATGATACTGCAATATTAGCAGTTGGAAATGACTCTAGGGAAGCTGCACATAAACTGCAATATCTATATACATTACTGGACAAAAGGGTGGAGAATCAAACTAAACGAGACAAAATCTGTTCATGTCAATTTTACAAATAAAAGCAATAATCACATACCAGTTAGAATAAACAACACCCAAATTCCATACGCTAAATCAGCCAAGTATTTGGGTATTACTCTAGATGCCAGGCTCCACCGGAGAGTCCATGTTAAAAAGAAAAGAAAGGAGCTAAATATTAAATACAAGAAAATGTACTGGCTACTTGGTAGGTACTTCAGCCTCTCAACTTATAACAAAGTATTGATATATAAACAGATTTTTAAACCGCTATGGACATATTGCATCCAACTGTAGGGTTGTGCCAGCAAAAATAATGTACAAATAATCCAGCGCTTCCAGAACAAAGTACTAAGGAGTATCGTTGATGCTCCTTGGTACTTTAGAAACAGTGACCTTCATCGCGATCTCGAAATAGAAACTGTAGACGAGACCATCGCCAAATTTGCAAAGAGTCATGAACTGCTTCAACATTGATAACACCAATCAGACAAGAAGACTCAAGAGAGTTAAGCCTTTTGAGTTAGTTAAGTGATTATGCTAGTGCAAAAGCAAAGTATAATGCTAAGGTACACATAAAACTTAAGTGTAAAACGTTTATTAGAACTTAAGGAACACTGTAGAATCCTAGTTGTAGGGAATTGAAAGTGGTAAATTTAGTTGACACAAAATTACTCATTGATCAGAAATGATCAAATGTAATGTAATAAATGCCCCAACATGGGTGTGTTTATATAAAAAAAACTTTTTAAGATAGGGCGGGGGACAGAAATTTTTGAACATTTTATAAAAATAATACTAAGAACAGTGTGAGCAAGTATTACATCACCCCACTCGATGATCTGGTAAACATTTTTTTTTTGCACTTCCGATTTCACCCCTCAAAGCTAACCCCTTAGATTAAAAGAGTAACACCTAAAAAAAAGGTGAATTTTAGCCCCTTCATAACTTGGAGATAAAAAAACACACTTAACGTAAAAGGTCTTAAATTAAAGCTAATTATAAATCTAGGACATATTTTTCAATAACAACTACCTTCTTTTTGGGGGTTAAAAGTGTGAAAATAAATAAGTTTTTAACAGAAAATAAAAAAGATATTTACGATGTGTAATTCATGACAACAGATCAAGAATTTTAAATATTTACATATTTTCAACGCAATACCGTATAATAAATTAAAAACTACCCTCTAAAAGGGGGTCTCAATAAAAAGGATATTTTGGTTACCTTGATTATTTCTTTGTATTTACTCCTAGTCCTGGAAGTCATATTTGGGAGCATGGCAGAATCCCCTATTAATTGCCACCTCCTTCTAAAGCGTGGTTTTTGATTGACTAAACGGTATTGAGTAGAGAATATATAAATAATTAAAGTGACCTATTTTCATGGTCATGTGGTATTCTTGTGGTATATCTGAAAAGTTCTGTTCGTGGCTCTCATGTTTCCTCAGAGAGCGTTTTTTACGAGTGGCGGTCGACGGATATCTTTCTAACACCTTCACAATCAACGCCGGTGTGCCCCAAGGCTCCATACTGTCTCCTATTCTCTTTCTCATTTACATTAACGATCTGCTGGAAAAGACTGGGAATCTAATCTACAGCTTTGCAGACGACAGTACGCTTGTCTCTTCATTCACTTTGAACGCTCGGACATCGGCTGCTCAGGCGAATATCCGCAGACAGCAGGAGGTCGTTCAACTTAACAAAGACCTGGAAGAAATTCTATCTAGGGGTAACAGTGACAGTGGAATTTAACGCTACAAAAACCCAGGCGGCCGTTTTTTCTAAAAAAGTTAACGTTGCTGAACCCGACATAATCATGTCGGGGGACTCCATTCCCCTAGCATCGTCGCTCAATTTGTTGGGCGTTAGTTTGGGAGCAAATATGTCCTGGCATGAACATGTTGCAGGCATAGCAAGGAGAGCTTCTCAAAAGTTGGGAATATTATTTCGAACCAAAAAGCTTTACACTCCACAACAACTGTTAATTCTTTACAAAGCTCAAATTTGACCAACTATGGAATACTGCTCCCATATTTGGGGCTCCGCTCCCAAACATACACTGCATTTGTTGGATTCTGTTCAGAGAAAAGCTGTTCGTCTGATTGGAGACCCGGAACTGACCGGCGGCCTTGATTCGCTGGAACATCGAAGAACGGTTGGCGATTTGAGTCTGTTCTACAAGTATTTTCATGGAAAGTGTTCGAAGCGGTGCATGTCAGAAAAACACGTCGCGCTGGTGCTTCACATCCATACGCGTACAACGCTTTTTAAGCAGTCTTTTCTATGGAGAACATCATCCCTTTGGAATAATTTGCCCAGCGCTGTGTTTCCCACCGAGTACAATTTACAGTGATTCAAGAACAACATAAATCGCTTTTTCCGCACACATGCCGCTCCTTGAGCGCTTTAGGGACTTCCCAGCAGCACATGTGCTAGACCCATAAAAAAAAGAATTACACGTCATAAATATTTTTTTATTATTTTCTGTTAAAAACCTATTAATTTTCACCCTTTTAACCTTCAAAATAGGGGGTAGTTACCCCTAAATAAAAAAATGGGAAAATATGTCCTTCTAGATTTTTAATTAGCTTTAATTTAAGACATTTACGTTAAGTTTGCTTTTTTTGTCTCAAAGTTATGGAGGTTGCAAAAACGGGCTAATTTTGCGGTCACTGTTTAACTTTCAAAACTGCACACCTCTGATTGGACCATCAATTCCTATATTTGTGCCAAATTTCAACTTTATATGTCAAATAGTTTCGGAGAAAATCGGGTGTGACAGACAGACAGACAGACAGACAGATAGATAGACGGAAACCGAAATGACACAAATGTTCCGTACGGAAAACTAAAAATAGAAAAATAGAACCAATTGTATCATGGTCAAGATTCGATTCTTCTATTCCTGATTTCCCCAATAAGTCTTCATAAATTAAGTACTTCTTGGTTCGTTACTAAGAAGAAAATAAAGTGATCAAAATCGATCTAGAAACCAAGGGCCCGTTTTTTGCCCAGTTTTTTTTCTGTCAAAACCATAATATATAATTTTAAATTTGTAAAAACAACAGCAAACAAATTTCAAGTTAAGTTGAGACAACATAATTGGAAGTTTCCGGAAACAACCCAACCCGTTTTTTATACGAGCATATGGGACACACCAGGGTTAAAACCAGACCCAATCTGGCATTAGCCATGTTTACTGGTTGATAGTGACAAATCATAGAATAGATAGAAAAATACAAACAGCAAATTGACACAGCAGATTAAGACTAACATGGACAGCTTTTGGGAGATTACGGTATATACAGTCTGTCAAGTAAGAACGTGTCTGCGAAAATTCATTTTTGGTAGATGTAATCAACCAAAAATCGGTAGACGGAACCTTTGCCTACGATACATTTTAGTAAAAATATCGTCGAAATCACGTAAAATCCAAAATGGCTTGTTTGCGCGTCAATTCGAGGCAGTCTTTCTTTGTTTCCATCCAAAGGGACATAAAATGACACATTATATTAAAAAGTCGGAGGCGTTTATAAAGAAGTGGGTAAATCATTTTAACGAGACGAAAAATGTCGAGGACTTGCTAAAAACGTGGCTCTGTAGGCAAAGTCACTTCGAAAGTCGAAAAACAAATTGTGTCTTTGTTTTCACGGGATCCGAAATTGACGCTGCGTCAAGGCACGGCAAAATTAACAAAATCGGGATTGAATGTGTCCCATGAGACCATTCGATAGCATCTTCGTGCTCATGATGTCAAATTCCCAAGCACGTTGAAGAACCCTTTTCTAGACGAAAATCACGTCATGAAGCTCTTGCTTAGGCCAACAATAAGATACTAGAGTGGCCCTTACAATCGCCGGACGCTAACCCTATTGAAAACGTTTGGTCCCTTGTCAAGAGAAATCTCAGAGGAAAAACTCTGAGAGACTGCTCAGTTGTCTCGCGAGATTCGAAAAATTTACGGAGTATGCAGAAAATCTCGCGATAGCATGCCTCGAAGATGCCAGGCGATTATTGATGCAGAAGGCGATTGGATAACTTACTAAAGTAATCGCGCCATTGTTAGCACACCAAAGAATATACTAACGGCAAAAAATGTTCTTACTTGATAGACTGTATAACAAAACAATAGATGTAAGCCATACACGAAAAAAAAAAAAATAAATAGCAGAGAGAAGATGAATAACACAGGGCAGAAACAAATGGAGAGAAATGAGGAAGGCGTATGTCCACTGATGGAAGATGTAGTGTGTAGATAATGTGAGAGATATGTGTCGTGTAATTAACAATAAAGATATCTTGAAATATAAAAATTCATCTATTGTGACTTCTGGTAGAATATTTTGAAAATAAAAGAGTTTCCAATCCTTAGAAAACTCAATAATTAATTTTCCGATTGTTTCAAACGTTGCAATTCAACTGCCAATCATAAGAGTATTAATATTAATAACAATTTTTCTATATTGGTTTGCTAACAACCGACATACCGAGTCGCAAAAATTACTAGACTGGAAACCTTAAAATTATAGTCATTATTTTAAATAAGTAACGTTGTACGTTGTCTTGGCATAAATAAATGATATCAGTTCATGTAGGTACGGTATTTAAGCCTTCCTTGAAAAAAAAAATTGAAAGGAAGTTTGTAACTGTTCGGTAGTGAACGATGAACAAGTGCGGTTGCAAGGAAGTTCGTAATTTTTCAGCGTTAATTAATTGATGAAAAAATAAGTAACGTTGTTACCCAACCACTTTCTTCTATTACAGCATCTGGTATTCGGAAATCGTACGGAAAAATGTATTTATCACGCTAGTGTAAAAGGTGATAATTTTCTAGGCGAGCGTACAAAAATATGTTAAGAAATTTAACTCACACTCAATACCACTTTATTAAAACATAATTAACCGAAAAATAAGACCGTCGTCGATTTTATTACTATCCGGGACGGGCAGAGAAAACTAAAATTAATAAAGAATACGAGGGTTGTATGGTAGGTACTTGGTGTCGGCTAGAAATGGTGTTACTACTATATAAAAAATTATATTTTTCGTAAACTTAACCTTTCATAAGAATCCTGTCAAAATTTCAAGGCGCTGCAAGATTTAGATTGTGAGTGGCAGTCATTTAAATAGAACAATTTTGAAACTGAATATCCAGCAGTGATAAAATATTTGTTTTTGAAAAAAAAAAAAATGATGAGGTAAAAGGAGAACTCAGCAAAGTTTATGGGGACTCTGCACCTTTGTCATCTACTATAAAATATTGGACAGCTGAATTTAAACGTGGCTATACAAGCATTTTTGATAAAGAACCGCCAGGTCGTCCAAATGAGGTCACTACATCAGAAATGATTGAAAGAATCCACGATATAGTGATAAATGAGCGAAGAGTAAAAGTGCGTGAGATTGCTGAGACCGTAGCATCTCAACTGAACGGGTGCAGAATGTGCCAGATGAGTGCCTCGATTGCTTACAATTGACAATAAACACATAAGTGTGTCAACTTTGAAATAATGTTTGGCGATGTTAAAGCGCAATCGGAACGATTTTTGGCATCGATTCATAACTGTTGACGAAACATGGATTCATCACAGTACACCAGAGATCAAAGAACAGTCCCAAACAGTGGGTTTTCCGTGGCCAAAGAAAGTCAAGGCGATTTTATCGGCCAACGAAGTCATAGTCACAGTGTTTTGGGATGCATGCGGCATAATCAACATCGATTACCTTGAATAAAGCAAAACGATTAATGGAGAGTATTATGTCAACTTATTGGATCGTTTCAATCATGCTGTGAAAGAAACACGTCCGCATTTGACGAAGAAAAAATTCTTTCTCATCAAGACAATCCATGCGTGCACGCTTGTGTCATCGCCATGGTAAAATTCCATGAGTTAAAATACGAATTGCTTCCGCATCCACCATATTCGCCAGATTTAGCCCACAGCGATTATTTCCTATTTCCGAATATGAGAAGAGATGGCTCAGCGGAAAAAATTTGGC
>CM032446.1:39664144-39679144 GCA_019049505.1 Pachyrhynchus sulphureomaculatus | reverse complement strand
TAAAAGAACAAAAATATACAGAGACGTCCGGTAGGCGGAAAAAAAAGAAGAGAGCAAATCTTTTATAAAAAAATAATTAAGGATGTAAACGTTTGGTTTATTTTGCAATAACTGAGTATGGTTTTACCTTTTTTAAATTAAAATAACCTAAAAATTCTAAATATTCTATTTTTTAACATCTGCTTATATGTAATAGGTAAAATAAAATAAAAATAAAAGTCAATATATTAGCAGCTAGAATATATATTTTTTTAAAGTTTATCGAACCAGAAGTAATAAAAAGTAAAGAAATACAACAATATGCAGATAATAATATTTAGATCCAAAGAAAGGTCATTTTGGTATCTTTACGGACATTGTTTGTATAATATACATCATATTATGGTAGTGATTACAAACAAAAAACAATGAGCAAAAGATTAAACTAATGGATTAATTTGTTTTAAAATGATATAAAAACGTAAGTTTTAATCTCATAAATGAAGGAAAGAAATTATTTATTATTAGTATATTTCTAAATTGATTGATTTTAGTTTTGGCGCCGTGACGTAGGTTTAGGATATTATTATTACAATTCAATACATACATCGGTATAGACTGAAAATTAATATAAAGTGTTATATACATTTTTAAACATATATAGAGGGTACCGTGGCTATGTACATAAAATAGAAAAATAGTGAATTAGGTAAGGCACTTAAAAAATGTCCCCGTACAGGGTGAGTCAACGATAGAGTAAAGTTCATTATCTCATTTGTTTCGGGAATGACGAAAAAATGTTAAATACAATAGTTTTAAGGAATGTTAAGGTTATGTTAGGTATACAGGGTATTTCAAAAAAGTGTGGCCGATATAACATATGTTTTGTAAAAAATTGCCAGTAGCGCCATTGTTTCTGAAGGTGGAATACCCAAAATTGGTACGAGCGTTCTATATGGTAGAGATAAAAAAAAAGGTATATGTAAAGAAATTTGAGTTAGATGCTACAAAGTGTTCAAAATCTCAAATTTTTTAAATGGCACACCCTGTATATTATTATTTTTTCTGATAGATTTTACAAAATCCTCCAACTTTTGTTAAGTATGTCATATACCTATTTCTAATAGTTTTCGATTTATTTTGAATTTTTCAATTTTTACCCTTGTTTTTAATACCTGTTGCCCCACATATAAATACATACTTAGAGCAGCATGCCCAAGTGTCAAGCCAATTAGTTACAAGTCAGTTAATGTGTTAACAAAATGTCTTCTCCAGTGAAACGCGAAAAGTTCAGGCAGCTAACCCATAATGAAAAGCGTAGAGTTAAAAATGTATTTGACTACGTTAAAAACGATCAAAATTGTGATTTAAGGGCGGACGATTGTGTGACAAAATGTTTCTTAATGACTGGAGTTGGTAAAGCCACAATTTACACAATTTTAAGAGAAGAAAAGGAGGGGGTACAGCTCTTCAAAAAAGAGACCAGGAAGAAACTAGTTCATGACTGGTTTATGGAAAATGTGTGAAAATTTTTTTTTATTGACAGATAGTGGAGAAATTGTACACTGGAGAAGACACTATTTAAGGAGAGTTAGAAAAGCTTGCTCTGAAGGAAAAAGGGTATATTACTTAGATCAGAATGAAGGGTACACAGTCAAGAAGTTTTGGCAAGTTGGGAATATCAAAAATGCTCGCCAAGCATTCAATGAAGGTCTCTCTCTACTGATCTTAAACCACCATCTCAGGGACGTAGGTTAATTATTACGTATATTGGAAGCGAAAGTGGTTTTGTAGGCGGAGATCTTTTAACATTCGTATCCAAGAAAACAGAAGATTATCACGAAGATATGAATTCCGATGTACTTGAAGATTGGTTTTTGCAGATGATAGACTTAAAACCAGACGGTTCTGTTATTGTAATGGATAACGCAAAAAATTAGAATGAGTTCCGATCTTGGGTTGGCTGAAAAAGGATATCCAATCTTGGGTGACATTTCATTTCCAAAAGACAGAGTTAAGAGAGAATTATTAGAACTTGTAAAGCTTGAAGTTCTCAAAAATAAACACAATTACACAAGTTTCGTCAGTGATGAAATAGCAAAAAAAAGTAATATTACTGTTTTTCGCCTGCCACCATATCATTGCGAGCTCAATCCGATAGAACTTACCTGGGCACAGGTTAAAAGTGAAGTCACCAGGAACAATACTACCTATAAGTCAGACGTACAAAACTTTTTTCAGAATGCCATATCTTTCCACAGAAAATTGGCGAAAATGCGTCAAGCATGTGTCGAGGGTGGAAGATAAAATGTGTACTGTGGACATGGCAGTGGATGCCATTGTTGAACCTTTAAGTATACTTGTAAATTCAAATGAGTAGGACAATGGTAGTTTTTTCAAGCATGTCGGAGATTGAAGATTGGATAATACTTTTTTCATTGTTGTTTGGCTTCCCCTTTTGCGTATTTTTTGATTAATTATGTTTCATTATAAAATGTTATTTTTTTCTAATAAATGTTTAAACATTATAAAACTGTTTCATCATACTATTCGCAAATAATACTTATACGCACCACCACTGGCCAGAACTATTTCAGACTATTTAGCCCCAAACAACAATAAAAAGGGTCGTTTTCCTATTGTATTCAATAGAGATCGCGAATATTAGATCGACGCCAGATGGTATTCCAGTAAAGTTGTTGAACTGCCGCACTACAGGTAAAATGTAGATAAAACACTATTGCTATCACTTTCAAATAAAAAGAATATATAAATATATATATATATATATATATATATATATATATATATATAAATATATATATATATATATATATATATATATATATATATATATATATATATATATAAATATATATATATATATATATATATATATATATATATATATATATATACCATATACACTCCTAGACAAAATTAACGCAACAATATATTAAATCATACAAATCTCTATAATGAATTAATTTTAATAATTTTTTATGAACATTGGTTACACTAAAAGTTAGAAAAAAACTTATTCGGATACTTTAAAAGTGAATTAGCTACCAAATTTCTCTATAAGATTCGAATTAAAATTATTCTTAGGACCTAATAACAAAATCGTTGAAATTATGTAATAATGAAAAAAATAAACTGGGACACTAGTAGCAAAATTAATGGTGTAACTGGGACACTAGTAGCGTGTGTTGCCTCCTCTACTTCGGATGACAGCGTTTATGCGCCTAGGCATGCTTCTAATTAAATTTTGACTATTCAAATACTCGATAAACTTTAAAACTGACATAAGAAAAAGATAAATTAATTTTCAGATTGTTGCGTTAATTTTGTCCAGGAGTGTATATATATATATATATATATATATATATATATATATATATATATATATAATGGTACCTACTTTTATTAATATCATTATATGGCAATGTGTTTAAGTATAACATTTGTTCACCTTGATATGAGATGAAATAAAATGCTATTCATTATATTATATATTATACAATATTCAGATCGTCGTACTAATGCATTTATATTAAATATTTAAAACACAATAGGGACGATAAAATGTTCTAAAAATAACATTTATTTACAATTACGATTCACCTTCAGTAAATAACAGTTTCATGCTTTGTTGTTGATTTAAATGTATTAATAAAAAACCGAATCTATAATTATAATTTTTTACATAAATATTCCAAGCGGTTAAAAATCCACGAAGGAACGACAAAGAATTTGTGAACATAAATTAATGTACTTGATTATTCATGAACAATGTTCTCTATAATTATCGCCTGCTTTATTTGTCATAACAATGAAGTCATTCACATTAGACATAAAACATACATACACTTCCAACGTAATTATCAGTATCATTAAACTCAGACTCAGAAATTTTGTGACACAGACACATCATTTAGTTAGAAGTTAGAATTAACAATAAAACATTCTTTTTAACTTTCCCTTATTGAAAGAACATACCGTTGCTGCGTGCTGTTAGCAGGAACGAAACCACTTTTATGAGTCTATTAAAATCAGCATATTTAAGGCTTTTATAGATTCCTCCAGCAAGATTAGAAATTGTGTTTTAAACTTTAAAAGGAGACTTCATATAGTGCCTATTTAATACTTATCAACACTGTCACCAAACTACCAAAATTCTTTTAAAACTCAAACTAAGAGGACTTGCTCCTTTAGTAGAATAGGGCCTTGTACAAAAGTACTTTAAAAAGCGGCTACAGCATGCGTGAGTACAAACCTACAATTTTTAATAGCAAATTGTTGAAGAAATTTCAACGACAAAAGAAATAACCGATCAAGTGCAAATTGAACTTGTGCAATTAGTGTTCCGTACATTGATTGCTTTTAAAATAAAAAATTTTGTTACGGAGCTATAAAATAATCAGTGACTTCACAACACACCCCAAATGTGTTTTCAACAAAGTTTGTTTCCAGTTTTTACTGAAAACTGATGACCTTGGAATTTTTGTTTTTTTTATATACCAGATAAATTATTAAAGGTAATGCACTAGTAATAATTTTCATTCAATCTACACCCCATGGAGAATATTCCAGAATTCTTTCAAAATGTTTTGATAAGTACTTTTCGAGATAAGGCGGGTGGATATCGATTTTTCGCGACTTTTTAAAAATAATACAAAGAAAAGTGCGCGCAAGTATTACTTTATATATATATATATATATATATATATATATATATATATATATATATATATATATATATATATATTTTACCCGTGTTTTTACAAGCTTTCATTTGTCACCACACTCGATGACCTAGTAAAATTTTTTTTTTTTTCATTTCCAATTTCACCCCCAAAAATAACTCCTTAAGTGAAAATTTAACTTTTAAAACTACATGGCTCTGATAAGGCCATCAATTTCTATATTATTGCCAAATTTCAACTTTCTGTGACAAATAGTTTCGGAGAAAATAGGGTGTGACAGGCGGGCAGACAGACAGACGGACAGACAAACGGACAGACACCGAAGTCATCTTATAAGTGTTCCTTACGGAACACTAAAAATGCTTTTTTAACGTTTATTCTCAAACTGAATTTTTTTTTCAAGGTGTGGTCAGGACGTTCCATTGCAAAACCAACAAGGTAAGAGAGAGCTAAAATCCCTAAAGCCCTACAGGAGCGCCGCATGTGCGGGAAAAGCG
Source organism: Pachyrhynchus sulphureomaculatus (assembly GCA_019049505.1). NCBI lineage: Eukaryota > Metazoa > Arthropoda > Insecta > Coleoptera > Curculionidae > Pachyrhynchus > Pachyrhynchus sulphureomaculatus. The sequence goes on along the minus strand of CM032446.1, from coordinate 39,673,962 downwards.
ATTCACGTTGGTCTCGAATCGCTGTAAATTGTACTCGGTGGGAAATACAATCCTGAGCAAATATTTCCAAATGGATAATGTTCTCCATATAAAAAACTGCTTAAAACAGGTTGTACGAGGAGTGACAAGCTGAATTTCATACGCATCTGAAGTATTGGCGCGACGTGTATTCCTAGCATACACCGCTTTGGGAGGAATTCAGCGGGCTCCATCTATAAAACACTTTTCAGCAAAATATTTGTAGAATAGCCTGAAGTCGCCAACCATTCCAAGGAATCAAAGTTGATTTTCAGTTCTAGGTTTTCAGTCAGGTAAACAGCTCTTTTCTGAATAGAATTCAACAACAACAGCAGTGTATGTTTGGAAGCAAAGTCTCAATCATGGGAGCAGTATTCCATCGATCATCCATGGTCGAATTTGAGCTTTCTACAGAATTAACAGTTGTTTTGGAGTGTAAGGCTTTCTTGCTTGAAATAATATTCCCAGTTTTTGAGAAGCTCTCCATGCTATACTTGCAACATTTACATGCCAAGACACCAAATTAACGCCCAGCAAAATGAGTAACGATGCCAGAGGAATGGAGTACGTCGACATAAGTATATCGGATTGAGTAACGTTAATTTAAAAAAAAAACTGCCGCCTGGGATTTTATAGCGTTAAAATCTACTTTGTTACTGTCATCCCAAGATAGAACTTCTTTCAGGTCTTTCAACGACTTCCTGCTGCTGCTTTGCATCAGCAGCCGATGTTTCAGCGTTTAAAGCGAATGAAGAAATAAGTGTACTGTCATCTGCAAAATTATAGATTGGATTCATGATCTTTTAGATATGCCTATCTCCTCTATTTTCTGGGAGCATGTCCACGCCGCAGCCCTTCCCAGTAGGAAACTGTACGGGTAGCAGGCTAATTTGTTGCTTTATAGATTGCATCTTTATGAATTTATCCTAGTCTACGACTCAATATCCCCAGATATAGAGTCGTGCCAGGATTATTAATGCGTGTGATGTCACTCATCTTGAAATGTAAGAAGTACAGTAATATAAATATAATAATAATAATAAAAACCTACCGTAATGATTACGTTATAACGAGGACTTTTTGAAAAAAATTAGAAAAAACCCGTTTCTAATTCTATAAGTTACGGTAATATCGGTGCCAACTGCGTGCATTACAGTACATCGTCGCGGCCAGATGAACTACCGCTGTCAATTATTCCTTAGGCACTTAGCAAGTCTTTCATTAGAAATATTCTACCATCATTGGTTAGTTCAGGTTAGGTAATCCAATGGCACAGCTTTCTGATGTAATATCTATTGCCTTAGTTCAAGTCTTCGGTATAAAATCGTCAACAAAACTGTCACTCTGATGCTTTGCTCGCAAGCCATTTTCTATTCTAAAGAAAACTACAAACATTGAACACATTTCGGCAATATATCTTTGTATTTTAAAGCCAGAGACATTGCTAATTAATTTGAAGTCAAAAGCAAATAAACAAACAAAAATCGGCGACTTTTCTACTTCGATGCAGTAATTTTTTTATTTCCTGAAGTCCATCGCATTCCTCCATTCAGTATCCTCCATGGTTTTCTGCTAATATTATTAAAAATATGAAAAAGAAAGCAAGGCATGCAAAAAAATTCAAGCGATATCGTAATCACAATGATTATCTAGAATTTAGACGGTTAAGATCAATTTCTAAGCATCAAATTATAAATCATCATCATATCTTAAATACATGGAGGATGCACAGGCTTCTCTGGCACTGAATCCTCAACGCTTTTGGAGTTATGTTCATTCCAAAAAGTAATTCTTCTAGGATTCCTAGTGTGATGATGTATAGAAATGACATTCAGAAGTCTCCGTCGGGCATTGTTAACCCGTTTGCAGATTTGTGTCTTCACGCTATCGGAACCATCAGCGACTTGTCATTCGCTTAGTACGTCATTGACAATTGTAAAATTCTCGCCGATTACTGAGGATGAAATATTGATGGCTACGAAAAAATTAAAAAATAAGATGACCTCTGGCCCTGATAATATTCCCTCGTTTCTCATTAGGGACTGTGCGACTGTCCTTGTAAGACCTTTAAAGTATATTTTTAATTTATCAATTAAACAGGGTGTTTATCCGAAACGATGGAAAGAAGGTAGATTATGTCCTATTTTTAAGAATGGAGACAGGGGAAATGTTGAAAATTACAGGGGTGTCGTTCTACTTTGTAACTTCTCAAAGGTCTTTGAGTCAGTATTGTATACACGTATCTATAGCCAAATTAAAAATCAAATTTCTCCTTATCAGCACGAATTTGTTAGTAAGAGATCTACGATAACAAATCTAACTGTTATGACACAGGTCATTTCGGAAATATTCGATGATGGTGGGCAGGTTGATGTTATTTATACAGATTCCTTTGATAGGATCGACCATCATGTTCTCATCAATAAGTTGTATTTCTTTGGTTTCACTGATGGTGCAAGGGCTTTTATAAGTTCTTACTTGTTTAATCGAACTCAGTCTGTAGCCTACAACGAATTCAAATCAGAAAGATTTGCGGCTACCTCAGGCGTTCCACAAGGTTCAAATTTGGGACCCTTTCTCTTCATTATGTTGGTAAATGACCTTTGAGAGGATTTAAAATGTACCAGACTAATTTATGCTGATGATCTAAAAATGTTTTATGCCAATAGAAAAAACTGAGGATTGTTCCTATCTACAGAGCCAGTTGAATTTCGTACATTCTTGGTGTTGTGACAACAAACTACATCTAAATGCTCAAAAATGCAAAGTTCTAACATATACTAGGAGGATAGCGTCAATAGAGTTTCAATATAGAATTCAAGACCATAATTTAAGGATTTGGGGAGTTGTTTTTGATGCAAAACTAACATTTGCTCAGCATATAGCATTGAAAGTTTCTGAAGCAATGAAGTCTTACGGGTTCATCATTAGGAATTGTAGGGATTTCACTAATTGCATCATTGAAGGCTTTGTATTTCTGCTTTGTTCGCTCGAAACTAGAATATGCAAGTATCGTCTGGAGTCCAATGTACGAGGTGCATAGAGTTTCACTTGAAAAAGTGCAGAGGAGATTTCTGAAATTTCTGTTGTTTAAGATTAATGGAATGTATCCTGAACGGGGAATCAGCAGCGATTATTTGTGTGAACAGACAAATATTCTTAGCCTGGGAATCAGGAGAGTTTGTGCCTCAATATTATTCCTATATAGAGTATTGCACACTATGATTGATTGCAGGGATATACTGTCTCGTATTAACATCAATGTGCCACGGATACACTCACGATCAAATATGTTTTTTAGATGTAACAGACCTAATACTAAATTGTTATTGAATTCACCTATTCATGTAATGTGTACTAATTTTAATCATATTTGTATTGTTTGTGACATATACTGTTGTACTAAGAAGCAATTACTACAGACTGTCATTGAATATGTAAATGTCTAAATATTTACCCTATTAATGGGAAACTGTTGGGTAATAAAGCTATTATTATTATTATGACTGTTCTCGTTTTTCTTTCTCACATTTGGTCAATGTGGTTCCATGTTTGGCTGACGGGCGCAAACCAAGTCAGCACAAACGCATTACCATTGTGTATTAAGGAATGACGTGACAATGTTACATGTTTTCAAAATCACTGACTTTTGAATGTTTTTGTCTATGTTTGTGTTGAGTCCTAATTGTACTAAGTGTGGTGGGAATATTGTTGGTGTAAGGCCTGTGGCTGATATAATGAGGGGGACAATGATGACTTTTTCTTGTTTCCATAGCCTTTTTATTTCCCTTGCAAGGTCTGTGTATTTGGAAATTTTTTCTGTGTATTTCGTTTGGATGTTTGTGTCGTTGGGGACAGCTATGTCAATTAGATAGGTGACTTTTTCTTTTTTGCATTGAAAAGTAATATCGGGTCTATTGGTGGAGACTGTTTTATCTGTAGGGATACTGATGTCCCAGTAGAGTTTGTAATCTTCATTTTCAAGTACGGATGTTGGTGTGTATTTGTAGTAGGGATCTGTGTTTTCTATGAGCTTGTATGTTGTGGCTAGTGCTTGGTGAACTACTTTTGCCGCTGAGTCATGTCTGGCTGTGTATTCCGTTCCGGCTAATATTTTACATTCGCTTGTTATGTGTTCGATCGTTTCCATCTGCTGGTGGCATTTTCTGCATCTGTCTTCTGTAATAGTTGGGTCTTTGATGATATGCTTTTGGTAGTTTCTGCTTAATATGACCTTATCCTGGATGGCAAGTAAGAAGCCTTCTGTTTCCGGGAATAGCTGCCCATCCCGTAACCAGGTGTATGATTGCTTTTTATTTACGTGGTCTTGTTCTATGTGGTATCTGTGTTTTCCGTGGCGTGTTTTTTCTGACCACGTTTTCATCTTTTCCTGTTGTAATTGGATGTTTATTATTATTATTATTATTACCAGTCTTTTTCAAGGCTGTTGATAAGGTATAGATGATTCACTTAACATAACATAATAGTTTTAAACTGAAATGTATAAAGTATCTACTAATATGGAATATGAAGTTTGCTTTCTACAGTACATGAAAAATTCACGATACTGTATTATCCGCACCTATTTAGGACTAAATATAATATAGTGATAAATATTTGAATGTACGATTACAGTCAAGGTGGGTCATATTCCGCCTGTCACTCATTGTATCAAGCAGAGAACTGCGCTTGAGACAACAGAAAACTTACGTTATATCGAGAATTTCGTTATAACAGGGATCATCATATAGAGGAGATTTAGCATTACAAATGGTATATTGAGGTTTCATTAAATCGATAGTGGTGTTATTTAGCAAGCATTTATGTTCTTAGAAGTAAGCCTAAGTCCTACACCTTCAATAAAGTCTCCTTCGAGGATTTTGGGGAAAACGAAAACTCACAAGCATGATCCAACAGGAACTTGAGAGAACAAGCCCGGAATAAAGAACAATCTAAAGTCCAAACTACATTTCGACATATAACCTCTGAACAATGAGTTTCAATAAACATTTCGAATTATTAGATGAAGAACTGTCTTATATAAATTGGAGTGTTCTGGGTCTGTGTGAGACGAAACTGGCTGAAGAAAAATGCACTACATTAAAATCCGGACACCTTTTATACCAAAACAATAAAAAAAAGGACCCACATATAGGCGAAACACCTATTTTGATTCATAAACATTTTAAACATCTGGCCCCTAAAATGAAGTCAATATCATACAGAGTCATCTACATAACTATGCAACTATCCAAGCGACACAGTATCCAACTCACCCAGCTGTATGCTCCTACTAGTTCCACACCTGGCAAAGAAATAAAAGAATTCTATGAAGATATTACAAGAGCAGTGATAACAGAGAAAACTTATTACAAATTTATTATAGGCAACTTAACGCTGAACTGGGAACTACGACAAATATCAAAAACAAATTCGTCGGGAATTTTGGATTAGGCTCTACTAATGAACGACGAGAAATGCTATTAAATAATCTACGAAGCGAAAACTCATGAGTAGTTTCTTCAAAAAATCAGCAAAAAGGTGCCGGACTTAGAGAGGCTCAGACTCAGTGACAAAAAATTAAATCGATTTTATATAAACGAATCAAAAACACATAATGAAATACGTATCGGTCTTGAATCAATTTGATAGCGGTAGGGATCACAGACTGTTAAGAGCGGAATTATTTTGAAACGTAGTTTGGCCAATTTTTTTCCTATAATGTAAACATGTTTTTCTTCTTTTTAGGAGTGGTAGAATAATTTTTAATAAACATAATATAATGGTGTATTAAATTTTGACAAAAGAACATACAAAGAATTGCTTAATAATCTATAATATATATAAAATGCAACGTCTCTCTATCTGTCTGTCTGTCCGTTACTGTGCTTATCACTTGAGAACTATTTATCTGATTTACGTGATTTTTTTTTTAAATACATTTTCTCCGGCCTGATTATAGGATATTTTTTATTACGTTAGGTAACATAAGGAATAAGCAGTGACGGTAATAGTGAATCAACTCGGAAAAAACTTTGCCTCTAGCGCGTTCTCTTGCAATACACTGCCTAAACCATTAAATATGGAACAATATCATGTAGCACATAACATAATATATAAAATGCAACGTCTCTCGGTCTGTCTGTCTGACCGTTAGTACGCTTATCACTCGAGAACCACCTATCCGATTTACGTGTGTTTTAATTCATACATTTGTTCTCTGGCCAGGTTATCTATAATCTTCTATAATATATAAAATGCAACGTCTCTCTGTCTTCCTGACTGTCTGTTTATTTTTTTTTTCTATTTGTTGTTATCATATTTACCGATACCTAAAAGATTTAATTGAAGATAAACAGCTTCTTAATTTTTGGTTTGCCATATCGGTTACATTTGTAAACTAGAATACAAATTGAAAGAAAATGTAAATATACCCGACTGTATCTAGTTTCTGAACACTAATTTGTCAATAGTTATAAAATAGAAGACTATACTATATCACTCTATCACTATAAGCATAGTTCTATCTAATGGTGGATATAGGCCTTCCTCCTGAATTTCCATTTTAATCTATTTGCAGCTATTCTCATCCATCCAATGCCCGCAACCCTCTGTATATCATCCCGCCATCTTGTTTTGGGACGTCCTACGCTCCTTTTCTGTTGGTCTTCATTCTAATGTTCACTTGGTCCATCCATCATCGGTCATGGGTGCTACCTGTCCAGCCCATTGCCATTTTCTTTCTGCTACGTGCTCTATAATATCCTTTAATTTCATGCGTTCGCGTATCCACTTGTTTCTTCTATCTTTAAGTTTTATCCCGAACATCTTTCATGTTCTCTCTGGATCCGTGTTAGTTTTTGTATATCGACTTTATTCAGTGTCGAAGTTACAGCGCCATATGTAATTACGGGTAGGATGCACTGGTCGTAAGTTTTGACCTTTAACTTATTTGGGATGGCTTTATCTTTGAATATATAACTTAATTTCCGGAATGCGCACCATCCAAGCCTGATTCTTCTTGAAATTTCATCCAAGACACTGTCTCTCGTCGTAGTAACTACATATAATTCTTAACAATCTCAAGGGCTGTTTCTTCTAAATTTAAATTTACAGGTAGCGGGTAGACACTTTTCACAATCCCGGTGGAGACGGGCCTACTTCAGGGACGCGCCCCTGCCTACGTGAGCCGCCTTGACTTTCTCTCACACCATACCTGAGGGGAAGTGATGTCCCAACCTTTGATCCCACCCTACAACTAGAACTATCCTTGCCCTCTCCTAACACATCTTCCAACCCGTGATAAGCCAGCGTGGAAAATTATGCCTGATTACTCCCCATATGAAACAAGATTATACGCTTGATATAAATTATAATGGCGATTTCTGATGACTGTACTGAAATAAAAGATATTTTATATACATAATTACCGTACACTGTAAATAACTGCAATAAAAAATTTTGACATTCTGTATATTTAAATTTTTGTTTTCAGAGTTGAAATTTAAAGGTTTTTTTTTAATCAAAAATAAAAACCGTGCAGATTACCTTATTTTAGATCTTTTCCATGAAGTGTCATGATTTTGCAAATTACTTGTTTTTATGTACATTTGTGAATTTTATTCTTTAGTTTACATTTACTCAGATCATTATAACTCGAAAGAAAAGTCCGAGCCAGTGTTGAGGTATAACCTGATGATCATGTTGTGTTCAATCCTCTCTTTGTGTTCTAGAATCTGCCAGGAGGCACTTTACAATACGGATCTACAGCTTTAAAGGGGGATCCTGGTCTAGAAATTTTTTTTGAGCATTTCTTTTGCCTAAAATACTCCTTAAAATCCGTAGAATACAAAGCTACTTTCCTTTTTACGAAATATAAACTCCAAGCATTTTTCCAAGCAAATACAATAGCGCACAGCCGACACTCGAGCCTGCCTTAGGAAGCATTAAGCTTTAATAGTTTTAGGGCTTCCCCTACTATTTCTTCGAGCAACTGTTAAGTAAACACTCAATAGAATGTTTGTGTGAGTCATTCTATACATGAGTTTAACCAGTATTTCGGCAGGAATATTATGATAAGCATCAATTAATTCACAATTTTTTTTTATTGAAAACTTACGCGTTTTTTTCAAAACTATATTTTCGGAATTGGCGTGCACGATTACTCAAAACTAATAAACGGATCGACTTGAAATTGATCATACTTTGAAAATATATAATTGTCTTCGATATGAATATTTAATTATTTAAAAAAAGATTGTTTAAACAGTTTTTATAGGTCATTTTCATCATTTTTTTTTTTGCAAAAAATTACTTTTTTTTGAATTGTAAAAAAAAACGAAATTTTAATTTTTGCGTCTATTCATTTACAAACTATGGGTATGTAGATCACAAATTAACTTGATTTTTCCAGATTGATCAATTTTTGCAATCCTAAGCTTGTATACCAATTAGGGTGTACATACCAGAGTGCTCCACGAAATGTGCTGTATTCTTTGTTTAAATAAACATTTTTTCATAAAAAATTTTTTTTATTCATTTAGAGCTGTTCTAATACGCTAAAAAAGTTTTACATTTATTGCGTATATTTATTGCATATAAAAAAATGTAAAAAAACTATTTTTTTTTGCGCTGGACCCGGATCCCCCCTTAAGTACATTTGCTTGAATTAAAATTATCACAGTTCGATTCAAACACAGTAGTGATCTTTAATGAAGAAAATATTTTCTTCTTGATATCCAAAATGTAACTTCTTGTTTAAAAAACGTTTTTCTGTGTGTGACTGTAAAACATAAACAACTCTAGAAGATGCTTATTTAAAAAAAAAAGTATAATTATTAAGGTATTATAGTTAATACCATTCTTTTTTACGATTTATGTTTTTGTTCACTTTAAGATAATTCAGATTTGTCCAGTTACCTTGGTGGTATCTACGTATATTTAATAACGTTTAAAAGTACTTGTATCTATCTTAAGACAGTGACATCTAACTGTATTCATATAAATTCTTTGTCTTCGTTTAACACTAATATAATACCTTTCGAATCATTCTCTGAATTTCCGAAAATTTTGCCAGACACAACAGAGCAAATCGAAACAAACAAAATTAAATATTAAATGTCATTGACTTTTTTTATCGTTAAGCCCAGACATGACGGACTCGATTGACCGCTGATTAGCTCTTTGTGTAGTTTAATATTTTATGGTGCTATTACCGGCCTTTTTATCAAGTGAAACATGCAAAAGCAACCCTTGTGTAATACCGGATAATAACAGTGGAAAGCTTATTTTAGACTGACTGGAGACTATAAGGGACAGCTCGACCCCTGAATGATATGACCATTCCCTGTTTGTCTGAACATGAAATACTAAAAGTAAAGGAAAAAGCACAGTTTTTCTTGTATCCTTTCAGAAATTTAAAATACTATTATAAATATTTTAACTAATAATCAGCTAATGAAACCCATATATATATATATATATATATATATATATATATATATATATATATATATATATATATATATATATATTTATCGTGCTATACCGCTCTCTGTGCGTCCTGAGTATATACATGTATAATGGTGTTAAATTTTGAATATTTTAATTAATGACTGTTTTTTCTTTTTAATGTTTTTATTGTTTACATGTACACTGTGCGCTGAAAGAAACAAAAGGTTTTTTTTGAGAAAGAAGGAATGTTTGTAACCTCACTTACAGTAAGTTTTTTAATAATTTTTCTTTTTTAAAGCCTTTTTTTTAATAATCACCGTCCCCTTTTGTAGAGTGACTGAAGAAGG
>CM032446.1:39536644-39659144 GCA_019049505.1 Pachyrhynchus sulphureomaculatus | reverse complement strand
TTCATATTTTCACATGTCTCCTTCATATCACTGGTATGCGCGACAGGTATTCATAGTAATTCATTCCCATTATGGAGTAGTACAGCTTTCAAGCTGACTTTCGATGAGTCTATGAACAATCGCCACTCATCTGGCTGATGTTGATGTCCAAGAGCCTCCATTACTGCATAAACATCATTACAAAAAACTACATGGCCTTCTTTAGAGAAGTAATCACTGAAGTCACTATGGCGTCTTTTTGGAGTAGATTCCAACCTTTGAGCCTGGAACTTAAAAGCTCAACTGACTCTTTAGACAAATTTAAATCCCATATAGGATAATTAAGATCTTCTTGAGATAAAAAGTGAGGTTCTGATTAACTACTTGCTTCAAATGTAGGGTGATTTCTCTCGCTTTTTCCGTCTTCAGTATGAACTGGGTCGGAGTCGGAGTTATCACTTACGGTCATGAAATCTGAAAACTTTGGTACAGGATAATCTTCACTATGTAGCACAGATCTAATTGCAGATGCCAAATTGGGGTACTTAGCTGTATATTTTGTTATGTACGTAATTCCTTTAATATTAGTTAAGCAGAAATAACAATCTAAATGAATGGTCCTTCTGTTCCCTCCAAATCATAGGGACGGCATATGATGAGTACCATTTCTCCAACTAGTGAGAAGCCTAATACATGATACACAGCATAAATTTGGAGCCCAATTTTTATCAAAATTACTAGCTTTACACCCAAAATAAATCTCATAACATTTTTTCACAAGCGGTATAAAATTTCGCCTCTGAGACTTGAAGGTCAGTTCACGACACACGTAGCTGAAATTGTTTGGTTGATTTACACACTTTCTTGGCATTTTGAAACGTTTGTAAAAAAAAACTTACAAATAAAAACAATAACCAGCACAAAAATAAGTAGGTACACGTGTTACCAGACTCACTACAATTACAATACTGGCTACTGGCCCTCTGCTTGCTAAAAAAGTGCAATATTTGTACAAGATATGACAGGTTTGAACATCATTAAGCCTGGGCATAGTTAAAACATATTTCAACATGAATAAGTCTGCCTGGTGCCAAATTATTCTGACTACAAATTCCCACTTTTATATTTACAAGAATTATAATAATGAAATCCTAATATAGAGAAGTAACACATGGGCTGAAAAGTCCCGGGCCTAACACATAGATGGCGCTAGTTTTATTGCAGTCACCTTTTTTCAGTTAATACTAACCTTCAAAAGACAGCTGTTAAAATTTCATGATATTCTATTCCTTAGTTTGTGAGTTATTGTGCTAAGAGTGACGCTACTTTTGTTATTTTCAAAACAATGGATCAAAAACAATTTCGTGTTTTAATTTTACACTGCTTCACCGTTCAAGCGAAGCAATGGCTTGAAAAGTGTTATGGGGACTCCACTCCATCAGAAACAACAATAAAACGTTGGTTTGCTGACTTCAAACGTGGTCGTAGAGACACCGATGATGCAGAACGCAGTGGACGTCCAAATGAGGCGGTAACACCAGAAAACATAAAAAAAATCCATAAAATCGTTTTGAATGATCGAAAAGTGAAGTTGCGTGAGTTAGCTGACATCGTAAAGATATCAAAAGAACGTGTTGGCTTTATATTGCATGAGCTTTTGACTATGAGAAAGCTCTGTTCAAAGTGGGTGCCGCGTTTGCTCACTGTTGATCAAAAACAAGAACGTGTTGATGATTCTGAGCAGTGTTAAACGTAACAAACCGGAATTTTTGCGTCGATATGTGACAATGGATGAAACATGGATCCATCACTTCACTCCGGAATCAAAACGATCGTCATCTGAGTGGACAGCAACTGGTGAACCTCGTCCAAAGCGCCCGAAAGCACAACAATCGGCTGGAAAGGTTATGGCCTCGGTATTTTGGGATGTGCGTGGTGTAATATTCATCGACTATCGTGAGAAAGGAAATACCATCAACAGTGAATATTATATAGCGTTATTGGAGCGTTTGCAGGCCGAAATTGCAAAGAAACGACCGCATATGGCAAAGAAAAAAATTTTGTTTTATCAAGACAACGCACCGTGTCACAAGTCAATCAAAACAATGGCAAAACTACATGAATTGAACTTCGAATTGCTCCCACATCCACCGTATTCGCCAGATTTGGCTCCCAGCGACTACTGGCTGTTCGCAGACCTGAAAAAATGCTCGCCGGTAAGAAATTTCGCACGAATGAAGAGGTTATCGCTGAAACTGAGGCCTATTTTGAGGCAAAAGATAAATCGTTCTACAAAAGTGGTATTGAAATGTTAGAGCGGCGCTGGAATGATTGCGTTGCTCTTGATGGAGATTACGTTGATGAATAAAGCTAATTTTGAACCAAAAAAACCGTGTTTTCTTTGTTAGGCCGGGACTTTTCAGCCCATGTGTTATATTACACAAAAATAACTGTCACAAGAAAACTATCCCTGATAGAAGAAATCTGATAACATATTTGAAATCAGCATAAAAAACTGAACTAGGGTCTCTATTCAGTTTCCTTGTGAAAAAATCATGTTGACCAGTGTTATGTGCAAAAATAGGTGCTTCTGTATAAAGATAAATAAATATTTTTTTGTAATGTTTTAATAATTTTTTCCTTGATAAAGGAAACTTATTTTTTTGATATTTCACGCAAAAATACAGATTTTTCATGAGGTTTCACCCATTGTATTGCGCTTCACTAAATTTTAATTTTATATTTGGATTATCTACAAAATTGAAATTATATAACATTTTATGAACACACAACATTTAATAATAAACAATGTATTATATTTAATCAATTTCGAATATAAAAATAAGTTACGCACCTCGAAATCATGTTGTTTTTAAAAGAGTTTTAACTGCACTAGAAAGAAAAAAAAGGAAATGTGTTTATGTTTTAAGAGTGTTTGCTTTTACTGGTATAACTGATAAAGAATGCAAACGTATACAGAGTTACGTTAAAGTTTGTTTGTATTAAATCATAATAAATCTGATTTGCTGATGTCTTGCTTATATTGACATTATGTTGTTTTTTAAACAAATCATTTCTGTTACTGGAAGTTTACGGTAATCTCTTTCTCGGGTGTCAAATATTTGAAAAGTCGAATTCTAATGAAAATATATATATTTGAGGACATTCTATAAAAATATCCCATCATCTACTATTTTTGTTAAATTGGAAATAAGGAAAAACACCAAAAATGGTACATTCGAAACAACTCCCTAACCCATCCATCCCTTTAACCTTTAACCAAAAATCAGAAAAATTTCCATAATGCTATTGAGACCAAACCAAATTTAAATTCTCAGTTCCTTTCATGATATTTTTTTTCTATAATGTTATTCAAAGGTACGTTTATTTTAATAAAATGGTCGTTCTTTAATTAACTGGATTTATTTGTTCCACTTAGCAATGAAAACATAAATTATAAAGACAAAAACGCAGTGCTAAAAAATAAATTAAACTATTTTGAACATTTCAACATTCTCGGAAATTTTTCAGACAAAGCGATGATTCATTTCCTTTTAATATTGCTAATGGAGATTCCAGTTACAGAGAATTTGTGGATCTACTAATGTCATATTAAAATTAGATTAGATTTTTGTTTGTTGATCGTTGATTTTTTCTATAATTATCTTTTGATTACAGGAAAAGGAGAAAATCTAAAAACAGCGGGAAGTAACAAATTTATTTCTACTTATGTTTGTGTAAAATAAAATTCTAAAAGATGACACAAAACTTAATTATTAAAATTAATTAACAATTAATATAAGATAAAGCAGTTTTAATATGATCAGGACGATATCATGTATATAAAGTCTTAAAGATGCCACTGAAGGTCTTCTTAATGTTATAGCTAAAATTTCATGTAACGATTTCTGCCAGAAGATTATTGAGATTATACCAGATCAAAATTGAAATACTTGCCAACGTTACTTCTACAGTTCCAAGGATCTACACTGAGTAAAACCACAAAGATACAAGCCCAACATTTAAACTCGATAGATGTTGGAATTTGATAAGATAGAAATCTCTGACAAATGCCAAAATTGACCACACTGTGGAGGAGAAATAGAAGGTAAAATAATTATTCATCATTAGCCTGATCTTTTAATTTGTAACGATTGGGGAAATTACATTTATACTGATTTAAAGGCACTAAACACTTACTGTGGGGTAAATTCTAAATCCCTAGAGAAGTACTGTGTATGCGGGAGTAGCGATTGACGTTGATCTTGTACAAGCCTCGGCATAATAAAATGCGATCACACATCTAACTTCTGCTAAAAACTAGCTGACTGAATCGACTGCTGACGAGTTAGTCAAATGTACAGGGTTGTCACGCTTCCAAAATTAAAAAACTTCCTTGGTTTGTTGGCATTCTCAATATCATTTTAACTACGATACAAGAAAGTAAATAAGAGATGCGCGGCCAAGGCAGGTTTAATTATACAACAGGCGACCATTTCGTTTTCTTAACGATGCTGCACGGAGGCAGACTAAGATACCTTTTTGTATAAGACAGGGTTGCAATTTTATCTACTCTTTTCTAGTCGCCCTTATCGTACTTATTGAAATTTTAAATGGATAATTGATTTGGTGGAAATAAATGAATGACATAGTTAGTTTATATATAAATATATATAAATATATACATATATACATATACATATATATGTATATATATATATATATATATATATATATATATATATATATATATATATATATATATATATATATATATATATATTATATATATATGTATATATATATATATATATATATATATATATATATATATATATATATATATATATATATATATATATATGTATATATATATGTATATATATATATATATATATATATATATATATATATATATATATATATATATATATATATATATATATATATATATATATATATATATGTATATATATATATATATATATGTATATTTATACATATATATATATATATTATATATATATATATATATATATATATATATATATTTACGAGGCTGGTTTGAAAAGTCCGTGCAAAGTCCGAGAGATGGCACCACCGGCGCGTATCGAGGTCATGTTTAGTTAGTAGCATCTCTTGAATGAACGCACACCAAGTTTCAGCCATATTGGTCTATTTCTTTGTGTTTGGCATTCGTGTGAATCAAGGAAGTCGAGTGATTTTCAAGAAATGGACGAAAAAGAATTTCGTGTGGTTTTAAACATTACTTTATGAAAGGCAAAACGCCTCAGGAGACTAAACAGAAGCTTGATAAACATTATGGTGACTCTGCACCTTCGATTAGAACAGTTTATAAGTGGTTTCAAAATTTTCGGACTGGCCATATGGGCACAAGTGACGCTGAACGTTCTGGACGGCCTGTGGAGGTTACGACTCCAGAAATCATTGATCAAATCCATGATATGGTGATGGATGAGAGAAGAGTTAAGGTGCGTGAGATTGCTAGTGCTGTGGGCATCTCGACTGAACGGGTAGATAATATTTTACATAAACATTTGGACATCAGAAAGCTATCCGCAAGATGGGTGCCGCGATTGCTCACGCTTGACCAAAAACGGAATCGTGTGAAGTGTTGCAAGGATGGTTTGCAGCTGTTCCAGAAGAATCCGGAGGACTTTAAGCGTCGTTTCGTCACTGTGGATGAAACATGGATACATTACTATACTCCTGAGACCAAACAACAATCTAAACAATGGGTTACCAAGGGGGAATCTGCACCAAAAAAGGCGAAGACCGTTCCTTCGGCCGGAAAGGTTATGGCAACTGTCTTTTGGGATTCGCAAGGGATAATCCTCATCGACTATCTGGAAAAGGGTAAAACTATTACAGGTGAATATTATTGATCGTTATTGGACCGTTTGAAAACCGAGCTGCAAGAAAAAACGCCCGCGATTGGCCCACAAGAAAGTCCTTTTCCATCACGACAACGCACCAGCACACACCTCAACAGTCGTGGTCGCAAAATTAATGGAAATAGGATTCCAACTCGTTTCACATCCCCCCTATTCTCCAGACTTGGCTCCCTCGGACTACTATTTGTTCCCCAATTGAAGAAAGGGCTGGCGGGACAAAGATTTTATTCAAACGAGAAGGTGATTGCAGACACTAATGGATATTTTGCAGACTTGGACAAATCCTATTATTCGGAAGGGATCAACAAACTAGAACATCGTTGGACGAAGTGTATAAGCCTAAAAGGAAACTATGTCGAAAAATAAAAAAGGTTTACCCCAAGCACATAAGTAGTTTTTTTTTTTGCACGGACTTTTCAAACCAGCCTCGTATATATATATACATATATTATATATATATATATATATATATATATATATATATATATATATATATATATATATATATATATATATATATATATATATATATATATATATATATATATATATATATATATATATATATATATAAATAAATATATATATATATATAATATATATATATATATATATATATATATATATATACATATATATATATATATATATATATATATATATATATATATATATATATATATATATTTATATATATATATATATATATATATATATATATATATATATATATATATATATATATATATATATATATATATATATATATATATATATATATATATACATATATATATATATATATATATATATATATATATATATATATACATATATATATATATATATATATATATATATATATATATATATATATATATATATATATATATACATATAAGAAAGAGGAAGGACAGTAACAGGAGACTGGCAACAAACAATCCTAGGTTTAACTGCTGGGAAACGCCCTTATAAGGAGAAGAGATGAGCAATCAAAGATCTAAAGGCTCTAGTATCTGCTTTTTATTTTTATTATCGAGCTTTCGCTGCCTAATGGTAGCTTCTTCTGGATTCTAAAAATGCAAACCAGGTACAGAAAATAAACCAAAACGTTCGTTGTTTTTTTTTTTAAATGTGATTACAATTACAATTCATTTAATCACATTTAAAAAAAACAAAAAAAAACGAACGTTTTGGTTTATTTTCTGTACCTGGTTTGCATTTTTAGAATCCAGAAGAAGCTACCATTAGGCAGCGAAAGCTCGATAATAAAAATAAAAAGCAGATACTAGAGCCTTTAGATCTTTGATTGCTCATCTCTTCTCCTTATAAGGGCGTTTCCCAGCAGTTAAACCTAGGATTGTTATATACATATATATATGTATATATATATATATATATATATATATATATATATATATATATATATATATATATATATATACATATATATATATATATATATATATATATATATATATATATATATATATATACATACATATATATATACATATATATATATATATATATATATATATATATATATATATATATATATATATACATATATATATATATATATATATATATATATATATATATATATATATATATATAAATATACATATATATATATATATATATATATATATATATATATATATATATATATATATATATTTTTATATATATATATATATATATATATATATATATATATATACATATATATATATTTATATGTCTTTGGTCTTGTATATCAGGAGGTTTTTTGTCGTTGGTAAATTTATTCCAAAGAAATAAGTTCCTCATATAAAAGAATTCTTGAACAGGGTGCTACGAAGTCAAACCTCATACAGATATACTAGTTGAGCGCGACGTGTATTATTACCAAACACGGAAACGTCAAAACCTAAATGTAATACCACTGATTTCAGCACCAACCATTATTTCAATAGCATCATCAATCGCTTTTCGAACACAGTTAATATAAAACTGTTCTTTTAGTGTTCCGTACGGAACACTTATAAGATCAATTCTATCTGCCTGTCTATCACACCCGATTTTCTCCGTAACTATTTGACATAGAAAGTTGAAATTTGATACTAATGGCTTTATCAGAGCCATGTAGTTTTGAAAGTTAAATTTTGACTTAAGGGGTTAGTTTTGGGGGGTGAAATCGGATGTGAAAAAAAAATTACCAGATCATCTAGTTTGGTGTCAAATTTTGTAAAAACACTAGTTCAAAAATATATATAATGTAATACTTGCGCACACTTTTCTTTTGTATCATTTTTAAAAAATTGCGAAAAATCGCTGCCCTCCCCTCTTATCTCGAAAAGTACTGATCAAGAAATTTTGAAAAAATTTTAGAATATTCTCCACTGGTTGTAGATTGAACAAAAATTATTACGAGTGCATTACCTTTAATAATTTATCTGGTATAAAAAAAAAAACAAAAAAAATTTCAAGGTCATCAGTTTTCAGTAAAGATCGGAAACAAACCTTGTCGAAAACTCTTTTGAGATGTGTTTTGTGAAGTTACTGATTATTTTATACCTCCGTAACAAAATTTTTTATTTCAAAAGCAATCAACGTACGGAACACTAATTGCGCAAGTCCAACTTGCACTTGACCGGTTATTTCAATTTTAGGAGGCTAATTTGGGCTAAAAGAAATAATCCAATAAATAGTTTTAATAATGAAGAAATCGTGTTTAAGGTTTTGTTTTCAATCAAGCATAAATTTTTTAGTTCCTGTGGTTAATTAATGACTTAAATCGATTTCATGTTTAATTTTGTCTCCATTGTTTAACCTTTTGGAAAAAGTCAATGAACTTACTAAAAAAATTAAGGTTTACGAAGCGATATGCTCTTTATGAACCGTAATATTTTATTACTTAAAAACCTTTAAATAAGACAAAAAAAAGATTATATACCCTAATATCTTACACTAGACAGATGATACAACATGAGATGTTTATGTGTTCCGTCGTTGATCCAGGATTATTGGTAATAAGGGGACCATCCCCTTAGAATCCTCTTATTTAAAGAATTATTTTTTACACAGTTATAATAGAAACAATTGCACATAGCATTTTTAACATATGGCACAAAGTTTATAATTTTTAAAAAGAAGACCCTGTATATTATTTCTGTGTTATTAAATTTTCAATTCTAGAAATGCCAATATGGTGTTATTTTGCAAAAGAAAGAGGAGAAATGCTTTTTCTAATTTCGCCAAAGTTGGCTAGACACGATTCACAAGAATGCAAACAGGAATTCAGAAAACTTCATGGAAGACAAAGAAGAATCCATGTTAAATACTTTTCCAAAAATATATAATCACATCTTAACGGAAACAACATTTAAATGAAAGAAGATAATAATACAAGGAGGTAAAAAGTATCAAAAATTGAGCACAAAAATATAAATAGGAGATTAGTTTATTTGATGCTAATATGTCCAGAGTGGTATTACAAAAAGAAAAGTTATTATTAAAGTTAAATGGTCAACAAGTCTTCTTTTTTGCTTTTTTGACTTTTCATAGCTGCTGACATAATTCCATGGTCTTTATTAGTATAAAAAGGCAGTTAAGTCTGGGTTATTTCGTGTGAATTGAAGCAGAAGTGACCAAGATTAGCGCTCAAAAAGTGCTTTTTCACCCCGACAATTCCTTTACTCACACATCGGCCGTTGCAATGGTAAAAGTGCTCGAGCTGGACTTCGAAATAATTCCTCACTCACCCTATTTCCCAGATTTGGCACCGAGTGACTTTTTTTTTGTTTTGTAACCTTAAAAATTGGCTTGTAGAATCTAGATGGATGAAATGTACTGAGCTCAATGCAGATTAAGTTAAGAAATAAATTTTTGTTTTTCCAAAAAAATGTTTTTTTACCTTGTTTTTTAAAAGCCTTTTCGATCCACCCTTGTATGCCCGACTATCCGGAGGTTCGACTGAGATATCATACTTTATCAGGAATGTGTAAATCGTCTCCAAGAGTTGCTGGAGCTCTGCCTATGCGCGATGCCGGGGTGAGCTGACTGTTTCCGACACAGATAAAGTGGATTTAAGAGTATAAATAATTTTGTAATGTAATTTTAAACTTATTACTATGTATACCATGAATTATTTATTGTTATTTATTTGGTTTGCCTAACTTGTGTTCTAAAATAGAAATCATAATTTTGTACATTAAGTTTTACCACAATTTCGCGTCTTCCAAATAAATTTATTTTAAAAGTTTTGATATCATAAGGTTAATGGCCATCTACGATAAAAACTCCCAAAAGTTTTACGAAGTTTCGCAATTACATAAAATGGACACAAAATTGCGGTTTTTTACTCGTATTTGAGAAAATTCACGATTGTCTTTATCAGACACAAGTTTTCTTCGTTCACGACTCTTGTCTAAATAATTTTTTCTTGAAACAGCTGTATAGCTTTCGAAGAATTATCGCCAGACAAATAAACTAAAAATTTTATTTTGGCCAATCCACCCTAACGTACAATCCGAATCAACCCATTTGTTTTATGGTCCTCTTCTACACTTCTCAATTATCACGAACATCGATGATTGCCAGCTATCGTAGGTCTTGGTGGCATTTGAGGGAAAGAATGTTTTTGTTAGTTGCTGCCCTCGATTCTGCCAATCCGACTTCAGATACGCATACCACTTGAGAACGAGAAGAACCTAGTCTCATTCGTCAGTAACTTCTGGTCCAACAATATATCATCAGCAGTCTTCATCGGAGTCGACTCTCAATTCAACCTACTCAATCTTCAGATATGAGTATCCCCCGAGAGCAGAACGGAAAGGATATTGTTTAGATCGTTGGTTCCCAACCGATGGGTCGCGACCCACAAGGGGGTCGTCTTGGCTTTTTTGGGGGATCTCCAGTTATCAATTTTAAAAACCAAAATTAAATTTCAAAATTTAAAGGTAGGTGTTAAAATGTTAATAATTTAGTTAGTTATTGGCCGAGTCTTTGAATTGAAAAACGAAAAAAACAGTTCCTAGAAATGAAAGGAAAACATGAGTTTATGACACACTTTAATGATGAGGCCCGGATCCAAAAAGTAGCTTATGTATCTGATATCTTAGATCAGCTAAACAAACTAAATTTGAAACTGCAGGGTAAGGAAATGCACATTATTCACTTCAGAGATAATATCCAGGCGGTCGTATTTAAATTGCAAAACTGGCGTCGTAAAGTAAATCTTGGAAACGTTACCATGTTTGAACAGCTTTGCTCCAAGACTGAAAAATCAGAGACGGGAATTGTAGATAATCTAAGAGAGGAAATTAATAACCACCTTCATGTCTTTGAATCTGAAATACAACGTTTTTCCCGGAGTTAACTGAACAAGAAGCTGCATTAGTACGAAACCTATTTCATGTATCTTTGGATGTTACCGACATTCTCGATGAAGTACAGGATAAATTTTTGTAGCTGCGAAATGACTTCTCAGAGCCTTTTGGTGTGCTATGCGTCATTCATATCCTAAAGTTTCCATGCTTTCTTCTCAAATATTAGTGCCATTTGCTTCTACCTACCTCTGCGAAAGTGGATTTTCAACTTTTCTGCAGATCCAGACAAAAGCTAAGAATATGCAAACTCAGTCATCATATTAATCATATTTGATAATACTTTATAAAAAAATCACTGTTAAGTCCTAAAATATATTTTTCAAACCCTTGATTTTTTGTTTTATTGATCCAATATGGCGGATGGGGAAGGGGAGTCGCAAACATTTTTAAAAAATCTAAAAAGGGTCGCGATTAAAAAAGGTTTGAAATAACTGGTCTAGATTGTCAGTCTTTTCTGATCTGATCAGCCAACCACCAACAACATGCCTTCGGAGTAATGTCGGTCCTGAGAGTCTGTCAATGCCTGCTGCGTGGTAACATAACGTAATATATGACCCGTTCACTTATACTTAAACAAATAAGTATACTAATCTGCCAACCTGAGACCCCAGGTACGCTAAGCCAGAAATATACTATAGAACTAAGGCTATCGCAAATAAAAACAAACAATTTTTGTCTAAATTATTTTTCCTTGAGACATTAAGAAAATATAAAAAAGAAATGTATATTGTGACTGTATAGTAATTATTAGTGGCTACAATGCGAAACTCTTACAACACGAGGCGCATATTACACTTGACCGAATACCATTTTTTACTGTATATCTTGGATACTAAACGGAACCTAATTGCCGGATGACTAATACTGTATTATACCTACTATTTAATCTTAATTAACCTCTTTTTTAAGCTAAATTATTATAAATCATGAATCTGCATCAACAGCTTTCAATAAAAAAAAAATAATTAGTCACTTCAATTTCATATTCCAACAAAACTGGGGCAATTCACCATTCAAATTGGCATTAATTAAATTTTATTGTACGATTAAGGGTGATTGGCAAGTTTATAACGGGGATTAAAATAAACGAAGATTTACAACTAAGGTGAATATAGCTAAAAAGTGTAATTTGGATTTTGTGCAACATTCTAATTAAGATGTCTAACGAATTGTTCGAAAGTTTGTGCTATTTTGGCAAACATTCTAAAAACTAGGTTTAAATTTATTTATTTCTTTTTGCTTTATAAAAGAATAGTGTTACATTGCGCCGAAGACAAATAATTTGGCGTATCATACTCCAGATAATAAGACGTGAATTTTTAAGAATACAGGGCGATCTTTTTCTGCATCGCACTTAAACAAATCCCCAGCGACCTTTATAGATATTTATAAAGTTTACAACGTGACGGTCGCCCTTCTCGGAAAGAAAATCGCAAACCAACCGTAGTATCATGCCTAGTAAAGCCTCTCACTTTAACTGTGACAGAGCGAGCATTACACTGTGAAACATTTAAAAAGACACCAACCACAGCAAAGGCGAAAGGGTCGCCTATGTCTGTATCGGATATGGCACTTCAAGAAGAATGAGTATCTGCCTGTTTATCAGTAGTGTACCTACTGGAACTAGAAAATTCTAACATACACTTTTATTAACTTAGGATTGATTTTTCGGTATACATACAAAAGTCTCCAAAAAAAACTCTTAGAGATTGTCGAGTTTAATCTGTTTTGTCAGAACAAAGATTTTTAAATTTACCTGCACAAAACACATGACTAAAGACGATGAATTATTCAAAAAATCGGGTTAGGAATCTACCCCTGTTGGCGCTTGGTTTTTTTCGTTAAGACCTCCAATTAGACGGGAAAGATTCACGCCAAAATTTACCAAAAGACAATCGTAATCTCCCCTTTACAAATTCGATGCCACGAAGACATGCTTTTTCGACCAATTGTACCGTGATAGTGGAAAAAAGTTATCTCGTTATATTCAGATAAGATTCCTAGTAGCTAGTAATATTTCTTTTCTTCAAAAACTTTTGAGATAGAGAATTTCATTTTTTTTCAAATGAGGTATCACCTGATCTGGTAGCTTTAGAAGCAGCTTGTCATATTTTAGTTGATAAAATCTTTCTCACCAAACGTCACTCGCAACTTACTTACATTAAAAAGTAAGTGAGACTACACAGAGCGTTGGGATTTTTTAATATGTTATAATACTCAGTAAAATATTTGTATAACTGTCATTTGCAAGTATTTATATGGGCAGCTATTATTCGAACATTCAAGGCAAATCAAGAGGTTTTCCAGCAGATCGTTAATATAGAGAAGAAAGAGAGTAAAACATAGTATAAACCAACTGTTTAAAAGATGTTACGACCAGCTCCGGTCTCCTCTTATTTGATTAAAAATGCTTAATTTGAAAAGCTTTTACCTAATTCGATTAAACACATTTTAAAAAAGCGTAATACCGTAAAATTTAAATGAAATGATTTATTAGAAAATAAAACGATTGTATTTTATTGAAACGAATTAAAAAAGAAACAAAAAACCGTTACAGAAAGTGTATATCATATTGCACGAGGGATTTACGAGGGGGCGGAGGGAACACTGTCTTCCTCCACTTGCCCTGCTAATCAAAATTTATTAAAACTAGTAATGATAGATCCATTTATATACCTTTACAATTATATTTTAAATCGTTTATTTCAAAATATTTAGTTTCTGTTTGAGTATTTTCAAATTGAATTCAAAGTTCTACTAAGTCACTTAACTCCGATGTGTCAGCATTGGAAGTGAGTCCTTGGCGAAACGTCTGCAGAATTCGACTCGGAATATAATAAATGAACGAATTGTTCCCAGATTAACCAATTCCAAACATTTCTCCGTTCGTGAATTACTACGGTTTAACCTCCCAAAAATAAAATTCAATTAGAGAACCAGAGGATTTACAGCGAATCAAGTGGAACTTGAAATAAAGCATACATTGGATAGACTAACAGAATATCGGCCGCACAAGAAAGGCATAAAATTGATATCAAAAATAAACAAACCAAATTTACTCTTTTCGAACACCAATTTCAGATATGTCACAAAAAAGATATTAATAGCTGTACAGAGCAACATAGAAAACTTCAAGATAATAACAGTCCGAGACGTCATCGAAATTGAAAAAGCGTTACACTTGAATTAGAGACGATACACTAAACTATTCCAACACATGGAAAATGATAATTAAAAAGGAAATATATTGACCCACAGACAGAGGACAAATAACAAGAATGGAAGCCAGTGAAACGACGGTTAAGGATACGGAGCCAAATACGACAAATAAGGGCCATTACAACCTGCGGGGCAAATATAAAATATCAGGCAACCCCATAAACTATCAGTAAGCCACTTAACTCCGACGAGCGGAGAAAAACAATGTCTAAAAAACTTATGCAAGCCGTATTTTATATTCCAAAGATGAGATAATACATTAAGTTTATAAATAAACAGGCTTGTTCCTGGGAACTACTTCCATTTGTAATATAAATACAGAAGAAGTTTTTAGTTAATCATTTAAAATCCAAAACAGAGTTATGTATACACCCCTTTGCTTCAAATTAGATCTCAGATATTAAATTTTAAAATTCGCCATTCTAATAAATACTTTACGTAATAGAGAGATTAAATAGAATTAAAGAAATATCCAACACACCTTTACATTTACTGATGTGTGTCATAATTTGTACCGTATTAAGATAAAATTTTATTGCATTTTGGTACAAAAAACAACAAAATTTCCAAACACGATAATGTAGGTTGACTGCAGTTTCCTTATTAAATACAATAAAAAAATAAACGTTAACTTATTATAAGAACGGTATTTACAAGGCACTATACTCTTAAATCTACAATTAACTACTACCAATCATATACTTCTCACTAATTATCAACTACTAAATTACTTAAGAAAAATAAAAGAAATGTTATCCATCAATAGTCTTGTGAATGTAATAAATTTTATATAGGGAAGACCTCTAGATCACTAATTATGAAAAGAAGAAAAACACAAAAATTATATTAAAAATCTAGAATTTCAAAAATCTGCCAAAATGCTTTTACTAATGGAAATAGAATACATATTTCCCTCACGAACACATAGTTCTAAAATAAGTAATCATCATCCATCAGCCGTCCTCATCCCCTGCTGGATATACGCCTCCTCTAAGAACTTCCATTGATCTCTGTCCTGAGAGGTGTTAACTCAGTTTCCTGCCACTCTTTTGATGTCATCGCTCTATTTTGTTGGTGGTCTACCTCTATTCCTTTTGTCTTCTCTGGGTCTCCAAAATAAGTAATATCACAGATAATATAATCGCTACAAAAAGAAAACACGTGGAACCAAACGTCTCCGCAAAACGAAGCCGGATCGTTAAAATGTATCTCGTCGAGTTTCTCAGAGATATCGTGCATATTTTCCCCAGTATTGTTATATATGCCTCAACGTCTACTTGCGCCACATCTCTGAGAAACTCAACCATTTTACAGTATCTGCTTCGTTTTGCGGTTGCAGTTTTGTTCTACGCCCTCGTCGTTCTATAGCAATAGCTATATTTTCCGTGGTAACATTTATCTCTCTCTGACTAAAGACTAACTAAACCCAAGCACTCTAAGTCAATATTTCGAATGATAGATACTTTATAGTAAGATATTATTCCCAAAAATTAATTGATTGAAACCTGACATTTCTCTCTACATATTATTTTCGTTAGAAAAGAAAATAATGAAAAAATAATGCAATTCTTAGATTCCTTCACTCCCAGAACCCTCCTCCCGCCCTATTAACCCTATATAGTTTGGACAGAGCTCCAAACTAACGCGTCAGTGTTACTGAAACGTGTAAACCAAGTCTACCTCACATATTTTGATTCCATCGCCAGAAGAAGACACACCATGGAGAAACTGGTAGTGAAAGGAGAAGTCAGCGGTCGAAGATCAAGAGGCAGATCACCTACAAGATGGATAGATCAAATGCAACCCCTTGTTGGGAAAAGGTTGCATGAGGCGGGCCGAATGGCCTTAGATCAAGAGATCTGGAAGGATCAAGTACGAATAACCAGCTCATGAGTAGTCACCAGGCCCTGTCAAGAGCAATAGGACAAAAGAGGAGGAGTTTGACAATAATTAATTAAAAATAATAAAAATATAATGCAATTTTTAGATTTCTCGACCCTAAAAAGGATATATAATACGATATATACAAACTACCCCCTCTAACACTCTCCCCCTTTTCTGTAATTCCTTTTATGATTCACTATAAATAATTATGCCTAAGATTTGTTCATTATCGCCACCAAAATCAAGAAATTCTCATAACATTAAAAACATATACAATTTAATATTTGATTGTTTTATACCCAGTACCCTGCGTACTTGAAAATGAGCCATTTTATTGTCAATATAATTGAATGAAGCGACGGTTCAAAACAAAAATAGCAGCATCAAAAACTTAGCTTGGCACTCTGTATTATAACAAATATATAAATGAAGACATAAAATCATATTAATACATCATCTATTTAATTTGTTTACAATTGTCTGAGCTGAGTTTAAACCTCGCATACTAAGGAACCTAGTTCACTGTTCTCAAACGAAATATTTGATCCCGAAAAATACATAATTTGCTAAAATCATTACTATATTGGCCATAAAAACCAAACGTTATTCTATATATAGCTTGTTGTTACACTTTATATGGGAGAAACAAAGCCTGTTATTTTTTTTATTTTGATAATTAATATCACTTTGTAACGGTTCTTCTTATCATAATTTATGAGTTTTATGACTGATAATTGCAATTTGTAATCGTTCCCAGTAGAAATTATGACTTGTGTTTGTATTAACACTTACGCATGGCAATGTATGTATATGGATAAAATAAATAAATAGATGTCTGTTATATATATATATATATATATATATATATATATATATATGTTTATGTTTATGTATGTCTCTTGATCCAATTTTTTTCACATCAAGTTTCATGATCTTACCAGGTTCTTCTACTACTAAATTTGAATAAAAGTGATCCAGTAATATCATATCAGAAAAAGAACATTCGGTAATCTTAAACCATAACAATAGTGATCCAAATTTTAACCTAAATCGGAAATATCGGAAAAATATTATGCATTAATTTTATACTTATCTTAGTAACAAATATTTAACTCGAAATAGAAGTATTTTTTTAAGTATTAGGCAGTTTGTTCAAACTGAATAGAAAATGTTTTCATCCCTTGCCATCCCTGCTGCGCCTATACCTCGGTTTCCCTTAGATGTTGCCTGCTGTTAGGGATGAAAAAACGATTTGTGAAAAAATTAAAAATAAAAATAGATTCCTAAACAAAATTAAGCCATATTGAATTTTGTGTCTAATTTAAAGGCGTAAGAAGTAAGAAAACTAGTTAACCTTTTTTAATTAATATTTAATATTCTCTAGAAATATGTTAGAAAGATAATAAAATAATAAACAGGATAGAACAAAAAGGCATAATTTTGTGAGGAATTTCCAATCGTCCAATTTCTAATTTTTCAAGTGTCATGAAATTAAATCAACTCTCTTAATTTTATGATTTTTAGTGTTCCGTAGGGAACCCTTATAAGATCACTTCAATGTCTGTCTGTCCGACTGTCACACCCGATTTTCTCCCAAACTATAGAAAGTTGAAATTTGGCACTAATATAGGAATTGATAGCCTCATCAGAGCCGTGTAGTTTTGAAAGTTAAATTTTGACTTAAAGGGTTAGTTTTGGGGGGTGAAATCGAAAGTGAAAAAAGAAAAAAAATATCAGGTCATTAAGTGCGGTGTCAAATGAAAGCTTGTAAAAACATGAGTTCAAAAATATATATAATGTAATACTTGCACACCCTTTTCTTTGCATTATTTTTAAAAACTTGCGTAAAGTCGCAGTCTCCCCCTTATCTTGAAAACTGCTAATCAAAAAAATTTTGAAAAAAAACTCTGAAATATTCTCCACAGGGTGTAGATTGAACGAAAACTATCACGAGTTCATTACCTTTAATAATTTATCTGGTATACAAAAAACAAAAAATTTCAAGGTTATCAGTTTTCATTAATGATAGGAAAAAAAAATTGTTGAAAACTCATTTGGGAGGTGTTTTGTGAAGTCATTGATCATTTTGTACTTCCGTAACAAAAATTTTTATTTTAAAAGCAATCAACGTATGGAACACTAATTGCGCGAGTCCGACTTGCACTTGGCCGGTTTTTTAAATATTTATTAGAGCATCTTCAGTTTAGGAGATGTCTACATATTAATGGAGTTCTATTAAGATACCCTCCCCTATAAGATTTAGGGAATTTAATAACCTATTTTTGCCATATTTTTTCTTTAAACATCTTACAAATAAATGTCAAATTTAACGTGTAAACAATAATTTAAACATCGTTAATCAAATTTTGCTTTAAGACGCTTATAGCATCTCCCAAATTTCTTCAAGTTTTTTGAAAAAAGTTATTTACTAGTTATACACCAATGTATAAAATTTAGTGGTTAATTAATTTTCAGCGCAGTTCTGTTTGCAAAAAGAAGAACAGAAACCTTTTTCCCCTTAAAAACCTTTATTTTTTGGAAAATCTCGTCACATTATTGCTTTTTCAAACTTAAATATTGCTTAGAATTTCTTCGTTTTCAATAAAAACCAAAACAAATCTCGAAATTCTTCTACATTTTATGCATGATTTTAAAAACTACTTGAATTAAATCAAATCCAGTTTTTCAGTACTAAATTGACATTAAAATAACAATGAATATTTATTGATTTCATGAAAATGAAAAAACGAATAGGCATAATGTTTCAATTGTATCCTGAAAAGTTGAAGCTCACACCAAATGTTTATAATGAGTATGTGGGTATGCTGTTATTAACTTTTTCAATTTATCTCGTAAATTAAATTAATATTTATTATGCGTAGTATTGATTGTACATATCACCTGTGTAAATTGAAATAATTGATTTATACAATTTAATAAATTTGTCGGTTATTCTTATTTCGTAAAAAGTTTTTTTTATTACACTGAGAGTCACTATAAGCAGTATACAGATTTAGAGACGTAATAGAATACGAAGTTTCCTACAATGCTGTCTTAACCATTAATTATGGAACAATATCATGTAGCAAAGAATACAATATATATATATATAAAATGCAACTTCTCTCTGTCTGTCTGTCTGTCCGTTAGTGCGCTTATCAATCGAGTACCACTTATTAGATTTATGTGTTTTTTTTTTAATTTATACATATGTTCTCTGGCCAAGTTATATAATAATAATAATAATAATCTATATAATATATATAAAATGTAACGTCTGTCTGTCTGTTCAATAGTGCGCTTATGACTCGAGAACCTCTTATCCGATTTACGTATGATTTTTTTTAATTCATACATATGTTCTCTGGCCAGCTTATAAGATATATTTTATTACGTTAGGTAGGAATTTTATGGCAGTGTGTACAATTTTAGACTAATTCGTAAAAGTTTTTTTTATTACACTGAGAGTCACTATAAGCAGTATACAGATTTAGAGACGTAATAGAATACGAAGTTACCTACAAAAAAAAAAATCATTGCTCTTCTCTTTTTCTTTTCCAGACAAAGTGAATTATTAGTTTAGATTGACTGGTAAAATATTATACACTTATATAGAATCGGTAAAAAACAAATATTATTTATTTTAACGAATAGGCACTTTTCATTTTTATTGTACCGAATCTAAAATCGATTTGCAATTAGAACCTGTAATAAAGTAAAGCTTTCGGAGGGCATTGTCCCTAAAAAAAGTTCTAATACTATCCTTCTTGCAGGAATGAAAAGAGGAATAAAATGTAGAACATTCATTAAAAAAAGACAGAAAGACCCTAGAAGATAAATAAAAAAATCATTTTTAATTAATTTTTCCTCTACCAAATTAAAACCGAAAACGAAAAAGTCACTCACCAAAGGAATTACACTTTAAAAATATTTTTAGTAAAATCCGAAATATTCATTTATTTAAAAAATAAATCAACAAATAAATAAAAAGACTTACCTTAGCTCCAACTTGATTTCCGCACTGGCCGGCTTGTAGATGTACAATTTCTCTCATGGCTTTGTGATATGGCTGAAACAAAAGCTAAACTAGAATTGCTAACTGCTGCTAAGCTTGTGATGGCTGGAAACGAACTGCTGTACGTCGCCGAAAGTGTCGCCTGGAGAAAATCGTCGTCGTCGTCCCCGCAGGCAAAGCTCGGCCGCAGGATTCTGATGCTTGCACTAGGTCTTCAATGTGCTTCGTCAGAGGGTTTCCCTGCCGGGTTGCCGGCTCGATAGATATTTATTGGTTTTTTAAATATATATATATATATATATATATATATATATATATATATATATATATATATATATATATATATATATATATATATATATATATGGTATAAATACATATATAAAATGCAACGTCTCTCTATCTGTCTGTCTGTCTGTACGCCCGATACCACTTATCTGATTTACATGCTTTTTTTTAAAACCTACAATGTTCTCTGGCCAGGTTATAGGATATATTTTATTACGTTAGGAAACATAAGGAATAAGCAGTGACGATAATAGTGAACCAAGTCGGAAAAAAGTTTGCCGCTAGCGAGTTCTCTTGAAATACGTTGCCTTAACCAATAAATATGGAACAAAATCATGTAGCAAAGAATACAATATATATAAAATGCAACTTCTCTTTGTCTGTCTGTCTGTCCGTTAGTGCGCTTATCAATCGAGTACCACTTAATAGATTTACGTGTTTTTTTTTTTTTTTTAAATTTATACATATGTTCTCTGGCCAAGTTATATAATAATAATAATAATCCATATAATATATATAAAATGTAACGTCTCTCTGTCTGTCTGTCTGTTCAATAATGCGCTTATGAGTCGAGAACCTCTTATCCGATTTACGTTTTTTTTTTTAATTCATACATATGTTCTCTGGGGGGTTATAAGATATATACTCCTGGACAAAATTAACGCAACGATATATTAAATCAAACAAATCTCTATAATGAATTAATTTTAATAATTTTTTATGAACATTGGTTACACTAAAAGTCAAAAAAAACTTATTCGGATACTTTAAAAGTGAATTAGCTACCAAATTTCTTCATAAGATTCGAATTAAAATTATTCTTAAGACCTAATAACAAAACGTTGAAATTATGTAATAATGAAAAAAATAAACTGGGACACTAGTAGTAAAATTAATGGTGTAACTGGGACACTAGTAGCGTGTGTTGCCTCCTCTATTTCGGATGACAGCGTTTATGCGCCTAGGCATGCTTCTAATTAAATTTTGGATAAAATCTTGAGGAATTTGCTCCCATTCTGTGATAACTGCATTTTCAAGTTCCCTCAGGTTTCTAGGTGCAGGTATATGACGTTTCACATTTTTCTTAAGGATGTTTTAGACTAACTCTAGTTTCATCTGTGAAGAAAACTTGTTTCCAATCATCCACAGACCAGTTTTCGTGATTTCGAGCAAAACGTAACCTGGCAACTCTGTTCTCTCTAGTAAGCAAGGGCGCAGTGGCTGATCTCCTACTGTTTAATCCAGCTTCATTTAACCGTCTTCTAGCTGTTTTAGAAGAAATTGTGATATTGTGAACAGCTTCGAGTTCGTTTCTTATTATAGAACTAGTGACAGTCCTGTTTCTTAAAGCATATTGTCTTATAAAACGTTCATCTAGGTCGCTAGTGCATCGTTTTCGCCCTTGCCCTAGCCTTCTAGAATAAGTTCCTACTTCATTCAAGCGTCTTACCATACGACTTATTATGGAACGATGTTTGCACTAACAAATTGGCAACATAACTCTGACAATATCCCTCGTCCAATAAAACTGAGGCTCGCACTACCTCGTGTTCAGTTAAATTCCTTGTTCGATTCCTTTATCTAATTCTTCGGGGTCAAAAATAAAATAGTCTACCACAAAAACGTATTACCTTGAAAAAGGGAACAATTTATAAGCTTACTTTTAAATAAAATCTATCGCATTATTACAGAAAATTGTTTATCTTCTAAAAAATTCTTTAAAACTGTAAATCTAAATGAATTGTTTTGATTTCTGTCATGAACAACGAAACAAAATATGCATAGCCTACTATTCAAATATTCGATAAACTTTAAAACTGACATAAGAAAAAGATAAATTAATTTTCAGATTGTTGCGTTAATTTTGTCCAGGAATTTATTTTATTACGTTAGGTAGCATAAAAAATAAGCAGTTACGATAATAGTGAATCAAGTCAGAAAAACGTTTGCCGCTAGCGCGTTCTCTTGCAATACACTGCCTAAACCATTAAATATGAAACAATGTCATGAAGCAAAGAATATCTATAATATATATGAAATGCAACGTCTCTCTGTCTGTGGGTCAGTCCGTTAGTGCGCATATCACTCGAGAACCACTTATCCGAGTTACATGTTTTTTTTTTAATTCATATATATGTTCTCTGGCCAGGTTATATAATAATAATAATAATCTATATAATATATATAAAAACGAAACGTCTCTCTGTCTGTCTGTCTGTTTGTTAGTGCGCTTATGACTCGAGAACCACTTATCCGATTTTTTAAATTCATACATATGTTCTCTGGCCAGGTTATAGGATATATTTTATTACGTTAGGTAATATAAGGAATTTTATGGCAGTGTGCAAAATTTTAGACTCATTGGACAAAAATTGTATTTTGTCAGTTTTTAACCAATAAAAATAAGATAACAAACATTTAAATATTTATTTTCTTATTTTAAGTTTTATTGTATTTGTTTTAAGTCAAAAATTTGACGGCAAGTGGATTTTTGTTTCTTGAATTTGAAATATATTGGTTAGGTTGATAGAAGAATTTAAAAATTTATTCGTTAATTGAATCGTCAATTTTAGAAAGGGCACATCTCCAAATATCGTAATTTTTTTTTACGTCCAAATGTTGGCTAAAGTGTAGCTTTATATGTTAAGAGCTTAAATGACACAAGTCCTTATGAAAAATGTAAAGCTAGGAACAGAAACAAATCTTGTTAATTTTAGAAAGGGAACAAGTCCCGGAGTTGTGCCTTTTCTAAAATAAACACTTACTGGCAACTCTGATTCTGCTTATGACAAACTGCTGGAAGAACAGAGGTTACATTGAGGTTACAATATCTTGTTCTTTCTTGTGTAAACGTTTATTTATATTAGCTAATTTATATTATTACATCTTTTAATATGGAAGAAAATAATAGTAGAAAAAGAAAATGAGTAGTCAATGAAGCCAAGTATAAGTGGAATATAATAAAAAAATGCTCGGCTAGAAGGGAAAAGTTATACAAACAATTCCGGAAACCAAGTGAACGAACGTAAATCTGGTCCAGATTGTGGGTAAGCACAAGTTACTTTTCTTCTTCATTCTGTTAATGCTCATTAAGATTATTATTGTAGTTATTCACATTATTATTATTTGTTTATTTGCAGATGCCTCAACCAATGTACAAATAAGATGCTCAAGATGTTTTTATGCAAGGTTGTATTAAAATAACCGATTAAGTGCAAGTTGAACTTGTGCAATTAGTGTTCCATACGTTGATTGCTTTTAAAATAAAAAATTTTGTTACAGAGGTATAAAATGATCAGTGACTTCACAAAACACACCCCCAAATAAAAAAGTTCGTTTCCAATCTTTACTGAAATCTGATGACCTTGAAGTTTTTTTTTTTTTTTTAAATACCAGATAAATTATTAAAGATAATGTACTCGTGATAATTTTCGTTCAATCTACACCCCGTGGAGAATATTCCAGAGTTTTTTCAAAATTTTTTGATAAGTACTTTTCGAGATAAGGCGTAAGGACAGCGATTTTTCGCAATTTTTTAAAAATAATACAAGGAAAAGTGCGCGCAAGTATTACAATATATATATATATATATTTTTTTTACTTGTGTTTTCACAAGCTTTCATTTGACACCACACTCGATGACCTGATTAAAAAATATTTTTTTTCACTTCCGATTTCACCCCCCAAAACTAACCCCTTAAGTGAAAATTTAACTCTCAAAACTACAAGGCTCTGATGAGGCCATCAATTCCTATATTATTGCCAAATTTCAACTTTCTATGTCAAATAGTTTCGGAGAAAACCGGGTGTGACAGACAGACAGACAGACACCGAAGTGATCTTATAAGTGTTCCGTACTGACCACTAAAAAGGGATATTAAAAAACGCAGACCAAAGAACAAGGATGAAAAATGTTTCGAAAAAGTATGTAACTTTGAGTTTACTGTAAAAGACATAAAGGTTTGTAAATGTGCTTTTATATCATTACATTCAACGTCGACTAAGAAAGTTAGGCGATTATGTCAACTGCTAGTAGCATGTAAATCTCCTAAAGATCTCAGAGATAAAAACCAAATAAAGAGAAATCGGATGCCTATCGAAAAAAATCTCCGCATTACACCAGCATATTTTAAGCTTCCCAACCATGCAAACACATTATTCCAATAGGGAGAAACAGTATTTGAGTGCAGACTTGAACGTACGCATCATGTTCGGCCTTTTCAAGGAGAAATTTCCATTGTCTAAAATAACTTACCCCTACTATGCAAAGTATTTTAGAGAAAATTATAATATTCAGTTTGGCAGGCCTCAAAAAGACGTGTGTGCAATATGTGAGGAACTTAAAACAAAAATTAACAGCAACTCACTCTGCTATGGTTCCAAAAAGGCTGCTGAAGCTGAACTCGTTGTCCACAAACGAAGAGCTGAGAAGTTTTATAAAAAAAATGGAGGCTGTTAAACTGTTGGCAAAGGCAAGGAAAGACGTAGCTGGAATTACAATGGATTTTATGCAAAATTTGCCCTTACCAAATATCCCTGTACAGGAAGTGTCTTATACTACAGTTATGGGTAAATATTTTTAATATTCACAGCTTAGCAGATAATACGTCAATGTTTTATGAGTACCACGAAGTGCTGGCATATAAGGGGCCCAATGAGGTATGTTCTATGGTAGTGGGTTATATAGAAAAGTACGTCAGCGATCATGTGACTGAGTTGTATATTTTTTCAGACTCATGTGCGGGACAAAACCGCAACCATACTTTTATTAGGTTGCTATGCGCATTGACAAACAGATTCAAAAAAATCCATTACCGCTTACCTGTGAGGGGGCACTCATTTATCCCCAATGATAGGATACGTGAAGTTAATAGCGAATTCTTTTTTATACGGGAAAAACGGTCGTACAAAGAATTTCTAGTGAAGATGTTTTAGATTTTAAAGCTTGGTGGCCATCGTTTTACAAAAAAAAATATAATTTCAGAGGGTACTAAAGGTGCAAATGTTCCACGCAACGGCAAATTACATTTTGGGACATCGTCTTACAGACATTTGACTTTTTCCAAAGATTCCCCAGGGATTGTAAAATGACGTAGTTTTTTTATTGATGGTTTGAATGAGCATATATTTAACTTAAATAAACGAAATGCAAACTTGGTGACACTTCCTTTAAAAAGAGCCTATGATTCAGGTAAGGTGCCAATTAATTTTAAAATGATTGAGGGTATAAAGAAACTTATTCGCTATATTCCTGAAGAACATCTGCCTTTTTATAGGGATATTATAAACTGGCCAACAACAGACGCAGAGAGAGACAAAGACGAGTAAGGACTGGATTCGTAATACACAAAAATCCAACTAATTTTTTAATTTTACTTGTAAGAGAACTAATATTTTTATTTTACTTGTAATTCAACAATTTTTTTGAAAATACACTATTCGTTTTATTACATTTTAGGCGCTTTTAATAATGAATTTTAATGTCTAAAACATACCCTTTACCATTTATTTTAGAAAGGGCACAACTACAATTTTTTTAAAAACTCGCCTGAAAAAATTAAATGAAAATTTTCGATTTGTAAATCGTTATTTCCTTTTTAAATATGTTATAATTACATATCGTTTAATCATCTACGGTCAAAAAGTGAATAATTAAAGAAAAAAAAGTTTTTCTCAATTTCCCACAAAAATTATTTTGGCAGTTGTGCCCTTTCTAAAATGAGCGATTCAATTCCAAACCATGTTTTACTTCTTTCGCAACCAACAATTAAATTACCGGTCAAGTGCAAGTTGAACTTGCGCAATTAGTGTTCCGTACGTTGATCGCTTTTCAAATAAAAAATTTTGTTACAGAGGTATAAAATAATCAGTGACTTCACAAAACACACCCCAAATGAGTTTTCAACAAAGTTTGTTTCCAATCTTTACTGAAATCTGATGTCCTTGAAATATTGGTTTTTTTTATATACCAGATAAATTATTAAAGGTAATGCACTCGTGATAATTTTCGTTCAATCTACACCCGTGGAGAATATTCCAGAGTTTTTTCAAATTTTTTGATAAGTACTTTTCGAGATAAGGCGTGGGGACAGCGATTTTCCGCGATTTTTTAAAAATAATACAAAGAAAAGTGCGCGCAAGTATTAGATTATATATATATATATATATATATTTCTTACTCGTGTTTTCACAAGCTTTCATTTGACACCACACTTGATGACCTAGTTAAAAAAAAAAAATTTTCAATTCCGATTTCACCCCCTAAAACTAACCCCTTAAGTCAAAATTTAACTCTCAAAACTACATGGCTCTGATGAGGCCATCAATTCTTATATTATTACCAAATTTCAACTTTCTATGTCAAATAGTTTCGGAGAAAATCGGGTGTGACAGACCGACACCGAAGTGATCTTATAAGTGTTCCGTACGGAACACTAAAAAGGGATATGACAAAACGCAGACCAAAGAACAACGATGAAAAATGTTTCAAAAAAGTATGTAACTTTCAGTTTACTGTAAATGACATAAAGATTTGTAAATGTGCTTTTATATCATTACATTCAACGTCGACTAAGAAAGTTAGGCGATTATGTCAACTGCTAGTAGCATGTAAATCTCCTAAAGATCTCAGAGATGAAAACCAAATAAAGAGAAATCGGATGCCTATCAAAAAAATCTCCGCATTACATCAGCATATTTTAAGCTTCCCAACCAAGCAAACACATTATTCGAATAGCGAGAAACAGTATTTAAGTGCAGACTTGAACGTACGCATCATGTTCGGCCTTTTCAAGGAGAAGTTTCCATTGTCTAAAATAACTTACCCCTACTATGCAAAGTATTTTAAAGAAAATTATAATATTCAGTTTGGCAGGCCTCAAAAAGACGTGTGTTCAATATGTGAGGAACTTAAAAC
The DNA here is from genome assembly GCA_019049505.1 of Pachyrhynchus sulphureomaculatus. NCBI lineage: Eukaryota > Metazoa > Arthropoda > Insecta > Coleoptera > Curculionidae > Pachyrhynchus > Pachyrhynchus sulphureomaculatus. Next base: position 39,631,553 of record CM032446.1, on the reverse strand, counting down.
ACAAATTAACAGCAACTCACTCTGCTATGGTTCCAAAAAGGCTGCTGAAGCTGAACTCGTTGTCCACAAACAAAGAGCTGAGAAGTTTTATAAAAAAAATGGAGGCTGTTAAACTGTTGGCAAAGGCAAGGAAAGACGTAGCTGGAATTACAATGGATTTTATGCAAAATTTGCCCTTACCAAATATCCCTGTACAGGAAGTGTTTTATGCTATAGTTATGAGTAAATATTTTTAATATTCACAGCTTAGTAGATAATACGTCAGTGTTTTATGAATACCACGAAGTGCTGGCATATAAGGGGCCCAATGAGGTGTGTTCTATGGTAGTGGATTAAATAGAAAAGTACGTCAGCGATCATGTGACTGAGTTGTATATTTTTTCAGACTCATGTGTGCGGGACAAAACCGCAACCATACTTTTATTAGGTTGCTATGCGCCTTGACAAACAGATTCAAAAAAATTCATTACTGCTTACCTGTGAGGGGACACTCATTTATGCCCAATGATTGGAATTTTGGGGTAGTGTAGAAAAAAGTGAAGCGTCTTGACAGGGTTTATTTACTCAAACAATACGCGAATTCTTTTTTATGCGGGAAAACGGTCGTACAAAGAATTTCTAGTGAAGATGTTTTAGATTTTAAAGCTTGGTGGCCATCGTTTTACAAAAGAAAATATAATTTCAGAGGGTACTAAAGGTGCAAATGTTCCACACAACAGCAAATTACATTTTGGGATATCGTCTTACAGACATTTGACTTTTTCCAAAGATTCCCCAGGGATTGTAAAATGCCGTAGTTTTATTGATGGTTTGAATGAGCATATCTTTAACTTAAATAAACGAAATGCAAATTTGGTGACACTTCCTCTCAAAAGAGCCTATAATTCAGGTAATGTGCCAATTAATTTTAAAAAGCTTGAGGGTATAAAGAAACTTATTCGCTATATTCCTGAAGAACATCTGCTTTTTATAGGGATATTATAAAACTGGCCAACAACAGACGCAGAGAGAGACAAAGATGCGTAAGGACTGGATTCGTAATACACAAAAAATCCAACTAATTTTTTAATTTTACTTGTAAGAGAACTAATATTTTTATTTTACTTGTAATTCAACTATTTTTTTGAAAATACACTATTCGTTTTATTACATTTTAGGCGGTTTTAATAATGAATTTTAATGTCTAAAACATACCCTTTACCATTTATTTTAGAAAGGGCACAACTACATTTTTTTTTAAATTCGCCTGAAAAAATTAAATGAAAATTTTCGATTTGTAAATCGTTATTTCCTTTTTAAATATATTATAATTCCATATCGTTTAATCATCTACGGTCAAAAAGTGAATAATTAAAGAAAAAAAAGTTTTTCTCAATTTCCCACAAAAATTATTTTGGCGGTTGTGCCCTTTCTAAAATGAGCGATTCAATTCCAAACCATGTTTTACTTCTTTCGCAACCAACAATTAAATAACCGGTCAAGTGCAAGTTGAACTTGCACAATTAGTGTTCCGTACGTTGATTGTTTTTAAAATAAAAAATTTAGTTAGGGTGGTATAAAATGATCAGTGACTTCACAAAAGACACCCCAAATGAGTTTTCAACAAAGTTTGTTTCCAATCTTTACTGAAAACTGGCGACCTTGAAATTTTGGTTTTGTTCTATACCAGATAAATTATTAAAGGTAATGATAATTATAATATATATAAAATGCAATGTCTCTCTGTCTGTCTGTCTGTCCATTAGTGCGTTTATCACGCGAGAACCACTTATCCGATTTACGTGTCTTTTTTAAATTCATACATATATTCTCTGGGCAGGTTATATAATAATAATAATAATAATCTATATCTGTAATATATATAAAATACAACGTCTCTCTGTCTGTCTGTCAGTTAGTGCGCTTATCACTGAAGAACCACTCATCCGATTTACGTACTTTTTAAAAAAAAAAAAAACATACAAATGTTCTCTGGCCAGGTTATAGGCTATATTTTATTACGTTAGGTAACATGAGGAATAAGCAGTGACGATAATAGTGAATAAAATCGGAAAAAAGTTTGCCGCTAGCGCTTTCTCTTGGAATACACTGCCTAAACCACTAAATATGGAACAATATCATGTAGCAAAGGACATCTATAAATATATATAAAATGCAACATCTCTCTGTCTGTTTGTGCGCTTATCACTGGAGAACCACTTATCCGATTTACGTGCTTTTTTTTTAAACATACTAAACCATTAAATATGCAACGTCTCTCTGTCTGTCTGTCTGTTCGGTAGTGCGCTTATCACTGGAGAACCACTTATCCGATTTACGTGCTTTTTTTTAAACATGCATATGTTCTCTGGCCAGGTTTTAGGATATATTTTACTGCGTCAGATAACATAAAGAATAAGCAGTGACGAAAATAGTGAATCAAGTCGGAAAAAAAAAAGGTTACCGTTAGTGCGTTTTCTTGCAATACTCTGCCTGTCTGTCTGTCCGTTATTGCGCTTATCACTTGAGAACCAGTTATCCGATTTACGTGTTTTTTTATAAATTTGTACATATATACTATATAATTCGATATAAGTCTAGATAATGGGAGATAAGTATAAATAATGGGAGATAAGGAGAAATAATGGGAGATAGGCAGAGATAAGTCTAGATAATGGGAGTTATGGTGAGATAATGGGGGATAAGGAGAAATAGTGGGAGATAAGGAGAAATATTGCGAGATAAGTCGAGATAACCCTAGATAGTGGGAGATAAGGTGTAATAATGGGAGATAAGGAGAAATAATGGGAGATAAGGAGAAATAATGGGAGATGAGCAGAGATAAGCCTAGATAATGGCAATTATGTAGAGATAATAGGAGATAAGGAGAAATAATAGAAGATAAGGGGAAATAATGGCAGATATTTTATTACGTTAGGTAACCTAAGGAATAAGCAATGACGATAGTAGTGAATCAAGTCCACGCGAGCGGAGTATCTATATATAATATATAATAATACTTGCCATTGATAATTTGACCAGTTAAAACAAAAAAATAATACTTAGGTGTCGTTTTGAATTTCTCCTGTGTCGATTAAAAAAGTGCTGTTGACGTTTCGCCGATCATCCTGGCGGCTTCTTCAGAGCTTGTTCGGAGAACTGATTCCTTCAGAATTTAGCACGACCTGATTTAATTTCGCTTGCACACGCCTTCTATATTAGTGGATTGTAGTGACGGGGAGGCTTTATGGTTGATATGTACGCAGAAGTAAACACCAGTGTTACGATTTGGGATGTTTAGATTATTCGATGAACTCTCGAAATTTCCAAGGGCAGAAAAAAAAATTCTAAAAATTTTTGATTGATTGAGTATGGTGTTTTGTTTCATGTTAGTGTTCTGCAACAGCTGAAGTGGAAATGTTGCAAAGATGTTCTGCCTTTTGATTCTTTTTTACTAGTTTCCTCGATATAGATTTTACCTCAGCTATTTATCTTTGGTAGATCTGAGATGTGAGAGTTTAAGCCAAGTAGACACTATAATATTATTTTGTTTCCCTAAAATTTTCAATATTCGATCTGTGACATTGTCAACGTATGGAAAGATTACAATCCCCAGAGACTGCTTGACTTTTAGACTTCAGAGACACCTGGGGAGTCGTATGTTTTTGAATGAGGGGGGCGGGTTATATCACGGTAATGGAAATTGATTGAAAAACAAAAGCAGAGTGTTCAAATTCTGATCGAAGAGATTGGGCTGAATACATACATACAGCTCCATTAAGAAAGTTGATAACTGAGTGATGTTGGGTGGGATGGTGATGCATGGATGCAGTTAAATATCTATCCATGTGAGTAGGCTTTACGTATACGGAATGGAAAAAGGTCATATCTAACTTTCGGAAAAGAAGAATACTATATCTAGGAAAGAGAGAGTATTATTATTTTCAATATTAAAGGCATCGCCATATTACGAATGTGTCATCAAAGTACCATTTTTAGAGTTCGGGTTACGACGAATGGCTTGTTTTTTTTAAAGTGTTCTATAAATATGTTTGGGAAAAGATTAAAACCTTATTGCCGAGCCAAATATTTATTCATACGTATATTTCACCATCGTATAAAAAAATAAGTTACGAACAGGCAAATTCTTGGTTAGAGTTAAGAGTTCTAAGGGCAGATTTCGGGCATAGAGGATGTCTATTATAATAGCTACGACACAACAGTAGTAATGGCAACTTTGGTTAAGAGTGATTCGACATCGAAGGTGACTAAAATATCGCTGGGTTCGGGCTTGATTCTCTTGAGTGGTCGTACAAGATGAGAAAAGTTTACGACAAATCTTTTTGTTTTGCCAGTAAAAGGTTTTAAAATGGAAGCCAGGCATGATGATATGTTGGAGAGCTAATGGTACTGACAATTGGGCGAATAAAGTTGTTTGGTTCGTGAATTTTAAGAAGCTCATAGTGGAGCGGAATTTTGGAGTGTAGCTCCTTTTTTGGTGTCTTCTGCGAATGACAATATCTTAATTGCTGCTTTGATTGAAAATGTGTGGAATGAATTTTGCGCAAACCTTTGTTTTCCCAAGTTCTTCTTTCAAAATGGTCCGAATTGATTCCCTGTTGATGTTTAACACAATATTATATGTTACATATATAATAACATTTTTTGAATATATTTGGGTATCAAGCAGAAAAGTGTTTTGCGAGAATTTTAAGTAACTATATATATTAACATTACATTATGAACGTAGGATCTGAAGAACTCCCAGATATCACACAAGAGGAAACACAAGCAGCACTGAAGCAAATGAAAAACAATAGATGCCCTGGAGAAGATCAAATCACTGTAGCAATGCTGAAATTGGGCGGTAAATCTCTAAAAGTCTTACTAAATAAATCTCTAAGTGAGGGAAATAGTCCAACAAAATGGTGTAATTCGGAGGTTACACTTCTCTTTAAGAGAGACGATAATACTTATATCGAAAATTATCGGCCCATATCTCTTCCGTCGCACTTATATAAGCTCTTCGCTAAAACTTTAACAAATCTCTTAACAGCAAAACGAGTTTTCTATAAACCTGTGGAACAGGCATGCTTGAGAAAGGGATTTAACACGATCGACCACCTATGTACAGGGTGGTCCAAATTGGACACTTTTAAAGATAAACCCCTTTATCTAAATGAGACAGACGAAAACTGATGTCGATGTCTGAGGCTCAATTTTTATGATAAACTCAATGATGGAAACCGCATATCGATATCTAGTACCGTTTCAGATATACAGGGTGTTTTTCAAAAATCTGCATTTTGGAAAAATGTTTTTAATTCTTTTCCTATTGAAAATTTTTGATTTCTGTAAAAACATTCTCAAAGCACTTTTTTACGTGGATTTCAACAGTGTAAGTTGCATATTCTTACAACTAATATTTTAATAGTTATAATAAAATATAATAATATATAAAAATATATTTTTTAAATGGCATACCCCGTATGTTTTTCCTTATCCGAATTGAACTTTTAATTACCAGTCTAAAAATATAGCACATTATATTTTGCTTAAATCTACTTCAAAATATAAAGGTTATCAGTTTTTACGCGAGTTTTAAATGCACATTTTGTGAAGTAGGCTTTGGACGGAGCGGCCATATGGTTTAGTTCAATTGTTTACTCGTAGTCGTCAAATTTTACTTCAGGATCAATTATTGAATTGCCAAATAAATAGCAATGAAGTTTGAAAATTACGGAAACTGAAATATGATAGTGTGTTTCATACAAACCAGAGAAAATTCGGAAGCGGTAAGTAATTTGTACTTCGAACGGTATCCAGAGAGGCGTCAACCCTTCAAGGATATATTCGCTCGATTGCGACATAACCTAGTTAATAGTAGTCAGTTTGAAAAGAAACGACCCAAAAATTATGCATCAAACAGGGATAAGGAGTTAGAAGAAATAGTAGTTTTAGGAACAATCGGAAATAATCCCAACACTTCAACCCGACAGTTAAAAGAATCCACTGGACTACCAAGAACTAAGGTAAGTCGTACTTTGATGAAGCACAAATTCAGGCCATATAGGACCAGAAAACTTCATCAGTTAGAGACGGAGATTTTCAACGGTGTATGGATTTTTGCCAGTGGTTTTTGGAGAATTGTAACCATGTTCCGAATTTTCATTAAATTGCATTTGGACAGACGAAGCTTATGTAAGCAATGCAGGTATTTTTAATCGTTACGTAGGCACAAGAAAATCCTCATTTAGTTGTTGAGCAAATAAATCAAGGCAGATTTGGATTTAATGTGTGGGCAGGAATTTTTAGAGGAAGGCTTATAGGTCCATTTATTTACGAAGGAACTCACCTTTCAGAAATATTTAGAAATTTTAAGGCAGCAAATAAAGGGTGATTCATTTATAGGTACTTTTTGTGATGGGGATTTAATTGCAGATTGCGCATGCGTCGTGTCAACTGAAGTGGCATTCCTGTTCAGTAGTGTTTGACAATTCATAATGGAAAGACTTAGCCCGGCACAGCGTCTACAAATTGTTCAACTTTATTACGAAAATGGGCGTTCTACGAGGAATGTGTATCGGGCGCTTAGAGCAACTTATGGTCCACATAATCGGCCTACCGAACGCACAATTCGCTCTACCTTCAATAAGTTTGAGACCCAATTTTCATTATTGGATAATGCTCGACCGAATAGACCACATCCAGCACGTAGTGAAGAAAATATAGGGGCGGTAGCGGAGAGTGTACGCGAAGACCGTGAAGTGTCGATTCGTCGCCGTTCTCAACAGCTTGGCCTGTCATATTCAACAACTTGGAGTATTTTACGTAAGGATCTTTCTTTAAAAGCATACAAAATTCAACTAGTGCAACAACTGAAGCCGACCGACCTTCCGAATCGTTTCCGTTTTAGTCGTTGGGCTCTTGACAAGCTTGCAGAAGATCCACTGTTTTCGAGAAAAATTTTGTTCACCGATGAGGCCCATTTTCGGCTCAATGGGTTCGTGAATAAACAAAATGCCCGTATTTGGGGTGATGAACAACCTGAAGAGGTTCAAGAGCTGCCATTAAATCCAGAAAAAATAACTGTTTGGTGTGGTTTATGGGCCGGTGGAATAATCGGTCCATATTTCTTCAAAACAGAGGCCGGCCGGAATGTTACTGTGAATGGTGACCGTTATCGCGCCATGATAACAGACTATTTGAAGCCAGAAATTGAAGCCCGTGGTCTCGACGAAATTTGGTTCCAACAAGATGGCGCCACTTGCCATACAGCCCGTGAAACCATGGCTTTACTGCGAGAGCAATTCGGCGAACAGATCATTTCACGCTTTGGACCAGTGAATTGGCCGGCTAGATCATGTGACATCACACCTCTTGACTTTTTCCTTTGGGGCTATGTAAAGTCCAAAGTCTACATGGATAAGCCAGCTACAATTGAGGCATTGGAGGCCAATATTACTCGAGTCATTGGCCAAATACCACTCGAAATACTCACACGCGTCATTGAAAATTGGAACGTCAGAATGGACGTTGTTAACCGTAGTCGCGGACAACATTTGAAAGAAATTATCTTTAAGAAATAATTGTAAAGAATGGTTCTTTTATATGATAATAAAGATTATAAAATAAAATTGTTTTTATTCATTTTTTTTTATTTAAAAAAAAGTACCTCTAAATGAATCACCCTTTAGAACCTCTTGTTGATGAACTGCCGTTAATGGACCTTAGAAATATATATTTTCAACACGACGGGGCACCCTCTCATAACCCTGCAGTTATCAGTATTTTTTTATCGGCCAATTTCGATAATAACTGGATAGCCAACGAAGGTCCAAACCGTTGACCGGCAAGGTCACCGGATTTAACACCCATGAACTTCTATCTCTGGGAAAGAGACCTTATGTTTAAATTGCCGATAAACACCAGGCAAGACTTAGAAGTCGCAGTGATACAAAGTTTTACAGCTCTCACTCCTCTTGAAGTAATCAACTCGGTAAAAAGTGTCCAGAAAAGATGCCGCCTATGTGTGGTCGACATTTCGAACATCTCTTATAGAAAATTGTTTTGTTTTTGTTTGCTCTACTCAAAATAAATTGTTTTATTGTTGTTTTGTTTTATTTTCTACATAGCTTAAAGTACTATAGCATTTAGTAAATTTCATTTTAGTTATAACTCTTAGAGTTACTTCTGGGAATTTTTTTTTACAATTTGACTGCTATCGGTAAACAATTGATATTGCCGCTCCGTCCAAAGCCTACTTCACAAAATGTGCATTAAAAAGCTCGCGTAAAAACTGAAAACCTTTATATTTTGAAGTAGATTTAATTATTTTTAGAATGGTAATTTAAAGCTCCATTCGGATAAGAAAAAATATACAGGGTATTCAATTTAAAAAATATTAGTTGTAAAAAAATGTAACTTATACTGTTGAAATCCTTGTAAAAAAGTGTTTTGAGAATGTTTTTACAGATATCAAAAATTTTCATTAGGAAAAGAATTACAAACATTTTTCCAAAATGCAAATTTTTGAAAAACACCCTGTATATCTGAAACAGTACTAGATATCGATATGCAGTTTTCACCATTGAGTTTATCATAAAAATTGAGCCTCAGACACTGACATCAGTTTTCGTCTATCTCCTTTAGATAAAGGGGTTTACCTTTAAAAGACTCCAATTTGGACCACCTTGTACAGTACGTATTATAACAGAGAAATGCACAAAATATAAGGTACCAATACATTTGGCTTTCATTGATTTTCATAAGGCATTTGATACTGTTGAAATCTGGTCCGTTATAAGCAATATGACAAAAGCAAGGCTAGATGCAGATATATAAAAAAATAATAGAAAACATCTGTAAAGAGGAATCTATACATAGTAAAATGGATGTAATAACTGTCACTAACAACATACCATTAAAAAGAGGAGTGCGGCAAGAAGTTATTTACGCTGGCCCTTGAAGACGTCTTTAAGAAGTTAAATTGGGATGAGAAGAGCATCAACATCGACGGCACTTCGGTATGCAGACGACATAGTCGTGATAGCTAATAACATAAATGAGCTACAGGAAATCTTAAGGGTAGGTCTTAAAATGAATTAAAAAAAAACTAAATTAATGAGCCCTGAAGATACCAACATACATAGATAGGAAATAACTCCATAAAATGCGTGGACGAGTATATCTTACTTAGGTGACACTATTAAGATCGGAAAAGAGAACCAGCATGTAGAAATTACTAGGCAAATAAGCCTAGCATGGGCAGCTTTTGGAAAACTAGGACATATTTTAAAAAATACTATAATACCCATAAACCTAAAGACTGAAGTCTACAATACCTGTAGCCTACCTGTTAGCACATATGGACTTGAAACGATGTGCCTCACTAAAGCATTGCTAAAAAGCTCGTAACTTCATAGAGAACTATGGAAAGAAGCATGCTTAGTATCTCCCTTAGAAATAGAATTCGTAACGAGCAGATAAGAGGACGAACCAAAGTCAATGATACGAGCTCTGGAGGCGGCAAGGAAGAAGTGGCGATGGGTTGGTTATGTCGCTACATCATCCCGAGGGAGATGGGTATATAGGGTCATCGTATGGAGACCCAGAGAAACAAGGAGAGGCGAGAAAAAAACGACGGGTCAATGATATGAGCTATGGAGGCGGCAAGGACGAAGTGGCTATGGGCGGGTCATATGTAGATCATCCTGAGAGAGATAGGTATATAGGGTCACCATATGGAGACACAGAGAAACAGGAAGAGGAGTGGGACTTCCACAGAAACGATGTGTCGATGATATGAGTAATAGCAGGCAAACAGCGGTTAAAGGTGGCAAGTAGGGAAGCATGAAAGAGATTAGAGGAGACCTAGGACTAGGAATAGACAAACTTGGGTTTACAAGAAGATATGTTATTGAATGAATTTTGTTGACTGTGTTGAATAAAACATATGCCAATAATTAAAATTCAAATTATTTGTTTCAATCGTTAATTCTTTTCTCAGCTTCCAAAAAGTGTGAGATACACTTACATAAAAACAACACTATGTTTTAAATTCCCAATATATTTAAAATGAGTAGGGAAGCATGAAAGAGATTAGAGAAGACCTACGTCTAGCAGTAGACAAACTTGGGTTTACAAGAAGATATATGTTATTGAATGAATTTTGTTCACTGTGTTGAATAAAACATATGCCAATAATAAAAATTCAAATTATTTGTTTCAATCGTTAATTCTTTTCTCAGCTTCCAAAAAGTGTGAGATACACTTATATAAAAACAACACTATGTTTTAAATTCCCAATATATTTAAAATGAGTTGACAATTGTTTCACCATACAATAGCTTCTTCAAAAGTGAATTAAAAAGAAAAATTTTGGCGATAATACTGGTTATATAGTGCTTAAAACTATCCTAATTACATAAGATTATGTTAATCATTTTATTATATTATTTACTGACAAAGTTATTTTAAAGATACAAATCTGTGGTACTATTTCAGAGAACTAATAAAGATTAGGTAAGGGTGAATGGTTTAAGTCTACCTCTTTGTTTAATAATAGATTGTTTGTCAATTTCAAGACATTCAAGCATATTTAATTTTTTAGATTTATTTTCTACTTGTAGGATTTTGAATGTATCATTAAAATTATAGGATTCGTTTATTATATGGGTTGCGTAATGTGAATTGTTCTTGTTTTTTAAATATCTATGTTTATGTTCTTCAATGTTAGTTTCAAAAGATCTACCAGTTTGTCCTACTTAGGTTTTAAAACACAATTCACAATTTAATAAATAAACTCCTGATCTTAAGGATTTATTTATTAAATTGTGGATAGTGTACTAAAACCTACGTAGGACAAACTGGTAGATCTTTTGAAACTCGCATTAAAGAACATAAACATAGTTATTTAAAAAACAAGAACAATACACATTACACAACCCATATAATAAACGAATCCCATAATTTTAATGATACATTCAAAATCCTTCATGTAGAAAATAAATCCAAAAAATTAAATTTACTTGACTGTCTTGAAATCAACAAACGGAAAAACTCCAATCTATTATTAAACGAACAGGTAGACTTAAACCATTCACCCTTACTTAATTTTTATTAGTTCTCTGAAATAGTACCACAGATTTGCATCTTTAAAATAACTTTGTCAGTAAATAATATAATAAAATGATGAACATAATCTTTTGTAATTAGGATAGTTTCAAGCACTATATAATCAGTATTATTGCCAAACATTTTTCTTTCTAATTCACTTCTGAAGAAGCCATTGTATGGTGAAACAATTGTCAAGTCATTTTAAATATACTGGAAATTTAAAATATAGTGTTGTTTTTATGTAAGTTTATTATGAATTTCCAACAAGTATCGGCTAACACAATCAAAGATGGGAGTGTGAGATACGATAAATTAATTCGCTAAATGAGTTTTTTACATATTTTTTATATATACTATTGAGTGTTTTAGTCAGTAGAGGTTCAGCATTTTCAATGTTGTCATATCGCTTTTTTTTCATCGGCAAATGAAGTTGGGGAAAGAGAAAAAGTCCCAGCGTGAATATGGCGAATGATCCAACACACTAACTTGATTCTTACTCAACAACTTTGACAACGAAACCATAGAGAAATCCGGCAACATTTTCCAACATCACTTTTGCCAATAAATAAGATATTTTATTTCCAATCTACAAGGACCGTAATGACTTTCCTACGGGAAATTAACAACTTTCACGAAAATCATGCCATCACGCTGTTGCTATTTTTAACAGTCTAAATGTCTTTCTAAAAGAATGTCGGGAACGCCCATGTTTTAAGTATAAAAATGTATTTCAAATTTTAAATCTTAATCTGATGAGATATATGGTGAGAGCGTTTATTTATAAACTTAAAACTTCGTTTGTTTGGCACTAGGCACTGAAAATATATGAAATATAATTCTGGGTAACTAGACTTCGGAATTCTTAAAAAATGCGGTTATTGACAAAAACAATAGAATGTATTTAGAGATCAAGCTTGTCCACCTGTTTCAACTCTCAAAAATTTGCAAATACTAAAGTCTCGTTTACCATTACCGATGCTTGCTAATCAGAACTTGCCGATAAACTGCGATGTTAAATACAATAGTTTTAGGGAATGTTAAGGTGCACAGTTTAAAATTACTTTTAAGTATACAGGGTACTTCAAAAAAGTGTGGCCGATATAACATATGTTTCTGCGTAAAATTTTATAATTTTTTTAATAATAATGTTATATACCTAAATCTAGTAGTTTTTCTAATATTTCAATTTTTAAAAGAAAAATACTAGTTTTCAGTTTTGTAAAAAATTGCCAGTAACGCCATTGTTTCTGAAGGTGGAATATTCATAACTGGTACGAGAGTTCTATAGAGATGGAGAAAAAGATATATGTAAAGAAATTTCAGTTAAATGCTACAGGGTGTTCAAAATAAATTTATACATTTCGTCTATTTTAAATTGAAAAATCTCAAATCTTTTAAATGGCACACCCTGTATATTATTATTTTTTCTGATAGATTTTACAAAACCCTCCAACTTTTGTTAAGTCATATACCTATCCTTCTGTTTTCGATTTATTTTGAATTGTTCAATTTTTACCCTTGTTTTTAATACACTTACGCTATTGTGAAAACATAAACAAATAGTTAATTATAATTTTAATATAGTTTAACTTATCTAGTGATTAATTATTATGACGTAATAAATGTTCAAAAATATGCCCGTCTACTTGAATACACATGTTTAGTCGTTTCACTATATTTTCCTTCACTTTCCTTAGTATAAAGGGCGTTATTCTCCCGCACGCATCCCGTATCCTATTTTTCTATATCTACTGGTGTTGTAGGGAAATTCACATAAACGCGATCTTTAATGTAGCCCCACAAAAAGAAGTCTAAAGGTGTTAAGTAACATGATCGAGGGGGCTACTGAATTAATCCATCCCTACCGATCCATTTTTGTGGGTAACGATCGTTTAAAAATTCCCGAACTTTCCGATGGTAATGAGCAGGAGCTCCATCTTGTTAAATCCACATTTGTTCCCTTTCAAAGTTATCAACTTCTTCAAGAAGCTGGGGTAATTCGTTTTGCAAAAAATTTAGGTATCTAGGCCCGTTAAGCGGTTCGCGGAAAAAATATGAACCAGTAATTCGAAAATTTAATATTCCACACTATACATTACGCGACCAATGGTTTTGGTTTTGAACTTCCCGGATCCAAAATGGATTAACTGTTGAATAATAATGCAAGTTATGGCTGTGAACTGCTCCATTACTGCGAAAAGAACCTTTATCAGAAGACATTATTTTGGATAAAAAATTTGGATCAGCCTGTATTACTCCATTCATGGTGGTACAAAAGTTTACTTGTTCAAAATCACGGTCTTGAAGTTCTTGGTGTAGTTCCATATGAAAGGGATGATACTTGTACTTTCTTGTGGTGCGATTAGCCGTAGATTGGGATGTGTCAGATATATTCATTTCTTTTTCCTCATTGGTAGCATTCTGGTTTACTACTTTCCGTTTCGTATACTCAAAGATACCACTACCATCAAACCGTTCCATTAAGCACTGAAAAGATTTTTTGGATGGTATAAGTCTATTAGGGTACTTCGCTCCGTAAAGCCTTACTGCCAAAAGACAATTTTTTCCCGCCTCGCCCACTATATAAACCATACCAATTAATTCATTTTTAGGATCCATAACTATTACCTTTATACGTCACTTACTACAAGAAATTAAACTATTTTGACTTGCTTAATAGACATGTCGAAATTTGGCAATGCCTACATTTTTGTTTTGTCTTAGCAACTATGATGTTATAGCGTAAGTGTATTAAAAACGAGTGTAAAAATTGAAAAATTCAAAATAAATTAAAAACTATTAGAAATAGGTATATGATATACTTGATAAAAGTTGGAGCGTTTTGTAAAATCTATCAGAAAAAATAATAATATACAGGGTGTGCCTTTTAAAAAATTTGAGATTAAAATAGTCGAAATGCATAAATTTATTTTGAACATCCTGTAGTATATAACTCAAATTTCTTTACATATATCTTTTTGTCCATCTCTATAGAACACTCGTACCAATTATGAGTATTCCACCTTCAGAAACAATGGCGCTACTGGCAATTTTTTACAAAACTGAAAACTAGTATTTAAAAAAAAAGAAATATTAGAAAAACTACTAGGTTTAGGTATATAACATTATTAATAAAAAAGTTATAGAATTTTACGCAGAATTTAAAAATAAATTAGAAAATAGGATGTTCCATTTAAAAAAAACACATGTTGTTTCGGCCACACTTTTTTGAAGTACCCTGTATACTCAAAAATAATTTTAAACTATACATCTTAACATTCCCTAAAACTATTGCATTTAATATTTTTTTCGTCATTCCCGAAACAAATTAAATAATGAACTTTACTCTATCGTTCAGTCACCCGTACAACCTAGATATGCACTATCGTGCCCAGAGATTGTAGCTATGAGTAGTTGACGCTGGCACCACCTCCTCCGGGACGATGCTCTCGTATGTATGCTCTCGACATTGTTTAGCAGTCTACTGGTTACTGATGGGTTGGTATCTTGTTTATGAAGAACTTCCGTATGGCTGGAAGGTTAAAGGTATCCTCTTTTTTTGTATAAGGTGCCAGTTTTCTTAATTTCGATGCCGCCTCGAATGGTTCCTATTTTGTAGTGGTTATTTCTTTGTAACTGCTGAAATTTATTTTATGACCTATCGCTAAGTGACAGTGAAAGAGAGCTGATGTAGTTTATTAGTTGCCGACAATAGGTTTATGTTCGTCGAATAAACCCTGATGCTAACTTTGGTTGCGATTTACTTATAGGAAAAGGAAAGAATATACATTAGAGAACAAATTTTGATTTAAATAGCAGTATTGGTACGTAAAATGCTCTATTTACTATGCAAAATTTCGTGATAACAATATAACGAAAAGTCAATATCTATATGTGTTTTACAGACTTTATCGGTAATTTATATTGGGACTACGAGGGTTGTCCCAAAAGTTCTTGGCCTGACGAAAAAACCGCAGGATTAAAGAGATTTTTTTTTTAATTTCTATATAGTCACCTTGTAAAGCAATATATTCAGTCCAATTCTAACTTTTTAATACCCTCATTATAAGATTTATTTAACTCTGCAAAAGCAGCATTCGTCCCAACTTTAACTTCATCATTCGAAATTAATCTTCGCCCAATCAGCCATTTTTTCAGGTTTGGAAACAAAAAGTAATAGCTGGGAGCCAAATCTGGTGATAATAAAATTCCTACTTACTATCGTGCAAAAAGTAAATAATAAGAATAAAAAATTAATAACATACAGTATGAAGAAGGCCTGTACGAGAAAAAGAAAATATTGAAGATATTGTAATTCTTCTGAAAGTCATCAGTCTTCTTCTTCTTCTTCTTTCATGTACAAATATGGTTGTCTATACAAGTAGGCGTTAGCCTGTGTTTTTTCCTGTGCCTCCTCTGACGTTGACGTCCAACATTCCTTCCATCTCTTGGGAGGTCTGCCTTGTGTTCTTGTTCCCGTTGATCTGTTATTCTCTAGCTGCTTTTACTAGTCTGTTGTCATTCATTCTGTTAATATGTTTTTTGCAGTATGTTCTTCTCTGTCTTATTATCTTTGTGATGTTTTGGATTTTGCTCATGTTTCTTATGTCTTCATTTCTTATTCTATCGTGTGACGTTTTTCTATGTATAGATCGTAATATTTTCATTTCAGCCGTTGTCATCATTTGTATTGTAGCAGCTGTGTCTGGTCTGGTTTCTGCAGCGTATCCTGATTGATCTAATGATTGTTTTATATATTCGCGTCTTGCCGTCTGTATTCAGGCATTATTTCTCCATATTATATCTTTTAGGCAGCTTGATCTGCGCTGCTTTCATTGTTTGTTTTCCAACTTCTTGCTGGAGATTGCCATTGCTAGTTATTTCCGCCCCTAAGTAGTTAAAGTTCATTACTTACTCCACTATCTTCGCATTGATTTCGAGTTTACACCTTATTGGTTCTTTCGCCGCTACCATATATTTTGTTTTTTCTATATTTATTTCCATGTTGTTTTGGTATGCTTTTTGATTGAATGCATATAATAGTCTCTGTAGGTCATTTTCCGAGTCGGCGATGAGAATGGCGTCATCTACATAGCATATCGCTCTAAAGTAAACATTTCCCATTTTGTACCCTGTAGTTCTGGGAAGGTTCTCTATGATGTCGTCCATAATCAAATTGAACAGGAAGTTGCTAAGGGAATCGCCCTGTCTTATGCCTCTACTAACGTTAATTTCTTTACTTAAGGTTTGTCCTACCCTTATTGTTGTTTTGCAGTTGTTGTTAATGTCATGTATTAATTGTATCAAATTGTTATTTACCCCTTTATTCCGTATGATTTCAATAATGTCTCTGAACCGCACTTTGCCAAATGCTTTAGCCATGTTTACAAAGCATATGTATACGGGTCGGTTATATTCTAATGCCTTTGCTGTTAGTTGTCTCAGAATGTAAATGGCGTCAATGGTTGATCTGTTTCTTCTAAATCCCTGCTGCTCTTCTTTTAGTTGTATTTCTGTGCTTAGCATTTCCAAGATTAGTTTCGGTAATATCTTTAGTGTGCTATTTAATAATGTTATACCTCGGTAGTTCTTTGGTAATATTTTTTGTCCCTTTTTAAAGATGGATATTAGAATACTACTTTTTCGTTCTGAAAGTATTTTCTTTTGCTTTAGTATGCTTTTAAATAGTGTTTCTAATTCTTCCTGTAGTGCTTGTCCCCCATATTTTAGCATCTCGTTAGGGATATTGTCTGGTCCTCGAGCCTCTCTATTTTTGGTCTGTCGTAATATTGTCTTAATACTTTCTTCTGGTATCTGTATTTCCTCTTCCTCCTCGTCAGTGAGTATTATGATCTGTTCATTATTTTCTTCGTCACTATAGAGGTTTTGAAAATGTTCTTCCCATTCTTTAGTTGTTATTTTTATTGTTTGAACTGTGTCTTTGATTTTCAACTTCTTAGCATTCCCCATATTTTTTTTGGCTTCCATACATATCGTATTTCATTTCTTTAGTATAGCTCTCCCAATAGTTTTGTTTTAGTTTCTTTATTTCTCTGTTGACAACATTTCTTTCCTCCCTATAACTAGTCCAGCTTTCTGGGATATTGTCTTGTTGGTACTGTATATATGATTTTTTCTTCCTTTGGCATAGCTCTTTTACTTTAGGTGTAAAATGGTGTACTGTGGGTTTTATTGACGTTCATTTTTCTTTGTCCATTTGCTGCGTCTAAGATGTTATTTTTTAGGGTGGCCCATTGTTCGTCTATCTCTGCCTCAGTGTTCACTGGTTGTTGTGTTAACTTTTCCTGTAGTCGATTAAAGTATAGTTGTTTTGTAGCGTCATTTTTAAGGGCTTTTATATTGTATCTGCTGATGTAGTGTGATTTTGACTTTATAGTCTTCGGATTGTTTATTCTTAGTTTGCAAAACTACAACTTTGCCAACCACTTCCATCAAACAAATCATATTTTTCCAGACATAAGTAATCTACAAATATTAGATAAACCACAAAAAGGAAGAAAATTAAATATTTTAGAAGCTATAGAGATCTACAAGCACAATAAAAATAAGGATATAATCCTATTAAATAATCAAACAGATGTTCAGAATGCAATCCTGTTTGGCATATTTCAAAAATTTTTTAGATATATCTTTGAAGAAGGAATTTGTAAAAAGTTTTAAGAAAATATTGAAAAATATTTCTTCAAATTTTAAACAATAATGTCATTTAACCCTCTGTAATAAAATAATTTAAGTTCATTGTAATTTAATGATGAATAATTCCAAATTGTACCTGGAAATTTGTTATAAATCATAAATAAACCACCTTAGTTTGTAGTATTAGGCTTGATAATGTACAAAACCTACGAAACTGCAGTAGCAGATAAATAAAAAATAAGTGCCAAATAACTAAGTAATTCGTTTCATTTCAATTTAGAAATTTATAATATATTGTCATAAAGTAACGGACACCTCACTTATACAATTGAACAAGAACAGAGTGACTATGGTTCTCATTAAGAAGAAAAATAAAGTCGTAGAGTATTTGGAACAAATTATGCTTAATAGCACATGTCACATAATTATGGATGATAATTAGCCGGTTAACGCAATAGGGCGTCTGTTGAATTGCAATGTATAAGGTGGGAATACTACCAATCTTCGCTAGACGATGATACACGCGGAAGAGAAAATCCAGAAATTAAATGAAATAACTTTTTTTTTTGGCTCTTATTTAACAACTTCTTGACAATTCGGCGAACTTGAAGCTAATGAATACTAATTTTATGGTATACGATTTTTCCTGGTTTTGTCATAATATTTTCATATAAACATATCAAATTGCTGTACAAAATTGGTACGTTCCGTAATGTTCTGTATTTAAAATAAACATTTTTTTTAGGGCATCAAAAGAGGATAGTGTATAGTATAAATATTGTCACAACTTAATAATTTGCAGAAATACTTCATTTCTCACCAAAAACTTTTGAATTATTTTTGCAAATACAAGTTGTAAAAAATTTGACTTTCTCACCAAAAATAATTTAACTATTAGTACTCGATATTTTCCTGAAGGTAATGACACTTTATTATACCCTCACATCTATCGCTTAAATGAGATTGAAAATAGAATTAACAACTTTTTTTTAACCAAAAACAAGTAAGAAGTGGAATAATGATTTTCTTGAGGTTATTCATAATTACATTCCCGTCTCCTTTGTATCTTAATTCTGTTAAGATTGAATCACCATTTCTCTCCAGTACTATTACTTGAAACCTCTAGGTCTCATTCCTACTGCAAGAGACATAAATTTACAAAGTTTTCAATTAATAGCATGTTTTTTTTCAGCTACTATCCCGGCAAGACAGAAATTTTAACATAATATTTAGAAGCAACAAGTTTTTTACATCCTCGATCGAAACAAGATTACCCTATATTAAGATTACCCTATATTTTGAAAAAAGATCACTTTGGGGTCAGTCTGTCTACCATACCCTATTTCTCCGAAACTATTTGTCACAGAAAGTTGATATTTCGCACAAATATGGAAATTAATGCCCCAACAAAAAACTGTGTAGTTTTGAAAGTTAAATTTTTCATTAAGGCGTTACTTTTGGGGAGTGAAATCGGAAGTGAAAAGAAAAATTTTTTACCAAGTCATCCAGTGGGGCGTTAAATGAAGACTTGTGGAAACAAGAGTTCAAAAATAAATATGATGTAATACTTACGTACACTTTTCTTTGTATTATTTTTAAAAAATGGCCAAAAATCGTTGTCCACCCCCTATCTGGAAAAGTACTGATTAAAAAATTTTGAAAAAATTCTGGACTATTCTTCATAAATATCACCACTACACCAAACACTTTATTTTTGCACTCGACGCGAGTTTCGCTAACCATGTTAGCTTCATCGGGAGCGATGATTGACTCATGGTTAGCGAAACGCGCGTCGAGCACAAAAATAAAGTATTTGGTGTAGTGGTGATATATACTGAGTAGTATCATTGTGCCAAAGATTCCACATTCCTAATTTAATTCTTCATAAAGTTTAAATTGAGCAAAAATTATCACGAGTGCATTACGTTTGGTAATCTATCTGGTATAAAAAATGCCAAAAACTATGTTTCACAACAATATGGTAGAGATTTTTTTAACATAATTTTTATAACATTATTACTACTGCGCGTAGCTCCTCTAGAGATCAAATAATTCTACTCTATTCGTTTAAAATTAAACAAATATTTAGATAGTAAATATTTGTTTTACACTTGTCAGGGACCTAATTAACTTAGCCTAGGTAAGGATTTTATTTTTTTTTTAAAGCAATCACGTTACAGAACACTAATTGCGCAAGTCCAACTTGCACTTGACCGGTTTTCTTTTTTGGTTACATATTTTTGTACTTTCAAGAATGTTTAGTTTTTTGCCTTTCGGGGCAAAATGAACGGTTTTGTATATCAGGGAAAATATGGCCTGTGTTTAGGAAATGGTTTGAAAAACTTGAGCAATATTTAAAAAAAAAAGAATAAGTTATGGTAGCATATTTTTTTATCACTATTTTCAGATACAGAAACATAGAGACGTTTGTTTGGGTTGTCTTTACATTTTTTACTGATTATTTTACTAAGAGTTGAGGTTGGAAAACCGTTATTATTTTCCAATAATATCTAACTCCCTATATATTATTTTATTTTTGAATCCTACTAAAAATTCTAGATATTATCTGTCTAAATTGAACTGTTTTGAAATTATTGTCTTTTGAAATTTAAAATAAAAAAAAGACAAAAAAACTATTAATAAATACTCTAGGTATATTTTTAAGGTAACAATTGCTCAAAATGTCTACCGTTAACAGCGAGGCAATGACCCAATCTGTCATAAACAGCCTGAAGGAGTGGCGTAAGATCGGGACTCCTTGCAGGCTATTCTACAGCACCTCTTCTACCTATCCATCGATTAGCAAAAATCGCATCCAAATATATAACATGACCTGTTTGTCTACATCGTTTTAATGTTTTGCTAACTACGGATTGGGTAATAGGTTCTCGATTCAGATATTCCGTAACCAACCATCATTAACAAAGTGATTTTTACAGTTTCTGTTAAATGTACCATTATGATATTACGCTCAAATTTCAGCTTCACAAAATACAGCAATAAGCGTTTTCGTCAATAAATCATTTTTTGACGCGTTAAGTCGTTACCTGATAGTAAATGTTTGATACAAGCCAGCTTAAATTTTTTTCTATTTTAATTTGATCTTAATTTCAAATATCAATAATTCTAAAATTTACACATATGGTACAATTTAGATATTATGGTATATTAGACAAATAATATCTAGAATTTTTAGTAGGATTCAAAAATAAAATAATATACAGGGCTTTCCATTTAAAAAAATCTAAGATGGTGTAATTTCTTCGAACTGGTAATTCAAAATATTTTATTGTCAACGTCGGCTTTTATCGAAACATTTTTTTGATACACTGATTAATAAATGCTGTGGAATCATTATTCCATACATATGGAGTACCCTGTATATATATATATATATATATATATATATATATATATATATATATATATATATATATATATATATATATATATATATATATATATATATATATATATATATATATATATATATATATATATATATATATATATATATATATATATATATATATATATATATATATATATATATATATATATATATATATATATATATATATATATATATATATATATATATATATATATATATATATATATATATATATATATATATATATATATATATATATATATATATATATATATATATATATATATATATATATATATATATATATATATATATATATATATGTATATATATAGTGTGATACTGACAAGCAGAAAGTGGGCAACATATGGGATTTTCCTTTATTATTAAATTTAGAAAAAAAGTATCATAGGTGGATTCTGCATCGCTTGAAACCGAAAAATAAAATGGAATTTTGGTAAAATTTAAAGTCCAAAAGTTACTCTGTTACAATTTTATGATAGTGTGCAAAATTTTGGATCGATTGGACTAAAATCGCATTTTGTCAGTTTCTGACCCTTGAAAATGTGATCCCAAGATCTTAAACTCTTGAATTTAAAATACATTAGTCAGATTGATAAACCGCAATTGTTGCACGGACAATTATCGAATATTTTGACCCTTTAGCATGCAGTTTGAGATTTTTGTTTTTTTAAGAACACTTGCGATCCAATTGCAAACAAAAAAAAGAAAACTAGTGAATTAGGGTTTACTAAAGGTAACGAAAACATTGACTATACGTCTAACAAAATATAAATAAATAAATAAATTACAGATACTTCACAAATTAATGCATTAATTTTTGTATGTTTTGCAATAAATTATGACGCTAGAATGTTCACTAAAAAACAAAAGCCCCAAACTAAGTAAGCATGAAATCAAAATGTGTAAATTCTTGTTACGATCTAACAGATATATTTCAAACCAAATTTCCTTGTGATTATATTTTTATTGGTCAAAAACTGACAAAATACGATTTTTGGCGAATCCATCTAAAATTTTGCATACTACCATAAAATGAAATTCCTAATAAATATTTTCGGTATTTTAATAGAGTGACTTTTGGAGTGTAAATTTTAGAAAATTCAAATGACCCGCCAAACGGCAAATGACAATCGGCACTGCAAAATCATTTTTTGAGTTTCAATTCACCTACAAACTCACTTTTCTTCTACATTTTACCATAAAGAAAAAAACCCATATGTCGCACATTTTCTACCTGCCTAAAAAAATTGTTTTGCTATTTTTCACTTATAAGAACAGTTCGGTGTCTGTACATCTGTATGTCTGTCTGTCTGTCTGTCATACCTTATTTTCTCCAAAACTATTTAACATAGAAAGTTAAAATTATATAAGAATTGATGGCTCCATCAGAACGGTGTAGTTTCGAAAGTTAAATTTTAACTTAAAAGATTAGTTTTAGGGGGGAAATCGGAAGTGAGAAAAATTTTTTTGGTCATCGAGTGGAGTATCAAATGAAAGTTTGTGAAAACACGAGTTCAAAAATATATATAATGTAATACTTGCGCACACTTTTCTTTGTATTATTTTTTTAAAATTTCCAATAATCGCTATCCCCCCCTTATCTCGAAAAGTACTGATCAAAAAACTTTGAAAAAATTCTGGAATATTCTCCACAGTACGTAGATTGAACGAAAATTATCGCGAGTGCATTACTTTTAATAATTCATCTGGTATAAAATAAAAAAACATTCAAGGTCATCAGTTTTGAATAAAGAGCGGAAACAAACTTTGTTGGAAATTCATTTGTGGGGGTGTGTTTTGTAAAGTCATTGATCATTTTATACCTCCGTAACAAAAATTTTTATTTCAAAAGCAATCAATGTACGGAACAGTAATTGCGCAAGTCTGACTTGCGTTTGGATGGTCTTTTTCTTTTTCAATTATAAAATTAATCTGTAACTACTGTAACTAACCTGAACTAACCTGAATTTTTTGAAAAGGGCGACATCTAAGTGTCACACCTTTTCAGCCTAAGTATTATATCTATCTATATATATATATATATATATATATATATATATATATATATATATATATATATATATATATATATATATATATATATATATATATATATATATATATATATATATATATATGTATATATATATATATATATATATATATATATATATATATATATATAATGATGTTTATTTTTTGTCACAGAGTATAGAATTGAATCAATTCCTGCCTAGTTCTGAATAACTCATAAAACATATATATTATTATATACATATTTTTTACTTTTATAGGATAAATGTTTCTGTCTATGTGTATTTTTCGAGTTTATTGTAATACATCTTCCCTTTTATCCGCGGTCGTTTTATCTGGTGGTCGATGTGAATATCAATCCACAGGAAGACCAATATATTTGCCTACAAGAAAAATATCAGCAAATTATACTGAATTAAAAGACGGATATGACCTGGCATCTGACCACTCCCCTATAATAATAACATTAAGTAAAAATATCATCACAAAAAAAGATTGGCCCACCTTGGCAAATAAAACCACAAATAGGATGAATTTTGAAAAAGCTTCGATTCAAGAATTAAACTAAATGTTCATTAAAAACACCACAACTATTAAAGTTATTTAAGTAATAAAGAGTATGAAATTCGTCACTGTTTGGGCTGTTATAAAATTTAAGTTAAGTTTAAAAATTATTATGTTTGAAAATGCGGTAACATTCTTTGATGAATGACAGCACCACGATCCAAATTACTTGAATTCAAAATTTCGTCAAAGTACAGCGGCTGTAATTTGAGAACAATTTTTGAATGACGTCATTTTCTTGACTAGATACGGTCGTAGATAATTTAAAGACGCCCTCGTAAGGCAAATGTGTGTTTGCTTTAGCTTTGCCGACCCATCTCATTTGAAAATATTCCTAGAGTTATTTCTATTGAGCAGATTTTTAATTTCATCCTAGTCGAAATATTGGCCTTTAACATTTGCTCATTCGCCTAACTAGACATAATCAAAAATTCCTATAATATTATTAAAACTTAACAAAATTGATCGCCCTTACGTTTTCCCCCCTTTTGTCTAATGTAATTTAATTTAAAAACTATAGGTTTCTTCCCTGCTTTATGTATTATATATGCAACAAATTTGAAGTCGATAAATCATTTTGTTCAAGAGTTATTGTGGCAAGAAACCAATCGACCGACAGATCAGTAGAAATTCGAAAGTGTGCTTTTCGTGATATAGGGAACCTGAAAGGTAAGAAATTGCAAAAATCCCAACAAGTGACATTTTTTACGAATTACTTTCCTTCGTGATCCAAGTAAAAAATTGATAATGATATTTTTTAAGATCTTATCCATATTACAAATGTTCCAAATTGCCGTGAAATCGGTTCAGTAATTATGATCAAGTTGAAAGTCAATATGATAAATCTTAAATGTAATAACGAAACGAATCCAATCCGTCTGACTTCTCCCAGATAGCCGTATTGTGCGGGGTAAAGTGGGGTACATTCTTCACGAAAATAAACACTCGACCTCAGCGGATAACTGATATAAAACAACCTAAACATACCCAGAGAAAGTCCCGACTCTTTTAGCTACTTTATTTATAAACGCAGTGCATAAGGTATACAAAGAAAACTGAAAAAGACACTTAGTTTTAAAATTAACACTTAAATGTTTTGTCAATGACGTACCGACTTCTTTAGCGCAAGCTGGGAGGCAATTTCTTAACAAATAACGTCTTAATATTGCTTGAATTATACTCTATTTATTTGAAAGCGATAGCAATAAATCATCTAGAATTACGCAAATTAGCATCAAGCAGTAGTAAGGGTGGTTTTACCTACATTTTACCTGTAATGGAGCAGTTCGACAACTTTACTGGAATATCATCTGGCATCGGCCGAATATTCGCAATAACTTATGTTTGAATAAAATAGGAAAACGACTCTTTTTTTATTGTCTGGGGCTAAGTAGTCTGAACTAGTTCTGGCCAGTAGTGGTGCGCCTGGACGTATACGTATTATTTGCGAATAGTATGAATGAAACAATTTTATAATGTTTAAACATTTATTAGAAAAAAATAACATTTGACAATGAAACATTATTAATTAAAAAATATACAAATGAGGAAGACAATTCTCTATTTCCGACATGCTTGAAAAACTATCATTGTCAGACTCATTTGAATTTATGTTTATAATTAAAGGTTCAACAATGGTATCCACTGCCATGTCCACAGTCCATATTTATCTTTCACCCTCAATACAAGCTTGACGCATTTCCGTCGATTTTCTGTGGAAACATTAGATATGGCATGAAAAAGGTTTTGTATTTCTGCTAATTTGTAGATTGTATTGTTCCTGGAGACTTCACCTTTAACTTATGCCCATATAAGTAATATCGGATTGAGCTCGCAATGATATGGTGGCAGGCGATAAACAGTAATATTACGTTTTTTGCCGTTTCGTCGATGATGAAACTTGTGTACTTGTCCTTATTTTTGAGAACTTCAAGCCTTCCAAGTTCTAATAATTCTCTATTATATATATATATATATATATATATATATATATATATATATATATATATCAAGGATCGTCTCTCCACGATCGTCTGGGTCTTCCTCTTTTTCTTCTCCCTATAGGGCTCCACTCCGTTATTTTCTTTATCCACCTATTATCTTCGCTCCGTCTTATGTGTCCATACAATTTTAAACGTTTTTCTTCAATAGTGTTTATTGCGTTCTCTTCTTATTTCTTCATTTGTTATTCTCTCCATACGTGTCACTATACAACATCTTCTCCAATACTCCATCTCTACCGCGTTAATTTTAGATTTATTTCTTTTGTTGATCGTCCATGTTTCTGAACCGTATATCAGTATGCTGTGTATTATTGATTTGTATATGCGTGTTTTGTTTCTCTTTGTAATGTGCTTGTCCCACAGGATCGAATTTAATTGTCTTATGCATGTCCGCGTTTGTCCTAATCTAGCTTTAATCTTTTCTTCTGATGCTGCGTTTTTTGAAATGATGGTTCCTAAATATTTAAATCTATCGGTTCCTTTGATTATTGTTTCGTTATCGACTTCTAGATTCTCCACGTTTCCCTCCTTTGTTGTTAGATATTCCGTTTTATCAAAGTTTATTGCTAATCCTGCTTTAGTGTATTCTTCTTTCAGTTTTCTTACCATATAACTGAGGTCTTCCTCATCTTGCGCTATGATTACTTGGTAGTCTGCGAAACTTAGAGTATATAAGTAATCTTTTGGTATTGGGACTCCCATTCCACTACATTTTTGCTTCCATTTTTTTAATGTTTGTTCGAGGTATATTTTGAATAGTGTGAGGGATGTAGAGCATCCTTATAATAGGCCTTTTGATGTTTGGAGTCTGTTCCCTATTTTATGTCTTATTTTTATGTTCACTGTGTTGTTTTCGTAGAGAGCTTTTATTGCGTATATTAGTTCTTTGTCAATGCCTATTTCTTTCATTGCGTTCTATTATCTTTGTCTTGGTACTGAGTCATAGGCTTTCTTATATCTATGAAGGCTAGATGAACTTCTCTATTCTTTGCCAGTTTTTTTTCCATTGTTTGTTTTATAGTGTATATGTGGTCTATACATAATTTTCCGGCCGTAAAGCCTGCTTGGTCTTCTCCAATATTTTCCTCTATGATATTTTTAATAATTTTTCCATACAAACGTCCCATACTCGATATTATGTTTAGGCCTCTATAGTTTGTGCATTTTCTGCGTTCTCCCTTTTTAAATATAGATACTATATAGGCTTTTGACCATTCCTCTGGTATTTTTTCTCCATTTATTGCTCTGTGAAACAAGTTTCTCAGCATTCGATGTAATTTATTAGACCAGAACTTAATCATTTCATTTACCACACCCACAGGCCCTGCAGATTTATTATTTTTGAGTGTTTTTATTGTCTTCTTTACTTCTTCATAGCTTAGTTCTATCTCTTTTTTTCCTTATTTTGTTCTTCTTCAGGGTTCTCTTCCTGGAATTCTTGTCCGTGTTCTGTTAGCAGCTTCTTATAATATTCTTCCCACTTGCTTTCTGGGATATACTCTATATACATCTTCTCCCTATTGTTGGTCCTTAATGCTTTAATTATTCTCCACGACTCTCCGCCTGCAGTATTGATGGATGGATTGAGTAGTTCATCAACACTGTTGCCGGTCCCAAGCCCGGATAAAGGAGGAGGGTTGTGGCGTTACGAGTTAGCACCCTAACACACGTAAAAGCTAAACTGGGAAATGCTAGTTGTTCTTGAAAAGTAGGATGAAAAATTACAAGACAATTCTCTATTAACGCTGTTGGAACTCGTTCTAATTTTTTAGAATGATAGCTTGCGTTATCTATTACAATTGCCATCTGGTATTAAGTCTATCATCTGCGAAAGCCATTCATATCTTCGTTATAATCTCCTGTTTTCTTGGATACGAATATTAAAAGACCTCTGTCTACGTCCTACGTCCCTTACCAGATGGCGGTTTAAGACCAGTAGAGAGACCTTCATTGAATGCTTGGCGAGCATTCTTGATATTCCCATCTTGCCAAAATTTCTTGACTGTGTACCCTTCATTTACCCATGTCTCATATAAGTAATATATCCTATTCCTTCAGAGCGATTTAAACTATCGCCCATCCTGGGCGACTTTAATGTCCACAATATCAACTGGCTCAAATATTCAAATACTACCGACGAACAAGGTCGTGAAGCTGAATCATTCTCAATCAGTTGTGGCTTAACTCAGCTTATCGACGAACCAACACGGATCCCTGATCGAGACGGGGAGTTCGCCAGTCTTCTTGATCTGTTTTTAACCACCAATCCGGAGATTTACACGGTCACCGTAAATCCGCCGTTAGGTTCTTCCGACCATAAACTGCTTTCGACATCGAGTATCCTGCCAATCAGTGACAGAGAGGCGCCTAGGCCGCGCAAGATTTGGCACTACAAATCTGCTAAATGGGAAGATCTCATGGAATACTTTCGAACTTTCCCTTGGATGGACGTTTGTTTTCGATCCGATAACCCATCTGACTGCGCCAGGGAGGTCTCCGATGTTATTTTGGCTGGTATGGAAGCTTACATCCCTTTTTCGAAGAAATCCTCCTCCAACGGTAAGCCTTGGTTCGACCGAAAATGCAAAGAAGCTGTTGCTTCTAAACATATTGCCTACCGACAATGGCGTGAAAATCCTAACACCGTAAATCGAAACATCTTTGTTCATGCCCGGAATAGATGCAAGGGAATTATCGACGAAACCAAGGAGGCACACAATCAACGAATTAGAAACAAACTTCTCGCTTGTCCCAACAATTCCAGGTCCTTTTGGGCAGTCGCTAAGGCAGTTAGTCAAAATTTTACCAAATCCACCATACCACCACTCACACGGCCAGATAATTGCATTGCAACCACACCTGTTGAGAGAGCGAACTTGTTGGCTGAACTCTTTGCTTCACATTCTACTGTCGATTTCCAAGGAAAAACACCACCTACTATTCCCATATTGCAGTCAAGAATGCCCGATGTTGTCTTCAGACAGCGCATCATAAAGCGTATTTTAATGAAGCTAGACACCAAGAAGGCTTCTGGCGCTGACGGAATACCTGCCATAGTTCTCAAAAATTGTGCAAGGGAACTAACACCAGTTTTCTGTAGACTTTTTAACCTATCCTACAGAAAGGGAATATTTCCGTCCTGCTGGAAATGTGCCACAGTTCAGCCGATACCTAAAAAAGGTAAGAAGACCTTGCCAAATAACTACCGACCAGTTGCACTGCTTTCAATAATATCGAAAGTCATGGAAAAGGTTATCAATGAGCATCTTCTAAAATATCTTGAACGATTCAATATTATTAGCGATCACCAATATGGTTTTCGTAAACATAGATCAACAGGAGATCTTCTGACTTATGTAACACATGTTTGGAACAACGCAATTGAACACTTTGGAGAATCTCGAGCGGTTGCTCTTGACATATCCAAGGCATTCGACCGTGTTTGGCACGATGGACTGTTGGCTAAGTTGCGCTCTTATGGTATGTCTGAAAGGTTCTGTTTGTGGCTCTCATGTTTCCTCAGAGAGCGTTCTTTACGAGTGGCAGTCGACGGATTTATTTCTAACACCCTCACTATCAACGCTGGTGTGCCCCAGAGCTCCATACTGTCTCCTACTCTCTTTCTCATTTACATTAACGATCTGCTGGAAAAGACCGGGAATCCAATCTATAGCTTTGCAGATGACAGTACGCTTGTCTCTTCATTCACCTTGAACGCTCGGACATCGGCTGCTCAGGCGAATATCCGCAGACAGCAGGAGGTCGTTCAACTTAACAAAGACCTGGAAGAAATTCTATCTTGGGGTGACAGTAACCAAGTGGAATTTAACGCTACAAAAACCAAGCGGCAGTTTTTTCCAAAAAAGTTAATGTTGCTGAACCCGACATAGTTATGTCGGGGCACTCCATTCCCCTAGCATCGTCGCTCAATTTGTTGGGCGTTAGTTTGGGAGCAAATATGTCTTGGCATGAACATGTTGCAGGCATAGCAAGGAGAGCTTCTCAAAAGTTGGGAATATTATTTAGAACCAGAAAGCTTTACACCCCACAACAACTGTTAATTCTTTACAAAGCCCAAATTCGACCAACTATGGAATACTGCTCCCACGTTTGGGGCTCCGCTCCCAAACATACACTGCATTTGTTGGATTCTGTTCAGAGAAGAGCGGTCCGTCTGATTGGGGACCAGGAATTGACCGGCGGCCTTGATTCGCTGGAACATCGAAGAACGGTTGGCGACTTGAGTCTGTTCTACAAGTATTTTCATGGAAGGTGTTCGAAGGATGTAGCCCGCTTAATTCCTCCCAAAGCGGTGCATGTTAGAAATACACGTCGCGCTGGTGCTTCGCATCCGTATGAGGTTCAGCTTATTACTCCGCGTACAACGCTTTTCAAGCAATCTTTTATATGGAGAACGTCATCCCTTTGGAATAATTTGCCCAGCGCTGTGTTTCCCACCGAGTACAATTTACAGCGATTCAAGAACAACGTGAATCGCTTTTTCCGCACTCGTGCCGCTCCTGGAGCGCTTTAGGAACTTCCCTGCAGCACGTGTGCTAGACCAATAAAAAAAAAAAAAAAAAAAAAAAAAAAAAAAGCGCTGCACGCGAATCAGAAACTGTACAGTCATCAAAATGGCGGAACAGGTAGAGGACGCCTATAAGTAGTACTCCTGTATAGCTAAATTAAGAGAGAAGTGTGTCGCCGTTAGTAGAGTGTAGACGATCGTTTCTCTCCCGCACCCTAGCTCGGAACTGCGTACGAACTGCGCATGCATTTAACCGAAGTATATAAAGCCTGGTTTACACGTAACATGTTGTCGTCAGTCTAGCATGATCATGTCAGATTTGTCAAACAAAAAGTGTAGACGACAAGTTGGACGTTTTGCATGAACTGAAAGAGTTTTGACCAAATTCGCAAAGACTGATGGGCTGGAGCTTTGTGCACAAGAACCTACAAGCAAGATAGATAGCAGACAAGTCAGTGCATGGAGAGGTGCAAGTCAAATTTCACTTCCCTACCATTCTGCTTTCAGCGGCGCTGAAGGTTGCAACTGTTATTTTTAGTGTGTGTGGTGGCGAATAAAAATTACATCAGATTTAAGGCGGTTTTTATGTACGTTTTAAATTACAGATGGCCTTGCCTTGCCACGGTACCGATCCTTCATTGTTGAAGTTAACGATAAAACGTTAGGTATAAACCAGGCTTAATAAGAACATTAATAAACAAATACGTAAGGGGGGGAAACAGGCATGCGCATTAGCTATATGCTCTCTTCTTGCTTCTCTCTTTAATGGCACTCGCTTCGCTTACAGGCGAAGATAGGACAATAGCTATATAGAGAATTACATATATAAGCAGAGGTATTCCAACTCAGCGCCCCACCATTGTTAGTCGTGCAGCACCAATATTATCGGCGTAACAAAATCAATCCGGTTATTTTCTAGCCACACCTCGTATGTAAGTACAGACATATGTAGTATATGCTAGAAATATATGCTGAGCGATGTCATACAAACAAATTGATTGGTTACCAAATTACTGTTGCTGATCTAAATACTTTGACGAAATTTTATACAAGCTCGTTATAGTTTGCAGGTTTACCATTTTTTTCCTTCAAAAATTGAGTAAAAGTAACTGGAGCGCAGTGGTTAATAGTGCAAGCGCCAATGGTTTAACCATTTGCATAATATGGAGACTGCAAACTGTTTTGTAGGGCGCCTACCTCAAACGTTTAACTGCATAAAAAAATGTGTTGCCGGGCAGTCGCGTGGTCTGTTCCTCCACCTGTATGCCTCATGTCCCGTAAGCCCTCGCGCTTCTGCCAGCTCGCCGAATCGACGCCAATCGCAATCTAAGTTTGACGACCTTATATTGCGACTGCGCCTATTATTTTTATTCTTCTACATTTACAAAATTACAATTTACGAATTTATTGAACAGTTTTGTGAAAGAATGTCACTAGAAGTTGTTAATTTAAAGAGGAAGAGACCTAATGAACTGATGTTTGTTTTGTGATTCGTCAGGACAATTAGTGAACCGTCCGAAGCTACGGACATTTCTCACTATAAAATGTGTAGCACAGAGATGTAAAGATGAAGTAAGTATAAAGTTCGATGAGCGATATGATCCAGAATTTAGTGTTCAATGTTTTTCCTGGCACAGTAGTTGTTTCGTGAGCTACATGAGTGAGGAAAAAGTTCGGTGTCGAGAAATAGCTTTATACATGCATGAAGAAGAAAGCTGCAAACCGCATTACTGAAAGATTAAGTCACAATCTTCGCAGAAAACTTAGACAAAAGAACACTCCGAAGTTGAAGTGTTTAATATGCGGTAAACAAACAAAAAATAAAAACAGAAAGCTTTTTTTTTAATATCGCACACAAAAAACTAGATAACGTTTTCACAACAATAAGTACATGTCCAACCGCCCAGAATTTTATTTGCTAAAGCTAGGTATTAGGTACCGAGATTATCTCAAAACAAACCAGGTCGTCCTTCTTCTAAAATACTCTAAGAAATATTACAGAACTCTTTCGAAAAATTGATATATGAAGTAAAAGATAGATTTTCAACTTGCTGCTTTGAATTATTTTTTAGCAACAAGGATGGCTGAACTCACCGATATAGAAGATACAGTTTTGGAAAACCGAGTAGTCAAATCCCTTCTAATTGATAAGTATGGTGTAAAATACTAAAAAAAGAGTTAAAAAAAAAACTACTATATTACAGTTCTTAAGTCTATATATAAAACTTAAACTTAAAAAGAAGAAAAAACAATTCATAAATGGTATACAATACAAAATGAAATTGAATCCTGTCCAAACAGGAAAACCAACAAAACTTGTCACACGGGCAGAGGCGTAGGCATAAATTCGTCGATGCTGTAGAAACCATGTTCTAAGAGTATATTCTTTATTAGGGTTTTAAACTTTTCGAGATTTAACTTTCGTGTAGTACATTGCAATTTATTATAAAGACTAATAGGATTGTTCTTTGATTTCTGCAGTTTTAATTGAGGTGCTCTTCTCTACTCAGTACCTCTTGTATTGTAATGATAAAAATCGGAGTTTAGAGCAAATACATGTTTGTTTTTATGAATCTCGAGAAGAGCATTAAGAATGTAGATACTAGGCAAAGTCAAGATTTCTAAGTCAATAAACAAAGGCCTACAGTGCTCTCGGTAGTGAGCACCCACCATGACCCTCACAGCCCTCTTCTGAAGTCGAAACACTCTGATGGAATGAGAGGAGTTTCCCCACAAGATAACTCCATAGGACAAGCGTGAGTAAAAGAATGCATAATATGCATTTAGCAGACTACATAGATCCATAAAACCTCTAAGTTGTATCAAGAAAAAGATACTTGAAGATAGACTCCTACACAAATTATCAACACGGGCGTACCAAGTAAGCCGATCGTCAATGATAACTCCAAGCCGTGTGACACTCCTACCACTGCTCTTTTTAGGATCACTCGATACGATCAACTCCTGAGTCTTGTCCTCATTCATGCTCAGTTGATTATTGTTAAACCACTCCCTAGCTTTCCCCACAATGGCAGACAATGGCAGATGTGCAACATCCCTATCGCTGAAGTACCAGAACGTATCCG
Source organism: Pachyrhynchus sulphureomaculatus (assembly GCA_019049505.1). NCBI lineage: Eukaryota > Metazoa > Arthropoda > Insecta > Coleoptera > Curculionidae > Pachyrhynchus > Pachyrhynchus sulphureomaculatus. The sequence goes on along the minus strand of CM032446.1, from coordinate 39,598,166 downwards.
TCAATTAGGTACAGATAGAATCAAATTGTGTTTGACTTTTATCGGATGAATATTTATGTGACGAGAACCTACTAGAAAATGCGTTAAATAAAACTGATATACCACCGGCGTGGACGACTCATGCAAAATTTATTCAGTACGAAGAACCAAAAAGTAGAAAGTTCTCTTCGGAGGGCAAAAGCAATATTCAGTGACATTGTTTACTGTATTACTAAAAAGAAGACACCTAAAAACACATATTTCTAGCCGAATCTGTTCACCACCTGAGTAGATCAAAACATTTGATTACAATATTAAATAAATTGGGGCACAGTATAAGCTATAAGGCATTAAAGGATCTTGACACAGAGATAACAGGAGCCATTTTGTGCGAAAATGAAAAGTGATTGTACCTGCGAAACCCAGCACTGTACAAATTGTTAACAAAATTAAACAATGATTATTTTTATGATTACTAAAAATAATATTTTTTCCGGTATTATAGTAAAAATAAATACATATTAAGTAGAGTAAACTACCCAGTAGTCGGCCCCGCACCAGAACTCAGCCTTTTACCCCACTTCTATTGAAAAAAAGTAATGGTAAAGGGCCGACTTCTAGGTGGTTTACTCTACCTATGCTTCTTATTTTACTTTTTACCTATTTATACATCATATACTTGTTTTTAGTAAACTACTGCTATTTAAACCAATGGTTTAATGAAGGATTAGGAACAATTTATGAAGGGAGGGTTAATTACTGGAACATAACACTTACCTACAACATCGATAACATTGATGTCCGGGACCTATAGAATATTGATGAGAAGCCAGAATGCGGGCTGTATAAGGATCTCCTTTAGGAGTCTGGTCTATAAGTTTCTCACTAAAAAGGGAAATAGACCAAAAGTTATTAATGAAGCAATATACCAGGTTTATTTCAATGACGGTCTATTTTATTTTTTAGTGCAATTTTGGTTTATACAGTTTCTATGTAGCCATCGCAGTGAGACTTTATTCCTGTCGGATAGACGAACGAAGATCCTCTCTCTCTCAATCCTTTTACCCCAATAGGAGTATCGGTGACACTATACAGTTGCTGCCTCAACAGTCAATCTTCAGGCATCTCGATCCTGCGCGACTTGACTTGACTTGTGCATACCCATTGGTCGGACCTCGGACCATCTTGCCGGACACCGTCCCCTTAATTTTTTACCTTCTACCTTCTCCGTTACTACAAGCTTTTCTGTGGCTTCCACTTTCCTCATAATGTGACCAAAATATTTCAGGTACTGTCTATTAATTCTATTTGAAAGTCGGTCATTTATACCAAGCTCTTCAAGAATAGAGACATTACTACTGTGTTCGGCATATAATACTCTGAGGATTCTTAGATATGCCTACATCTCAAACGCATCGATTCGTCTTTTGTCAGCTTGTTTAATGGTCCATGTTTCCGATGCGTACGTTGCTATGAGGAATATAAGGCTGGGTAGCAATCTTAATTTTGTATTTTTTGTGACAGCTGGATCTTTCCAGACCTTAGTGAGTTTGATGGTCGAGTTTCTAGCCATTGCCAAACGTCTTCTTACTTCCCGCTTCAGAACCACCATTGTTAGTTATGAGGGATCCTAATTTTATTTATGTGTGACAGATCTTCATTCCGACTAACAATCATTACTTTGGTCTTCGCTCTATTAATTGTCAATCCATAGTTTTTGCTAGTGATTTCCAGGAGCTCTATAACTGATTCTAGGTCTTGTATTGAGGTTGCAAGTTTAACAGTATTATCCGCATATCTAAGGTTACTTAGCTTTTTTCCACTGATTGTCACAACCCCATTCCAGCCATCTAAAACAGAACTCATTATATGTTCACTATATATGTTAAAAAGTAAAGGTGACAGAATACAGCCCTGTCTGACTCCGGCTTCTAAGATAAAGGGATCGGAAAAAGAATTATTTAGTTTAATTCTGCCATTTGTGTTCTCATACAAGGAATGGATAAGGTTAAGGTTCTCCTGTTGATTAAAATCGACCAGAGTTTGTTCCATTGTATGCAGTCGAAAGCCTTAGAGTAGTCTATAAAACAAATATAGGTTGTTATTTAAAATTCCCTGACTTTTTCTATTATCTGGCGTATGTTGAGAATTTGTTCTCTAGTCCCTCTTCCTGGAATGAAGCCTATTTGTTCGGTAGATATTTGCGGCAGCAGAAAAGTTCTTTCATTTGGGTTCCAGAGGAACACCTTAGCAGCGTGTGACACTAGAGCGATTGTTCTACATTTGCTGCAATCCAAAGGGTATAAATGCAACTTTGCACCAGTCTTTCGGCCATCTTCCAGTCTTCCATACCTCATTACACAGTTGATGTAGCATAGTTACGGCGGTTTCTCCCGTCATCTTTATTATTTCCGCAGTGATCTCGTCAGTACCTGCTGCTTTTCTGTTCTTTAACCTTTGAATAGCCTAAGTTGGGAATGTGGAATCTTTGGCACAATGATACTACTCAGTATATATCACCACTACACCAAACACTTTATTTTTGCACTCGACGCGCGTTTCGCTAACCAAGCTGGCTTCATCAGGAGCGATGATTGACTAAAGCTAAACTACAAATCTATCCTATTTATACTTAGCCTAACCCTTGAATTACTCAGGCGGAACTAATGGCATAGGCAAGGCCATCAGTTCCGGTCAAGTAACCAGTATAGGGGACTATATGGAATAGGCCCTCTGTCTTTATTTAAACTACTTTTACATTTTATAATTTCCATACTTTCGTATGCGTTCAACAATCTCCTATCAGATACATTTTTTATTGATCTTAGATTATCTAATGTTACAGTATGATCAGCTTCAAGGGCATGTTCGGCAATGCTAGACTTTTCTGTTCTACTGTATTTTAAGTGATCAATTGATTGAAATCGAAGCCAGTCAAGAATTCGAATATTTCCCAAGGGTATGGTATAGGTATGTGGATGATATTTTCGAGATTTTTGATACAAAGAAAGCAAATATTGATGATTTTGTTTCTAAATTAAATAGCCGGTATGATTCCATTAAATTCACTTACGAAGTTGAGAACAAAGGACAATTACCTTTTCTAGATATTTTAATTAATAAAAATAATAATAGATTAGAATTTGATATTTATGGGAAGGACACAGTAACAGATAGATATATTCCTAATGATTCATTTCATTGCAAACAACACAAATTAGCCTCATTACATTTTATAGTTCATCGTTTGGTCAGTTTCCCTCTGAATAGAATAACCTTTAATAAAGAAAGGAATCGTGTTAGAAATATAACTAGAGTTAATGGTTATGACGATGACTTAGTAAATAAGCTAATAAATAGACATAAGTTTAGGTTTAATATTCAGAATTCCACCTTTTTTACACGCGAAGAAAATAACACCAAGTATGTCTCCATACCATATAATCCGAAATATAGCAAGGAACTCAATAAGGTATTTAATAAGGTAGGCCTCACCTTAGTCTATAAGTCATTAGACAATTTGAGGAATATCTTAGGAAATCCCAAAGATAAGATTCCTAATTGTGAGAAAAGTGGAATTTATGAAATTAGTTGTAATGATTGTGACAAAAATTATGTTGGGCAAACTAAAAGGTCAATTAAAACATAATTTAAAGAACATTTAGCACACTTAAAATACAGTAGAACAGAAAAGTCTAGCATTACCGAACATGCCCTTGAAGCTGATCATACTGTAACATTAGATAATCTAAGATTAATAAAAAACGTATCTGATAGGAGATTGTTGAACGCATACGAAAGTATGAAAATTATAAAATGTAAAAGTAGTTTAAATAAAGACAGAGGGCCTATTCCATATAGTCCCCTATACTGGTTACTTGACCGAAACTGATGGCCTTGCCTATGCCATTAGTTTCGCCTGAGTAATTCAAGGGTTAGGCTAAGTATAAATAGGGTAGATTTGTAGTTTAGCTTTAGTCAATCATCGCTCCCGATGAAGTTAACTTGGTTAGCGAAACGCGCGTCGAGTGCAAAAATAAAGCGTTTGGTGTAGTGGTGATATATACTGAGTAGTTTGAATAGCCTTCCTACCTTCAGGATACATGGCTTTTGTTCTTCAGCGGCTTCTTTGTCGACACTGCAGTCACCCACTAATTGAACCACAAAAAGTTCTTTACAGTAATCCTTCCAAACGTCAATGATTCCAGGTATGTCGGTGACCTTCCTTATCTCTGATTATTTGTGTTTTAGGTTTGAATTCTTTCGATGGTTATTTTACCTTCTCATAAAGTTCTTGTAGTCGATTGTTCGTAGCATATTGTTCTAGCGCCTCACATATATTATTCAAGTATGCGTTTTTGTCCTTTTTACAAGCCGCCTTGTTTTCTTTATTGATTGATCTGATTCTGTCTTGACGATCCGATGTGTTGTTTATTAAAATCATATTTCTTCTTATTTCTGTAAGCTTTAGGGTATCGTCGGTCATTCAATATTTCTGAGGATGTTTTTGTATTTTTGTCAAGCATTGTGTAGCAGCATTTGTTATCCACTTCTTAATATCTTTTGTTTTGTCTATATATTCTATGACTTCTGGAATGTTAGAGTTGATTACTGTTTGGAAAAGAGTACTGTCTGACACTGTAATTCTCTTGTTTGTTGTTGATTTTTTAGGGGTGGCTAGTTTTATTCTCATATGAGCCTTTAATAACTTGTGATTTTCAATATAGATGACCTCCATCTGATGAAGATCCTAGTGCTTGATAAAAAAGCTGGACTATCCGAAACCACAGTTTTTAAGATTATACACCAAGATTTGGATGAAAAAGGTTTCAGCAGCACGTATTCCCAAACTCCTTAAACCAGAGCAGTAGCTAGCGCAAAAAGAAATTTCTCTCCGACCGCTTTAGAGAACGATGAGAATTACTTTTCGAGAATTCAGTTCATAAAGGCTTCCCACAATGAGTTCGTGAGGGCTCTCCAGCTCTAAAGAAGGCCAAAATTCAGTCTTCTTCTGGCAAGTGGATGACGATCAATTTTTGGGACTGTGAAGGAATTTTGTTTATTGAATATATAAAAAAGGGTCAACAATTAATGATGAGGTTTAGGGAGCAACTATCCAAAACCTGAGGCGATTAGAGAAACATCCGAATTCATGGATATCCAAAACCGTGTTATTACACGGCAATTGCAGGACCTACAAAGCTCGCAGATTTCAAGCCATTACCGATAGTTCTAGATTTACCCAGTAGATCATCTACCCTCTCTCTTTCTCAACCCAAGTTTGACCACTCCTGGACATAGGTCTCTTTTAATCTCTTCCATGCTTCCCTGTCCTTTGCCACCTTTAACCACCGCTTGCCCACTACTATTCTTATATCATCGACCCTTCGTTTCTGTAGACGTCCCACCCCTCTTTCTCTGGGTCTCCATTCTGTGACCCTGTATACCTATCTGTCCCCAAACGATCTAGCCGCATGACCTGCCTGTTGCCACCTTCTTCCTTACCGGCTCCAGAGTTATGTCATTGACTTTAGTTCATCTCCTTATCTGCTCGTTACGAATGTTACCTCTAAGGGAAATACCAATCATTTTTCTCTCCATAGCTCTCTGTGAAGTTGCGATATTTTTAACAAATGCTTCAGTGAGGCACAATATTTTCAATCTATATTTGCTGACAGATAGCACACAGATATTGTAGTACTTTTTAAGATATATCCTGGTTTCCCAAAAGCTGCCCATGCCTGCCCTATTCTCCTGGTAATTTTTGCATGCTGGTTGTTTTTCCCGATGTTAATATTGTGACCTAAGTAGATATACTCGTCGACGCGTTCTATGGAGTTATTTCCTATCTGTATGTTGGTATCTTCAGAGCTCATTAATTTAGTTTTTTAAATAAATTTTAATACCTATATTTGTCACAGTCAGCTGGTTCAACATTTCGTGTAACTAATTAGTATTGTTAGCTGTCACGACCATGTCGTCTGTAAACCTAAGGTGACTCAGTCTGGTGCCGTCGATGTTGATGCCCTTCTCATCACAATTTAACTCCTTAAAGACGTCTTCAAGGGCCATCGTAAATAATTTAGGTGAGATAGAATCTCCTTGTCGCACTCCTTTTTTTAATGGTATGTAGTTAGTGACAGTGGTTTCGTCAATTTTAATATGTATAGATAATTCTTTGTAGATGTTTTTTTATTATTTTGATATAATTGGAATCTATTCTTGCATTCGCCAGGGATTTTAAAACTGACCAGATTTTCCCAGTATCAAATGCCTTATGAAAATCAATGAAGGCAAAATATATTGGTACCTTTATTCTGAATATTTCTCTATTACAGTAAGTATTGTGTAAAGGTGGTCAATCGTGCTAAATCCCTTTCTGAAGACCTCCTGTTCCACAGGTTGATAAAAATCTAGTTTGGCTGTCAAGCGATTTGCGTGAAGAGCTTGTATAATTATGACAAGATATGGTTCGAATATTTATTTACGATATCAGTATTATCGCCTTTCTTACAGAGAAGTATAACCTCCGAATTACACCTTTTTATTGGAATTCCTCCTTCATTAAAGACATTTATTTAGTAGAACTTTTAATGCATCTTTTAAAGATTTACTGCTCATAAATCCTATTCTGTCAGCTCGAATTCTTGGTACTAGTCAGACAAATCATCGCCGAGGCTATTAGTTCACTTGAAGCATCCTTGTTTATTATAAAAATTCTCATTCAATCCCATCTGTCCTGCAGCTTTCATCTTGCCTATCATCTATGTTTGATAGAGACAGACTATCAGAAACATCCACCTTATTGTCTAAAGGGTTTTCAGAGATAACGGTGTGATGTTGACCCATCATCACCCAATATTTCCGATATTACATGAATTACCGATTTAGGCATATATGGGTTACTGGGGTTAATCGTGACCCTTAGAAATTCATTACTCGTAAGCAGTGGTTTGCTGTTGCTGATTTCACCAAGCAGAAAAACTAAGCCGGACGGTTCTGGCTTCTGTTATTATTATCCTATTCTTATTTTTACTGTTATTATCTGAGGACCGAGGAAAAAATCGACATCCCCAATCCTGGGGCTTCGACACATACGGGAGACAAGTTATGGGTCTGTAATTGGTCGAGTTTTTAGAGCCCCAGTTTTCTGGTAGTAAATAGGTTACACGATGAGTCAGATAGTTTAGCAGTACATGTGGTTGTTCAATAAATGGGTTAACGTTAAATTACCATTATTACTAATATTGTTATTGCAACACATAACTTATAATACAGACCGCAATTTCACTACATACCTCTATATTACTACAGATAAGATAGATAAGATAATATTCATATATTTATTGCAAATTATTATCAACTTATTATATATTTACGATATGTTATCAGCCAAAATGTGGGTTTCACTGGGTTTGTTCTTGTTATTTTTGGTGGCCCTAAATAGTGTAAATGGTGAAGACAATTTACCATTTATAGGAACAATATATAAAAATCTAAATGAACCGATAATTTTTAAAACTTTAATTGTTTGTGCAGCATTTTCTTCGGTATTAATTATTTTTTGTTATCTTCTTTGTAGACGACAGGCCAATTAGGTGTTAGGTAAGTTCTTATATTGTTAATATCGTTAATATCCAAAAGGAAAATCCTTTTTTAATGTAACTGTAGGTAAAACATAAGACGATAAAATAAGGTGAGGGGAGGTGAGGGGGGAGAGAGTCGCGCCGGTAAAAGTTGTACTATATGTTATGTAACAATAAAAGGGAAAAATCGGCAAAAATTTTTATTACGGAGGTATAAAATGATCAATGACTTCACAAAACACACCTCAAATAAGTTGTCAACAAAGTTTTTTCCGATCTTTACAGAAAACTGATGACCTTGAAATTTTTGTTTTTTTTTATATACCGGCTAAATTATTAAAGGTAATGCACTCGTGATAATTTTCGTTCAATCTACACCCTGTGGAGAATACTCCAGAATCTTTTCAAAATTTTTTTTTGAGATAACGGGAAGTATTACATTGTATATATTTTTGAACTTGTAGAGTTACAAGCTTTCATTTGACACCCCACTTGATGACCTGATAAAAAAAAATTCACTTCTGATTTCACTCCCAAAACTAACCCCTTAAGTCAGAATTTAACTTTCAAAACTACACGGCTCTAATGAGGCCATCAATTCCTATATTAGTGCCAAATTTCAACTTTCTATGTCAAATAGTTTCGGACAAAATCAGGTGAGACCGCCGGACAGATGTACGTATTTATCTTTCTGTAGAAATAGCTGTATTGTCTGTGCCTGCAGAAAAAAAGGTCTTTATTATTATATGTAAACTATATTTAAAGTTCATGTAATAGTTTAAGAGTTGCTTAGATATCATTGACTGTTCACAATATACAATATAATATTTGTTAAGTTCAAATGTAAAATATTAATTAATTAACGTAAAAAAAACACATACTACTATGATCAAAAAATAGTAAGACTTTTAAATTTAAATCGCCCGGGCATTTCCAAATCGGATTATTTTTTTTCTTTAAGTTGGTAGGACTTTAACTGCCATCTGTGTCAAATTTTAAGACCATTCGCTTGCATTCGTTCAACACCGAAGTGCGTTTTTCGATTTTTAACATGCTTAAAAAAATTCAGCAAAGTTGTATTAAATTTTGTTTTATAAATGGTTTTTCGGCTTCCCAAACGTTCGAAATAATAAAAAAGTCATTTTGTGATGATGCTCTATTCAGAGCAAGTATTTTTGATTGGTATAAATTGTTTAAAGAAGGCAGAGAACGTGTGGAGGACGATGAACGTCCTGGTCGTCCTTCAACATCTACCAATGAGAATCACGTCAAGCAAATCAAGGATTTGATGCTCAAAAATCGTCGAGTGACAATTAGAGACCATGTTGACATCACCACTTATCATTTGGGTCAATTCAATCGATTTTAAAAGACAACTTGGGCCTCAAACGCGTCTCCTCTCGTTTGGTACCTAAAACACTCAATTTTCTCGATAAAGAGCGTCATGTTAATGTCTGTGAAACCATGATTTCTAACTATCAAAACGTCATCAAGCGCATCATTACGGGAGATGAGACACGGAGTTACGCATACGATCCGGAAACTGCCGACCAATCAAGCGAATATCGTGCTAGAGGTGAGCCCAGACCGAAGAAACCACGCCAAAGCAAGTCGAAAATCAAGGTGATGTTAACAGTTTTCTTCGATTATTGTGGTGTTGTTCATTCTGAATTCCTTCCGCCGGGCCAAACTGTCAACCAGGAATATTATTTGAGTGTTATGCGTCATTTGCGTGAAGCTATTCGTCTCAAGAGGCCGGACTTAGGGGCCGATAACTCTTGGTTTTTTCATCACGATAATGCGCCTTCTCATACAGCATTGGTTCTTCGCGACTTTTTCATCAAAAATTCAACTGATATCATTCCGCAATCGCCCTATTCACCTGATTTAGCTCCGTCGGACTTCTGGCTATTCCCTAAACTCAAAAAACCGCTTCGAGGACAACGTTTTGAGTCGATTGAAGAGATTAAAACCGAATCGAAGAAAGTTTTAAAGGCCATTCCAGAAATCGAATTAAACAACTGTTTCGAAGACTAGAAAAAACGTTGTCATAAACGCATTGTATCCAAGGGGGATTACTTTGAAGGGGGCGAAATAAATTGGGAAAAATAAATAACCCGTTTGCGTTTTATTTCAAAAGTCTTACTATTTTTTTGATCACAGTAGTATATTCATGTATATACTACATATGCATACGTGACATTAATCATATTGATGTTTTCCTACGTCGAACTGATAAGATGTAAAGCGGATTACCAAAATATTGCGCTTCTAAAAATTGTATTCCGAAAAATAAACCGTGATAAACAAAAAATATGTAACTCAGTCGTTAACAGAACGGTTGATAAAACTCTATTTTACAGGAGAAAACGATTTTATTAAAAAAAAAAAAACGGTCAAGTGCAAGTTGCACATGCGCAATTAAGTGTTCTGTACGGCGATTGCTTTTAAAATAAAAAAAAATTGGTGACCCTAAATGAGTTTTCAACAAAGTTTGTTTCCGATCTTTACTGAAAACTGATGGCCTTGAATTTTTCTCTTATATACCAGACAAATTATTGAAGGTAATGCACTCGTAATAATTTTCGTTCAATCTACACCCCGTGGAGAATATTCCAGAATTTTTTCAAAATTTTTTGATCAGTACTTTTCGAGATAAGGGGAGAGGGTCAGCGATTTTTCGCGATTTTTTTAAAATAATACAAAGAAAAGTGTGAACTCATGTTTTTACAAGCTTTCATTTGACACCCCACTCGATGACTAAGTAAAGAAATTTTTTTTTCACTTCTGATTTCATCCCCCAAAACTAACCCCTTAAGTCAAAATTTAACTTTCAAAACTACACGGCTCTGATGAGGTCATCAATTCCTATATTAGTACCAAATTTTAACTTTCTATATCAAATAGTTTCGGAGAAAATCGGGTGTGACAGACGAACGGACGGACGGACACCCAAGTGATCTTATAAGTGTTCCATACGGAACACTAAGAATAGGTGAAGTGCAAGTTGAACTTGCGCAATTAGTGTTCCGTACCATTATTGCCTTTAAAATAAAATAAAATCCTCACCCATAATATGGTACTCGCCCCTTTCACCCGTTAATATTTCGATTCACTGACTCAAAGAACGCTGAAAAGATATAACACGATACATGTAAAATCACCCTTCTAACTCCTTTCCCCACTCCTTATACATAATTTTTTATAGTAAACAAATAATTACGTTTAACATTTGTTCATTATCGCAAAAACCTTGAAAAATTTCTATAATACTATGCAATGTTTAATACTTCCACCTCTTTTACTCTCCTTTCCCAATTAAAATTAAAAGTAAGAAAAAAATAATTTAATTTTCAGATTCGACTCGAAAAACCTTAAAAAAGACCAATAACACCATATATACGAAGTAACTACCCAACCCCGTTAACTCCTCTATTATAATATTATGTTGGGAATGTGGAATCTTTTGCACAATGACACTACTCAATATATATCACCACTACAACAAACGCTTTATTTTTACACTCGACGAGCGTTTTGCTAACTATGTTAGCTTCATCAGGACCGATGATTGACTAAAGCTAAATTACAAATCTACCCTATTTATACTTAGCCTAACACCTGAATTACTCACTCACTCACCGGAACTAATGGCATAGGCGGGGGGACTCTAAGGAATAGGCCCTCTGTCTTTATTTAAACTATTTTTACATTTTATAATTTCTATACTTTCGTATACATTCTTAATTAATCTTAGATTATCTAATATTACAGTATGATCAGCTTCAAGGGCATGTTCGGCAATGCTAGACTTTTCTGTTCTACTATATTTTAAATGTTCTTTAAATCGTGTTTTAACTGACCTTTTTGTTTGCCCAACATACTTTTTGTCGCAATCATTACAACTAATTTCATAAATTCCACTTTTCTCACAATTAGGAATCTTATCTTTGGGATTTCCTAAGATATTCCTCAGATTGTCTGATGACTTATAGACTAAAGTGAGGGCTACCTTATTAAATACCTACTTTATCGAGCCCCCTGCTGTATTATATGGTATGGAGACATACTCGGTCTTATTTTCTTCGTGTGTAAAAAAGGTGGAATTCTGAAAATTTCACGTGAACTTATGTCTATTTATTAACTTGTTTACTAAGTCATAGTCATAACCATTAACTATAGTTATATTTCTAGTACGTTTCCTTTCATTAAGGGAGTTTACTCCATTCACAGGAAAAATGACCAAACGATGAACTAAAAAATGTAATGCGGCTAATTTGTGTTGTTTGCAATGAAATGAATCATTAGGAATATATCTGTCTGTTATTGTATCTTTTCTATAGATATCAAACTCTAACCTATTACTATTTTTAAAAATTAAAATATCTAGAAAAGGCAGTTGTCCTTTGTTCTCAATTTAGTGAGTGAAATTAATGGAATCATATCGGATATTTAATTTGGAAACAAAATCATCTATATTTGCGTTCTTTGTATCAAAAATCGCGAAAACATCATCCACATACCTATACCATACCCTTGGAAAATACTCAAATTCTTGACTGGCTTCGGTTTCAAACTTACTCACGAATAAATTGGCTATGAAAGATGATAAGCAATTACCCATAGCTGTTCCTTCTTTTTGAACATAAAATTGACTTTTATATTGAAAATAATTTTGTTCCAAAGTTTAGATGTTAAGAATTCATGAATAATTTCGTCGTCAGTCATTCATCCTAAGTAATTCTTCGAGATATTGTAAAGTTTGTGGTATTGGCACACTAGTTCTGAATGAAGATGAAATCTTAATTTTTTTTTATGTCAGTTCTATGTTTCCAAGTGTACCAATACCACAAACGGCTTTGTCCAATGGGATTGTAGTCAATGTAACATCTATAAATTTTGTTATTGATGTGTCGCGAGCTTTCTTGCAATTTTAAAATATTAGGTACTTCTTTGACGTACAGCACACGAAAATTATTGTCTTTCCCCATGAGTTCAGCTAAATAAGAAATGGAATGTGAAAGCTGGTAAGTGCCAGTGAAAAGTACATTTAAATCCTCTTCAGAAAGCTCAGGAAAGTCAGGAACTTCTGAAGCCAGCAGTTGATGAAAGGTCCCTTTATCGACCCCCCCTTTTTCAACCTTTCGGCTTCAAACGATACAGTTCAAAAACTATAGGCTCCATCCTCTGGTTACATATTACACTGGTCAACGCTGAAATTTTTTTCGGAAATTATACCTGAGGCACTGATTACGGAAAAAATACTGGTTTAGTGCTATAAGCTTTACTTTTTGAAAAATGGAACAAAAATACAACATTTTTTCTATGTTTGATATATTTACACACCATGAAACGTTCTTTGCAAACTCCAACAGTAATCGGCCATCATATGGATATCCCACCTTCCTTGATAACGCTCTTCCATTGTGCGTATATATTGATGAAATCTTTCATTCTGCTCTTCACTGAAATTGCCAAGATTTTCTGGAAATCAATCTAAATGAGAATGTAAGTAATGAAATTGATACTTATGTTGCAGCCTAGATCTTTCAAACTGGATAACATGCACTCAACTAACTCAGAATAGTTGTCGGACTTATTGTTTCCGAGAAAATTTTTAATCACCACAACAAACGATTTGCAAGCTTTAGACTCGACTTCATTCATTGAATTCACAAAGTTTGGGTCTTTCACAAGTTGTCTGATTTGTGACCCTTCAAAAATACCTGCTTTCAATTTTTCTGTGCTTAATCCTGGAAACTTGTGTGAAAGAAAAGCAAAACATTCGCCGTTTTTGTCAAGGGCTTTTACAAACTGTTTCATAATGCCTAGTTTGATATGAAGTGGTGGCAGTATAATGCGATGTCGATTTACTAAAGGCAAATTAATAACATTTTTGGTACCAACCATCAGTTCCTCTCCTACTGGCTATTTTTTTGGAGACCAATGACGTTGTTTGTCGCGGCTATCCCACAGACACATAAAACATGGGTATTTTGTGTATCTACCCTGTTATCTAAGAAGAAAGTTAACCATCTTTAAGTCTACACAAATGAGCCAGTTGTGGTCTCGATACTTAATTTTTTCCATTACTGAAGAAATAGTTGTACACTCTTCTTTCATAGTAGTAGAGTGTGCAATGGGTATACCATACTTGTTGCCGTTATGAAGTAGCACACACTTTAAGATTCTCTTGCTACGGTCTATAAAAAGACGCCAATCATTTGGTTGGTAAAGTAATTCTGGTTCCTGTTGCAAGGGAATTCTTTTCTTTTAAACGAGATGCCAAAATTTCAGGAGCTTCTTTTGACAAATTTTGATCCCTTACTAAATCATTCAATTCCTTTTGATTAAAAGGTTGAGGATCTGATGATTGACTACATGTGAAATCAGAATCAGTATTGCCCATTGTGTTGTCTTCAATTTCCACAAGATCTGTATCTGTATGTATAGAAGAGGTCGTTAAGTGGAGGATAAGTTAGGATATGACCATTTATTTCGATTTCCAGAATTTATGTCGTTAATATTTACGACGCAAAAATAGCAGTCATGGGATTTTAAGGTTCCTGCCAAATCATCGGTGTTTTAAATGTAATAGCACTTCTTTTTCCATTTGACCATTGTCGCACACACAATACAGTTCTGGCACACAATATGAGGTATCTATTGCTCGTCTTGATTGCACAATGTTATTTGAAAATGCTTAAAATACGTAGTTTTAACGAAGTCCGAGATAGGTCTTCGATATTTTTCAAAGATGTATTCGCCACAAATATAGCAAAAATTTGGATTGTGTAAACAACGTCTACGTGTCGAAGCCATATCTGAAATTAAAAAAAATAATTATCTTAAAAAACTGCGGGAGTCGTCTAAGTTGGACCGAAAATATTAAAAAACTTGAGCTGTCAGAGAAAAACTAATAGCGGATTTGAAATCAGAACACTACAATAAGCCCAAAGCTGAAAAAAAATTAGAGGAAACAATCAAAAAAAGATTATTTGTTGACCAGTGTTATCTATGTCCCAAGTTTGGAATTGATATCTCATTTCGGTTAGAGAGTTATCGTGGCAACAGAACGACAGAAATGACTGTTTTGCGTGATCTAAGAACTCCAAAACGTGCAGAGACGCAAACATTTCAGAATGTGATTTTTTCACGATTATAATACTCTCCTTTAGGAAGAAAAGTAAAAATATAGATTGAGGCTCTAAAAGTGTTCACTGTTTTCCATAACAGATAACGTCACATGAAAAAAGTACAATTTTATTTATTAAGTTATTAATTAGTAACTAAATAATTAAGTTGGGAATGTGGAATCTTTGGCACAATGTCACTACTCAGTATATATCACCACTACACCAAACACTTTACTTTTACGCTCGAAGCGCGTTTTGCTAACCATGTTAGCTTCATCAGAAGCGATAACTGACTCATGTCATCGCTCCTGATGAAGTTAACATGGTTAGCGAAATGCGCGTCGAGTGCAAAACTAAAGTGTTTGGTGTAGTGGTGATATATACCGAGTAGACTAAATAATTTAATTAGTAATAGTAGCAATTAAATTTATGATAGTTTTGAACCACCGGTTTAGACGTATTCACCTTGAAGAAGTGCTTGTGAAAAATTTGATTTGACTGAATTTTTGAAATAAATCTATCAGCATAGAAAATTCTCGAGCAAGCGTGGCTAAGTCCACTTTCTAATATTGCAGGAGGATAATCGTCAACTATCTGGCTTTGAATTTTCGTCTTTTATTCTCCTTGCTTTCATGAAAAAATTTGGAAAAAAACATTTTTTGCGAAACTAGGCTTCAGCTTGCATGCGAGTCAAGTTAACCGACTGAAATAATTCTTTCGAATAGAGGGGCACACGAATAGATGGAATCACGAGCGTAACGTATTTCTTTATTCAAAATAACAATGAGCATTAAAAAAAATTTCTTTTGTGTTATTACTTCGTTGTCTGTCCGTTCGTCTGTCACGCCCAATTTGCCCAGAAACAATTCGACATAGAAAGTCGAAATTTGGAACAAATAGAGGTATGAATGGCTCAATTAGAGCCATGTAATTTTGAAAGTTAAATTTTGATTTATAGGGTTAGTTTAGTTATCTCGGAAGAGTACTATGAAAAGATTTTGAAAAAATTCTGGAATATTCACCATAGAGTGTAGATTGAGCGAAACTTATGACGACTGTATTTCGTTTGATAATTTATCTTTTATAAAATAACACTATGAAAACTACGTTTCTTGGTGTATCGTAGTCATAACTGTAACCAAGTGACGAGTCGTTCTTGGACCAAGATATCATTTTATTTTATTTAAAATGCAATCACCGTACGGAACACTTGCCCGGGGCCAGTTTTTGTTGTATTGAAAATTGAGAATAAAGTTAAGAAGTTGTTATTTTTTTCCCTTGTATTTCCACATAACTAAAATATATATTTTTAGGATCAAAAACGACTGCTAGAAAAATCGTTGGCAAAGTTATAATCAGCTGCGGGTTAAAATTCTTTAAAATGATGCCATTTGCAATTATAAACTTTTATACATACCCATAGAAAAACATCGCCAAACCATACTAAACAAAGAAACTATTAATAAATCCAGTTCAAGGATCAGCAATTTGACAGTATTCAACGTTGACAATTTTGAGAAAGTCCAGGTCACAATATGGTATTTACCGGCAGGTATCATTCTGCAGTTGGTAGCTTTCTTGAGCCTTGCTCTCTTAGTTATGTCTTAGAGACAGTATGTTTGTGTATATGTTTTCATTAGCGATTACCCAGTATTTCACCTCGGGGGAAGTACTGGGTTTTATTTATAAGGGTCAAAAAAAAAAAAAAAGATGTATTTTTTATATTTCGGTATAGTTTGACATAAAATAAAAGACTTGTTAATTTTTTTATTTATATGTGTTATATACATATATATATATATATATATATATATATATATATATATATATATATATATATATATATATATATATATAGTTCGTGCTTTCATATTATCCGTATTTATTTTTGAAGAAACATTAGGCCGGATTAATAACACATGGGCTGAAAAGTCCCGGGCCTAACAAAGAAAACACGGTTTTTTTTTGGTTCAAAATTAGCTTTATTCATCAACGTAATCTCCATCAAGAGCAACGCAATCATTCCAGCGCCGCTCTAACATTTCAATACCACTTTTGTAGAACGATTTATCTTTTGCCTCAAAATAGGCCTCAGTTTCAGCAATAACCTCTTCATTCGTGCGAAATTTCTTACCGGCGAGCATTTTTTTCAGGTCTGCGAACAGCCAGTAGTCGCTGGCAAATCTGGCGAATACGGTGGATGTGGGAGCAATTCGAAGTTCAATTCATGTAGTTTTGCCATTGTTTTGATTGACTTGTGACACGGTGCGTTGTCTTGATGAAACAAATTTTTTTCTTTGCCATATGCGGTCGTTTCTTTGCAATTTCGGCCTTCAAACGCTCCAATAACGCTATATAATATTCACTGTTGATGGTATTTCCTTTCTCAAGATAGTCGATGAATATTACACCACGCACATCCCAAAATACCGCGGCCATAACCTTTCCAGCCGATTGTTGTGCTTTCGGGCGCTTTGGACGAGGTTCACCAGTTGCTGTCCACTCAGATGACGATCGTTTTGATTCCGGAGTGAAGTGATGGATCCATGTTTCATCCATTGTCACATATCGACGCAAAAATTCCGGTTTGTTACGTTTAAACATGGCCAAACACTGCTCAGAATCATCAACACGTTCTTGTTTTTGATCAACAGTGAGCAAACGCGGCACCCACTTTGAACAGAGCTTTCTCATAGTCAAATGCTCATGCAATATAAAGCCAACACGTTCTTTTGATATCTTTACGATGTCAGCTAACTCACGCAACTTCACTTTTCGATCATTCAAAACGATTTTATGGATTTTTTTGATGTTTTCTGGTGTTACCGCCTCATTTGGACGTCCACTGCGTTCTGCATCATCGGTGTCTCTACGACCACGTTTGAAGTCAGCAAACCAACGTTTTATTGTTGTTTCTGATGGAGCGGAGTCCCCATAACACTTTTCAAGCCATTGCTTCGCTTGAACGGTATTTTTTCCCATCAAGAAGCAGTGTAAAATTAAAACACGAAATTGTTTTTGATCCATTGTTTTGAAAATAACAAAAGTAGCGTCACTCTTAGCACAATAACTCACAAACTAATGAATAGAATATCATGAAATTTTAACAGCTGTCTTTTGAAGGTTAGTATTAACTGAAAAAAAAGGTGACTGCAATAAAACTAGCGCCATCTATGTGTTAGGCCCGGGACTTTTCAGCCCATGTGTTACTACTTCTCTTTAAATGTCTTTTTTTTAATCTAATAGGTCTGATGGAACTAATACATTAAATTCTCAGGAATACCGACCAGAAATCTTATAAGTTAAAAAGTGCTAATTGGTAATCATTTTTCTCGAACCCATTTTAAGAAGAAGTCAATAAAAAACTTTCTTATTTTACTGACAAACAAAAACCCAATAAAAAATAATGCAAAAAGAAATAAAAAAAATTGATATAAATAAATTTTAAACAATGACTCCAATTATATACGCATGACATGTTTAGTAGATTAGATAATAATACAGTAAATAAACTTACTTAAAAATGAGAGATATGTGCACAATATCTCTCATTTTTAAGTAAGTTAATATTATTCGATATATTCGTTTCGAATGCGCATACAAATGTATGCTTAATAAAGTTAGAGATAATATTTCCTACGAGATTAATTAATAAGAATTTTTTAAATAGTTGCTTTCCAAAAATTTCTAATTGTAGCCAAGTTATTTAAATTATGTTTTTTTATATATGTTAAATTAAGGAAAGTTTAGCAGTTCACTTAGTTTATTTTTTCTAAAAGTAATCTACAATTAGGTTATAAAATAAATTATGTTGATCTGAAAGAAATACAAGGCAAAGCATACCTGTTTATTTACGTCTATGATAATTAAGATGATAGAAATTCCTTTTTTAACAGTTTATATCACCTAACTAATTCACGACGTGATTAAAATTGAAAATTGAAACTCTATACTGTAATTATAGATTGCTATTAGAAAAAGCATACTATATGAAAGTTTTTAATCTTTAATACATGAATTTGCTTTTTGATTAATATTTTTAAAGTTCTAATTTTTATACTAAGCCTATTTATAACTTTAATTAAGTACTCGATTATTTTGAATATTAAACAAACCAGATATTCGAATTTTAAAAAATTATTAAATTTAACAAAACTCGAAGTTTTTAGATGATTTTATATGTATATTGTCATTCCATGACTTGCCAAATGCTCCAATTTCTTTTAAATTTCCCGTTCATCTTTTGTTAAATCGTTGTTTATGTAAATTCTCTCTCTTAGGTTTCTCAGTTTGTTTTTATTTTTTATTATAGCTTCTTTATCTCCCGTGTTTCCAAGTTCTATCTTGTATATAGTCGCTCCTATTTTTATCACATCTATAATCTGTACTTTTGTGTCCATACTCCTCTCCATAAAATGTTCTACACCCATTTCCAGATCTGGTTGGCTATTCGCTTTAAATCTCACTCCCGATATTACAATATTATTCCTTACGTTGTCTTTTTCCGGTCTACTCATCTTTAAATCCATACTTCTCATGTTTTTTCTAATTATCTTATTTTCCTCTATCAATACTTTATTCTCCTTTCTTAGTTCCTTCAACTCTTGTTGGTATCTCTTCTGATCTTGTTTTATTTATTTATTTATTTATTTAATACAACTATCCTACAGAACAATCCAATTATAGGATAGGAACATTGAAATGTAACAAGTACAAATAGATAGGTATTTATCAAATCAGCATTTTAATAATTCTAATAACTACACTACAAGCTAAAGAAAAACAAAAATAAAGAGACAGACCTAATCCACAGTTAAACATGTCCTACGCAGAGATGTCATGCTGCAACAGAAAATATCAACCATATGTTTGACCCTTTCATAATTCATGCACATAACGTATATCGGCGAGTACATCAACGAGTTTGTTCTTGGAACAGGCATGTAGAAAAAGGAATGGTTTAGGCGAGCGTGTGGAGATGGCACACGGAACCTAATACTTGAGAGGGTGCAAGGGCATTCAATTCTGTTGTTCAAGATTTTATATAAAAACAAGATTGTAGCATATTCTCTACGCCGAGAAAGGCCAACAATATTGAATCTTCTTAATAGAACATCATTAGGGAAACCCAATGGTGGATAAATACCATCTAATTTAAACCAGAGGAACTTCACAAATCGTCTTTGGATTTTTTCAATATGATTACTGTGGATCTCATATGTTGGATACCAGATAACTGAACCATATTCCAGTTTAGAACGAACCAAAGCATTAAATAAAGTGTTGAGGGTTTCAATATTTGAAAGGTCTCTAGAATTCCTCATAATGAAACCCATACACCTATAAGAAGAAGCAATGATCTCATTTATATGATCCACAAAACTGAGTTTAGTATCAAACATTACACCAAGATCTTTGAAACGATAACATTTTTCAAGATCATTATGATTTAAATTATATAAAAAATTTACTGGTAATTTCTTTCGAGTGAAAGACATAGAAAAACATTTCTTTGTGTTCAAATATAAGTTATTACGAATACACCAACGATTTAAAGTATCTAGATCATCCTGAAGAGTTACACAATCATGGAGAGAGTCTATGCATCGATATATTTTCAGATCGTCAGCATAAAGCAAAGAGGACGAGGTAAGGCCTCGGGTGATGTCATTTATAAATATGTTAAACAATAACGGTCCTAGGACAGACCCTTGAGGAACACCAGAGGTAGCATTAATAATGACCGACTCAAAACCACGATAATTTACTATCAGTTGACGACCAATTAAATAAGATTTCAGCAGGTTTAATAAATTGCCATTAACTCCACAGTTTGAGAGTTTCTCAAGCAAAATACCATGGTCAAGCCGGTCAAAAGCCTTTGAGAAGTCTGTATAAACTACATCGACTTGTCCTCCATTGTCCATACTTTCCGAAATAAATTGAGTAATTGTAACTAAATTGGTAATGGTTGAACGCCCTGGAAAGAATCCATGTTGGCTTTCAGTTATGAAAAGTTTAACATGATTAAATGTAATGTCATATAGCACAATTTCGAAAACCTTTGAAAAGTTGTTCAATATTACCACAGGTCTGTAATTTTCAATGTGGCTCTTATCACCCTTTTTGAATACGGGACATATTTTAGACTTCTTCCAGATTTGGGGAAAAGAGGATGAGCTTAAACACAGATTGAAAAGAAACGTGAGAGGCTTGGACAACACAGCTGCGCAATCCCGAATAAAAAAAGCTGGTAGACCATCGGTTCCAGCGGTCGATTTAGGTTTAAGCTTCTTTAAGGCACTTATCACGTTCCTTTCCTCTATGGTGTTAACAATTAGAGATGAAAGAGAGGGACGTGAGCAGTTATCAGGGGGGTTGTTCCGAAACATAGAGGAATCAACATATGCCGATTGGAAGAACTTAGCAAACAAATTCACTATCTCCTGAGGAGCCGTAAGCAATTCGTTTTCAAAATACATGTTGATGGGAATACTAGTTGTCCTCCTTTTCTCGTTTAGAAAAGACCAAAATTAATTTGGGTTGATAGAGAAGTCCCTTTCCGCCCTATACCCCTATACCCTTTATATCAGACATTAGCTCTTTGATCATTTCTATCAAATTATCTATCTTATCTAGTCTTTCGTTTTTCTCTTTTTGTGGTGTTTTAATCAGCTTTTTACTTTTTTTGAATAATCCCATTGGTTCTTCTTTTTCTTCGACTCTTCCTCTTTTCGAGTCTCCTGATGTATAATCATCGCTATCCATTGTTCTTTCTGTTATAACTACTTTACGTGCGTTCCTCGTATATTCCATTTTTAAACATGGGAGAAAAAAAAAAACTGTTGTTTATAAACAGTAAAACGATCAAGGTCGTCTCTTATCGTTTCGTTAGCTTCATACAATTTCACAGAATTATTCTCATTAACCTCCAGATTTTTTGCTTATTGTCTTAATTCCAACACTACCCTGCTTTATTTCTAGTCCCTCTCGTTTGCAATCGACAAAATAATTAAACGGATCGAAACACTACCGCAATAACATAATGCTCGTTGAACGAGTTGACTATTGCCGGGAGTTCGATTTACATGCCCACACTTCGCGATCCGAAACTCAACTTAACGGAAACATATTTATGTGGTCACAGATTACTTACGTTTCTGCAAGGCGTGGCCTTCGTCAGAATAAATATTGCAGTTGTATGTTAACTGTAAGTTATGTTTATGGCCTAAACTGCTTCAATTGTGCGTCATAAAAATGTAATCCTCTCTTCTAAATTGAACATTCATTCGTTCAGGATATACATCTTTGTTTTGACGAATACAAATGTATTTTTGTTATTTACGGAATGCAAACCAAAAACTACAAATTGTAAGTAAAACGCTGTTATTTTTGAAGAGTAGAACCAACAGTGACGATCTAAAATAATGGTCGGCCATATATTCAGATTCAAAGGCTCAAACTACCTAAGAATATAATATTTTGATCTGCCATAAAGGATATTTTTTCTAGTAGGGTGGTGTGGGTCGGTGATGGTAATCGAATCGTGGGGAAAGACATTATATTCCTAATAATTGCCTTTAGGATCTATTATAATTAGCGTTTGTTCGGACTAGATAATTAAAGAATTTTGGTCATTATCAAATTATTACAATCCAAAGTATTAGGTTTTATATTGTAATAAATTGTGATATTATTCAGATAACGATGAGATTCAATCTATGTGATAAATATAATTTAGTTTCTCAAAATTTTTTTTCGAAAATTATATTACTGGAGATTGTACATACTTAAAGAAATGTACATACTTAACTCAATGTATTAATTTTCAAAAATATCATTATAAATTAAAAACGTTCGTAATTTCTAACAAACTTCCGAAAAAATAAAAAAAAAATAGACCGTAGATCTTTCCACATTATTGGAAAGTTAGATTGTAAACTGTGAAGTTTTGTTTTAGAATATAATTCATTGTCTCCTCGAAAATTTGGTTATAGGAGAGCTTTGTTATCAAAATTTTTACTATGTTGGGAATGCGGAATCTTTGGCACAATGACACTACTATATCATATATATCACCAAATATTTTACTTTTGCACTAGACCCGCGTTTCGCTAACCATCTTAGCTTTATCAGGAGCGGTGATTGACTAAAGCTAAACTACAAATCTACCCTATTTATGCTTAGTCTAACACCTGAATTACTCAGGCGTAGCTAATGGCATAGGAGAAGCCATCGATTCCGATCAAGTAACCAGTAGACGGAACTATAAGGAATAGGCCTTTATTATTTTTGCATTTTATAATTTCCAAACTTGCGTATGCGTTCAACAATCTCGTATTAGATACGTCTTTAATTAATCTTAGATTATCTAATGTTACAGTATGATCAGTTTCAAGGGCATGTTCGGCAATTCTAGACTTTTCTGTACTACTGTATTTTAAATGCACTAAATGTTCTTTAATCGTGTTTTAATTGACCTTTTAGTTTGCCCAACTCCACTTTTCTCACAATTAAGAATCTTGTCTTCGGGATTTCCTAAGATATTCCTAAAATGTTCCGATGACTTATAGACTAACGTAAGGCCACCTTATTAAATACCTTATCGAGTCCCCTGCTATATCTCAGATTATATGGTATGGAGATATACTTGGTCTTATGTCTATTTATTAACTTTTTTATTAAGTCATCGTCATAACCATTAACTCTAGTTGAAAGGAATCGTATTAGCAGGGGACTCAATAAGGTATTCAATAAGGTAAGTCTCACCTTAGTCTATAAGTCATCAGACAATTTGAGGAATATCTTAGGAAATACCAAAGACAAAATTTCTAATTGTGAGAAAAGTGGAATTTATGAAATTAGTTAGACAAAAAATATGTTAGGCAAACTAAAAGGTCAATTAAAACACGATTTAAAGAACATTTAGCACATTTAAAGACCAGTAGAACAGAAAAGTCTAGCATTGCAGAACATGCCCTTGAAACTGATTATTTTGTAACATTAGATAATCTAAGATTAATTAAAAATTTATCTGATAAGAAATTGTTGAACGCATACGAAAGTATGGAAATTATAAAACGTAAAAGTTTAAATAAAGACAAACGGCCTATTCCTCATAGTCCCCTCTATTGGTTACTTGACCGGAACTGATGGCCTCGTTTATGCCATCAGTTCCACCTCAGTAATTCAGGTGTTAGGATAAGTATAAATAGGGTAGATTTGTAGTTTAGCTTTAGTCGATTGTCGCTCCTGATGAAGCTAACATATAGCGAAACGTACGTCGAGTGTAAAAATAAAGTGCTTGGTGTAGTGGTGATATATACTCATTAGTATCAAAATTTTTGTTTTTCGTAATATACCAATTTGAAAATTTTGCCACTGGAAATTTTGGTACAAAAATTTTTATGAATCACCCATTTTTAATAACTTACACGGACTTTGGTCTACTTAAAACTATTTATTATTTTTAAATTTTATTTATAATTCTTAGAGGTACATGTTGCTTTTAGGTTTTTCATTCGATTTGCAATTTTCCTATTTGGAATAACTTAAAAAGTTTTAACTTAAAACTTTACTTTCCTTAGAATGCCAAATATTAAATTGAAAAACAGGTAAATTGTCAATTTTAGCAACTTACAAAACTGACTAAGTATTCTTTTAAATATAAATAAATGGCCTGAAACATATGAGTAAAAGTTTAGCTAGATCAGTTTAAATATAATAAACTAAATGAACCTGAAACATTCCGCATATTGAAATCTGCCTAATGAGATATCATTCATCTAAATTAATCAAGTGGACTAAAGTAGATCATTATTTAACAGATAATTCCCCATCTTGACCGACCTTACATTGATACTTTAACTACCATACCCCATAATAGCTCACAGCACATCATTTTGGTGTCGTAAACTTCTTGAGATGTGCCACATGAGGGGTTATTTGATTAAATTAGGCTAGTGGTCTAAACATGAGTCAAGCTGATAGACAGTTATTTCTTGAAAAAGGGTTTTCTTTAACATCTCAGAAGTGTCTTACTTTAGGAATGACGGAAAGTAATTAGCAGCAATTGTATATTTAATTGAAAAATGCTACCTAATACTAGGCTCATATACAGAGGAAACTGTTTTCATAAACTCTAGTTGGCTTTGTAATCTGTGAAATTTGACAAATCTGTCATCATTTTTGTCTTCTTCCTAAAAAAACTAACTTTAGTAGTGAAATAATTTAGTGAATATGCTAAACGGGAACATTGTAAACCTAGTGAAAAATTGACATTGTTTCTGGACAATTTTTAACAAAACTTATACAGTGACTCACTGCTTAAATGATGCAGTCGCTATAAGAAAAGACTAACTGGTCTCAGTGCCTCTTTATTTATTTGAAAAAAACAACTTATTGAAATTAAATTAGTAAAGAGTCTTCTAAAATAGTATGAATTACTTTTTGTCTTAAATATGCCTTACTTAAGCTTAAATGATGCAAAATTCAATATACCAAAATTATTAGAGAAAACAAATTGTAGAATTTGAAATAAGCCTGCTAATATTTGGTCGGGCCTCCCTCATTATCAAAAACGGCTTGTAATCTTCTGGACATTGATTCAACTAACTTTCTAGTATACTCCGGGGAAATAGTGTTCCATTCTTCAGTAATTTTACTTTTAATTCAGTTTTATTTGATATTGGGGCACTATTTACTTTATTTTTTAATGTCAGCCACAAGTTTTCAATTACATTTAAGTCTGGTGACTGGGCTGGTGTTTTAATAACATTTGGACAGTTATAAAGCAACCAACTGCGGACTCGAAATGACGTGATAATTGTTTTTTCAATATCTAATTTTTGGGCACTAACGACGAGATGCTGCCTTAGTATATCCAAGTACACATATTGGTTCATATTCCCTTCAACGAAATGCATGTTACCTACTCCTGCAGATGACATACAGCCCCATAACATCACTCCACCTCCACCGTGCTTTACCGTAGCTTTCAGATTTTTCAATTTTAATTCTTCGTTAGGCTTTCTACACACCATATTTTTCCATCGGACCCAAATAAGTTTATTTTGGTCTCATCAGCAAATATTACTGAATTCCAGAAGTTCAAGTCTTTATTGATATGTTCTCTGGCAAATTCCAATCTCACGCGTCTATTTCCTTGGCTAATGAAAGGCTTATTTCTAGCAGTTCGACCATGTAAATTATTATTTCGCAAGATCCGTCGAACTGTTTCGGGGGTTACACCTTTTTCCAAACTGTCTTTCTACCTCGGCGCACAACTTTGGCGCACTTTTTTTTAGATTATTTGCTACCTCTCTTAAAATCCATCTTTCTTCACGTTCATTGTTTGGAGCCAACCTTGACTTATTCTCGACTCTATTTTCATTCCGGTAACGTTCAATGAAATGCTGAACAGTTGACGGACATTTATTTACCATTTTGGCTGTCTCTTTGGCTGTATCCATTCCTGTAATGAGTAATAATTAAATTTCTCTCAGAAATTGTAGTTCGACGACCCATTCTTAAACAATTTCGTTTTATTGAATGAAAAAATGTCAAACTAAACAAAAAACAATTGCACTAAGAAATCAAAGCAACGCCGCACTATGGGACAGAATCGTGCGTACCGTCTCAAAAATCTGTAACTTTGTCGTTGATTGAAGTAAATAGCTGAAATTTGGTACGTAGTATCTCTAATGCATATACTATCAAATAATGGTACATTCGTTGTTAATTTTTAACCGACTTCACGTGTGTATTTTTTTTTGTTCCTTTTTTTTTTTTTTTTTTTTTTTAATGTTTGTTCTAATATTACTCCGCCATTTGTGAACCGATCTTAAAAATTCTTTTTTTGTTTGAAAGGTATTGCTTGCAGTTGGGTCTCATAAATTTTTTTTTGGAAATCGAACGGACAAAATGTCCGTCCGAAAAATTAATTTTTGAATATCTCGGCCATTTATAAACCGATTTTCAAAATTCTTTCTTCTTCTTGAAAGAATTTGTCAACAGGCTGAACACATAAAAAAAATTCCGGAAATCGGACGGATATTTTGTCCGTCCAAAATATTGATTTTTAGATAACTCTATTGAAAATTTATGAAAATCAGAGTGAGGAAGTCGGTTTTCTTTTTTTCGTTGCGGACCTAGAGCACTTTCTAGCGTGGCATAATCTGATATTTTTGTAATCTTTATTACGAGATTCTTGGGCATCCTCAGATAAATTACCAATAGGCAGAACAGCAAAATGTCTAATTATACTTTCCCCATGTATTAAGATCTTATGTACTGAAGAAGGCATGTTATACCACATATACACACAATTGTGCAGTAACGCGAGTATATTCACCAAATTTTTTCTGGATTTACAATACCGCATGCCAAAGTCTGAAGAATAACATAAAACCTTTTAATAAGATCCGCATTAACTCCTGTTATTTCTGAAGAGCAGTAGTAATTCTCAAAAAAAGTCGAGCTGTATTGCCGTCATTGCTATTTCCACTTCCTTGCCGGGGTTTATCAACATGCAATCCCATTCGGCTTCGAAACAGACTTTGTACAAGTTTTTTCTTGTCTTCTCTACTTTTTATATCTTCCGGAGTTCTCGCAGCCCATTTTTTAAACGAAAGATTATATGAAATATGTAAAACTAACTCCATGCACCTAATCCATGCATGCAACGTCGACAAACCTTACTCGTAAGCATTCAATCTTCTCCAAATTATTCATATCGCTTGGTTTAGCCCCACACACCGTACACACAGCACCAGAACGTGTGTCAGTTAGAACTTGTGTAACTTTTCCATCCACCATAGTTAAGAACAGCTCGTGACTTATTTCAGTTAGCTGGTCCCCCATGTGTATCTCAGAAATTTTCAAATTATTAATTTAACCCCGAATATCATCGACCACCGAACGGGGTTTCTCGGGCGTTTCTTTTGCAAATTCCATCAGAAGTGGTCGGCAATATCGAATAGAAGAGCAAGCCGGATTTTGCCAAAGAACCTCTTTTGTTTCTGTATCAATCAGCTTTATTGGTACCAAAGACGCTATAAATAAGTTTGCATCTGATACCAAGTTACTTTCATCTGTTAAAATTTGTTTATATTCACTTTATCCCGATGAACCATCACATCCCCATTTGGTAAACAATTTAAGATTTCTTCTTGTTGGGTTGTAAATATTTTCAGTTTTAAGATACGGGCAGTAGTGTGATCCAGCAAATCTTGTAGATTTACTTTAGCGCCTGTATCGGTTATTTCAATGCTGGAGGGTGGAGGATAACACAGTTTTTTTTGCGTTTGTTAATATATTATATGACGGCAATATATCGAAGTTTTTGTTAATCAGACTTGCTCGAAGTAATCCGTATTGTGATTTCGAAAGATCTAAATCAGCAAAAAGACTTAAAGCTTCATCCGCCGTAAAATATGTTGCATTGCGAGTTTCATGCAACAATGTTTCCTTTATGATCTTTTTTTCATCTCTATCACAATTCCGCATCATTGCAACAACAAAAGCTTCTTCCAATTCTCCTTCAGACCGCAATCCTTGGACGTATGCGTTATGTATATTCTCGAGTCCATATTCTTGAATTAACTCCATATTCTTCCTTTTTTTCAATTTCTCTGACAGATCTTCATAAGACTTTGATGGACGTCCACGTTCTCCAGATGTTGTAGGTTTGATATCCATTGGTATTTCGTCAAACTGTACCTTAAATTCACCGTCTAACCACGTTGTATTTTTATTAAAGAAACGTTCTTTAGTTCGGTTAGATGTGGTCCAGCGATTGTTAAAAGCTGATATAAGCGATTTTTGAATACTTTTCACAACTAATTCACTTTTTGAAGACGACAAATGATGGTGTTCTAAGTATTTTTGAATATCTTCTCTTTTTGTCCCATGGTCAATGAAAAATTCGCATAATACTCGTCGAGGCACAACAAATTCACTCATTTTGTTGTATAGGTACTTCGCAAATATTGTTTTTACCGAGGTTGGTGAAGACTCTATGTCGAAGCACAATAAAATACTGGTAAATGACAATTAAATCAATAACTTTTATACTTCAATTCCGTGAGAAAAATATTATTATCTGAGGGTAGTCACATATTTATCGCGTTCTTATATGAAATGATATGATTTCCAATAAGAGTATTTCCGCCTTACCTAAACTTTAATTTAGGTAGTAATCTATCTTTATATATAAAACACAAAAAAATGTTTCTACCTACCCAAGGCAGCTCTACCAGGTAGTAGTAGTTCTACAATAGCAACAAAGCCGAAAAAAATCACATGTATTTTGTTGGTAGAAAATTCACTACATTGTCAAAAATCACGATAGCTTCTCTCAAAAAACAACCACTTTATGTATGTATGTAGTTCATTCTCTCAAAAAACAACCACTTTATGTATGTATGTAGTTCAATGAGGTAGTTTGTAAACAAAATTTTGACAACTTGCTGAGATGTAAACAATAGTCACCTGTTCTAGTGATATTACCTGGTAAAGCTGCCTTGTACCTACCTACCTACCTACATATCTACCTGTCTACCTATGTCCGCTATACACGCTAGTAGACAATATTATTTAATAATAAAATGTCAGAAATAATCTATTTTTCGAAAAATCTCCTGAAACAAATCTTAAAATTTTTTTTTAAATATTTTGCATTTCCCTCCCCATCAGGTATTTTTCCTCCCATTTAAAAGGGGCAGATTCGGGCAAATTTTTTTTTTTTGCCTTGACTTTTATATGAGCTGCTCTATGTGATGGTATCAAAATTACGACATCGGCAGACATCGCTAACTGTCAAAAGTCTATTTAAAGTTTCTAATAAGATTAGGATATTTGATACTGCAAAAACAATCGTGTACCTCTCCAGTTTTTACATAAATGTCTACTTAAATGCTTTTTAAATAAGGTAATTAATAACCATTCTAACCATATATCACACTTACATATTTGCATTGAAAAATAATGAAAATATGACCATGCAAACTGGTGCAATTCTGTTCTACATAATCGACATTATTTTGAGCGTCAACTTGCAAGTCAAGTTTTATTAAGAAAAAATGAGAATAATCTATTTTAAATTCTATATATGTATTAGACATTCAATTAGATATGTGCATTAACAAAATATTCAATATCGAACATTCGCAAAACCTATTTTTGAGACGGTACGCACGATTCTGTCCCATAGTGCTCCGCCTTCGAAATTTCAAAATGCGATAAGTTTTGACCCCTGTTGTTATTTTGCATCATTTAAGCTGTGACGTTAAAATTGCATATGATTTGATTAATTATTTATTGTTAATTAAGTAAGGCATATTTAAGACAAAAAAGTAATTCATACTTTTTTAGAAGACTCTACTAATTTAATTTCAATAAGTTGTTTTTTTTTTCCAAATAAATAAAGAGGCACTGAGACCAGTTAGTCTTTTCTTATAGCCACTGCATCATTTAAGCTGTGAGTCACTGTATATAATATATATATATATATATATATATATATATATATATAATATATATATATATATATATATATATATAATATATATATATATAATAATAGAATAAGATATTGGAAGTATTAAACTGTGGCTGCTACATAGCAGTTATTTTGTTTCAAACATTATTAAACATAAAAACCAGTGATAAATGTAACTATTCCATTGTAAATTGTTTTTATGTGTAGTAGTTCTCAATGTAAAGATAATCTGTGTAAAAATAAGTATTTGGCTGTGTTTGAGCTTCTTCTAGGGGTTTACTTTATCGTCACATATTACTAACTTTTTAGTAATAAATAAAGATTGTTAAAGTAATTTGTTTTTATTTTATTTGTAAAAAATATTTTTTGGCAAGCTGCTCCAAAATAGGTTTTGATAGCTTAATTTGTTGTAAAGAATAATTCAGAAAGGTGGACATGTGGACTGTTACAAGTTTGCAAATGAAAATAACCAAAAAGTTTGTGTTAACATAAATAAAGCAAGACAATTCATAGTCTGGTTTCGCTGAAAATCTATTTAAAATTTTTTAATTTTAAATAAAACATGCAATATATTTTAAATTTGAAATAACAACCCCATGTCAAGTATCAATAATTTCTGACATAACGTCTTCTTGAAGTCACTTTATACTTTTTTCGATTTTTGAAAACAACATTGTACCTTGAAAGAACTACTTTTTCTTATTACAATTCTGATATATTTATCTATTTATTTATTAAATTCACGCGTTACCCCCATTTCTACAATTTATAAACTTATAGTAAGAAAACAATTTACAAGTTGGCAACAACAATCTGTGCATAACAGCAACAATACTAACAATTATTATAACAGTATAACACCACAATATACAGAACCTGACTAGCCATTCAAATTAAACTAGATAATTGTGCTTTAAAGCCACACAGAGTACCCCTAGGAGAATGTTGCCCATAATTGATAGAATGAAATGGTATATGAAAGAGTTGAAGGTTACGCAAGTCACAACAGGGTGGTATTAAAATTAATTGTGGACAAAAGACGGAGACAGTCTATCATGGATCAGATTGAAAGCACAAATCAAATTGTACCCGCCTCACCTCCAGAGTGTCCAAATTCAGCCTATGCAGCATATCTGACCTATGGTAATGATCAAAGTTAATATTAAGCTTATTAGCCATAAAGCGAAGGAACTTATTTTGGTACATGCTCACGAGTATCAACGTGAACTCGTTAGTGGGACGACCAGATAACAGTGGAATATTCAAGATTTGACCTCACCAATGAGGTGTATCCACAGATAATTCACCACAATTCCTAGTCACAAAACCCTGGAGACCCAAGCTTTTCAGGCCTATCCCAGAAATATGTTCAACAAAGGACAATCTCTCATTGAACCAGTCTAAGATTCCTGACGACTGTGACATGCTGCGAAACTCTATCATTGAGTAGCCAGTGTTGAATTTTCTAGTACCCCTTAAAAAACTGATGCAGCAACACGTTTTGATATTCAAAAAATTGTTAGATTGAGCTCAGACCCAAAGGGCTTCCAAATCACTCTGGAGTCCCAGTGAGTCCACCCACCACTCAATAATCCTGTACAACTTAAGATCATCGACGAACATGATCACTGAAGAATGCTCAATTACACTCACCACATGATTCACAAACAAATTTAACAACAGTAGGGCGCAATGAGACCCCTGAGGGATACTAGAAAGAACTCCAAACTGCACAGGGATAAAATTGTTCACCCTAACACTCTGAATCTGTGAAGAAGCTCTCCAACCAGGCAACAAGTGAGGGAGGAAACCCAACTGCCCCCAGCTTCACCAATAACTGATATACTATCTAATAAGGTAATCAAAATAATTTGAACAGGTATTTTCAATTTTTCCCCATTTAAGTCGTTCAAAATCCAAACTTTAAATAAGTATGCCATTAAAACGATTGAATTTAAAAATTCTTCAATATCACTATCCCTAGACAGAAATTAACCTCAAAATACACTTTAATTTCTCGGAAAATAATAAAATATTCAAATATTTGGTTTTTTAAGTAATAGCATACATTAAAATATTTTTCTATGCTAGCCTGGCTTTATGATTTTTTATGATCATTTCCAAATTAAAGTATTCGTAAATAAAATTGAATTAAGTTGTAAGTACATAACCACAGTAAACATACATATAGTGTGTTTACTGTGACATAACCTACCTTTTTGCACATAGAATTTTGGAGACTTTTCTCAGTGAATATTTTTGGGAAAATAATATGTAGTTTTCTTTGTAATTTTCAGTTGATTAACAATTGGAAAACTTAATTTTGTTGAGTAATCTTTTCTTTTCATTTTCTTTTTATGGGCTCTATCGATTTAAAGATAATTTATCCAGTTTCCTCCATAGGAAATAACTCGCTCCAGGTTATATTGCTCTCCCAACTGATTAATTTTCTGTAGCTATGACTTAATCTATGGTTATTATTTAGAATTTAAAAACTAGTGCGTAAACATAGAAGGAGAAATTGGGTTTGGAGGGTGTAAAGAAAATTTGTAAGGAATTAGATTGCTAAATTTCAATTTTATGAATCAGGAAGAATTTATGCAAAATTTTCATTCGTGTCTCATTTAGCTTGGATAAGATTATACATATTTCAAATGGAGTGAGTAAACCAAATTTAGTTAATTCAAAGTATAAATCGAAGTATTCGATTTTTTTAATCAGGTATTCAAAAGTTAAATGATTTTCTGATCCTACCTATCAACATTCATAATATTGGTTGTCTTTTACTCCAATTCTGAATAAATGCAATGGAGTTCCACAATGTCCAGACCTCATTCTAATTACAGTGGTAATATGACATCTACCTTTGTATTGAAACTTGTTATAAAGAGCTGTGTTTCCACTGTCATCTTCTATTTTCAAGTAGAATGTTCCTTTTCTTGTTGGACACTCATTAATTTTCCACTTTCACTGGTTCCAAATATCATTCTTAATTGATTTATAAAAATTTTTTTTAGGTAATCTGATGGATTGGGCTACTCTTAGACCTCTCCCAATGTTTGCCAGGGTATCTGCTTTTTGATTACATGCTATTTCAGCATGTTTCAGGATCCAACCTAAAAACAACCTTAACTTGTATCTCCTTTGCTTTTATGATCCCTTTTTTTGTTAGAGAAGCTAAATGGTCTGTAATTTTGTTCAAGTCAGAGTTACTTATTTTCAGGATAGCTTACTTAGGGTCAGAAAGTATAATGGAATTAGGAATATTATTCTCCAATATAAACTGGATGGTTTGATTAATTGCTATTATTTCAGCTGAGCAAATTTAAGTATTATCTAGAAGCTAACTTGAAATCGAGATATTTGCTTCTGCACTATGTACTCCAAATACTGCACATCCCCTGTTGTCCAATGACCTGTCTGTGAAAAATTTTTTGTAGTTTAGGTATTTTGTTACCAATAAATGATTTTAAGTACGACCTAATGTATCATTTTTATTGCCTTGTAAGTATGATGTTCTTGTAGGTTCATAAATCTGGTCTAACTGAAATTGAAAATATGAGAGTTGCACTACAGTATAAATCTGTTTGGATTCTAGGATAAACTTGAACTAAAAGGGGAATTTCTTTATTTTCCCAATAACCTGCCTTGTCCCTAGAAAGAGTTTGTAGTTTTTTTTTATGTCGGCCATTTTCTGTAAATATTAGCTTTAAGATATATTTTATTTGGAAGTAAGTCATTGTCTTCTCAAATGTTGAATAATTAATTTTAATCCTACATATGACATATGTGAAAATTTTTTGGTAGTGGCTAAATACCCACTAACTTTGTTGTTAAAAATGGATGTTATAGCATAGTAAATCCAATACAGTAGCGAAACTCAGGGGTAACCCTATGGGAAAATCTGTTTTCAAGAGGTCATATGAGCAGCCGCTTTGTTAAAAAGGGGACCAGCAGTAGATTTTAAATAGAAATAATGTTACTGTGGCAGAGTATTATCATTCAAAATCATAGATATTATATAAATGTTTAAAAATTTTTGATTTAATGAAATGTCAAGGTAATGCAGCATCTATAATATATATAAAATGCAACGTCTCTCTGTATGGCTGTCTGTCTGTCTGTCTGTCTGTTAGTGCGCTTATCACTGGAGAACCACTTATCCGATTTACGTACTTTTTTTTTTAAAAAACATACATATGTTCTCTGGCCAGGTTATAGGCTATATTTTATTACGATAGGTAGCATAGGAATGCGCAGTGACGTAAAATAGTGAATGAAGTCGGAAAAAAGTTTGTCGCTAGCGCGTTCGTTTGCAATACACTGCCTAAACTATTAAATATGGAACAATATTATGTAGCAGAAAATATCTATAATCTATAATATATATAAAATGCAATGTCTCTCTGTCTGTCCATTAGTGCGTTTATCACGCGAGAACCATTTATCCGATTTACCTGTCTTTTTTTTTTTTAAATTCATACATATATTCTTTGGCCAGGTTATATAATAATAATAATAATAATAATCTATATCTATAATATATATAAAATGCAACGTCTCTCTGTCTGTCTGTCTGTCCGTTAGTACGCTTATCCCTCGAGAACCATTTATCTGATTTACGTGATTTTTTAAATTCTTACATGTGTTCTCTGACCAGGTTATAGATATATATTTTATTACATCTATAATATATATAAAATGCAACGTATCTCTGTATGTCTGTCTGTCCGTTAGTGCGCTTATCATTGGAGAACCACTTATCCGATTTTCGTACTTCTTTTTTTAAAACATACATATGTTCTCCGGTCAGATTATAGGCTATATTTTATTACGATAGGTAGCATAAGGAATGTGCAGTGACGATAATAGTGAATGAAATCGGAAAAAAGTTTGCCGCTAGCGCGTTCTCTTGCAATACACTGCCTAAACCACTAAATATGGAACAATATCATGTAGCAAAGGATATCTATAATATATATAAAATGCAACGTCTCTCTGTCTGTCCGTTTGTGCGCTTATCACTGTAGAACCACTTGTCCGATTTACGTGCTTTTTTTTTCAACATAGGTATGTTCTCTGGCCAGGTTATAGGATATATTTTATTACGTTTAGGTGACATAAGGAATAAGCAGTGACGATAATAGTGAATCAGCTCGGAGAGAAGTTTTCCGCTAGCGCGTTCTCTTGCAATACACTGCCTAAAGCATTAAATATGGAACAATATCATGTAGCAAAGAATATAATATATATAAAATGTAACGTCTCTCTGTCTGTTTGTCTGTCCGTTAGTGCGCTTATCATTCGAGAACCACTTATCCGATTTACGTGCTTTTATAAATTTATACATATGTTCTATATAATTCAATATAAGCCTAGATAATGGGAGATAAGGTGAGATAGTGGGAGATAAGGAGAAATAATGGGAGATAAGTCGAAATAAGCCTCGATAATGGAAGATAAGGTGAGATAATGGGAAATAAGTATAACGGGAGATAAGGAGAAATAATGGGAGATAAGCAGAGATAAGTCTAGATAATGGAAGTTATGATGAGATAATGGGAGATAAGGAGAAATAATGGGAGATAAGGAAAAATATTGCAAGATAAGTCGAGATAAGCTTAGATAATGGGAAATAAGGTGAGATAATGGGAGATAAGGAGAAATAATGGGAGATAAGGAGAAATAATGTGAGATGAGCAGAGATAAGCCTAGATAATGGAAATTATGTAGAGATAATGGGAGATAAGGAGAAATATTGGGAGATAAGGGGAAATAATGGGAGATATTTTATTACGTTAGGTAACATAAGGAACAAGCAGTGACGATAGTAGTGAACCAAGTACACGTGAGTGGGGCTGCGGGCCCGGCTAGTGAGTAATAAAAAACAGAAGAAAGGAGCGCTTTTTTAGAAAAAAAGAATACAAGTGAAAAATTTGACAGGAAGACATTTTCAGGAAAAATGTTACAAACAAAAGTTCTAGCAATTTCTCCAGGGAATTGAATAGGCATATCAGATTTGATGCCCAACCCTTATAAGGATCTTTACCTGTGTTATTAGCCTTGGTCATAAGGAGTATTCTTTTCTCACAGGTGGAATTATATTCAAGCGATGCTCGACGAATTAAAAAAAAAAGTGTTTGATCTCTTTATAAATAAGTTGTATATATGTATACGCTTGGTCGAATAAACGACTTTTTAAATATTTTCTTAGATAAATGTAAGGCGCATATTTTATAATTGTTGCACAAATTTTCAATTGGACAATTAATGACGCGTTTGGTTGCTGCAAGCCAAATCTTTACTCTATAACCAAAAAAATGTCATAAGAGAAATAGTTTCTCAAAATTATTCAATTTATGCGCGTACGACTTATTACGCGATTAATATTCTTTAATTAAGTCACTTACCTTTCAACATCTTTGGGGAAGAAGAAGAAACTGACTCCCATCGTTCTTTTTGAATTATTTTTACAATTGTCTTCGGCACCACAATAACCTCCTTTCCCCATGATTATATAAATTGTTTGTCAACTTTTTCAATTCTCTTCACTTACAAACGGTTTTAATTCTATTTTTATTTAAACTGTCTCTTCCTTCTGTCTTTAAATTCATATAAACTGTAGTGAAATCAAGAGACGATAGACAATACATTTCAAATAACCGGTCAAGTGCAAGTCGAACTTGCGCAATTGGTGTTCCGTACGTTGATTGCTTTTAAAATAAAAAATTTTGTTACAGATGTATAAAATGATCAGTGACTTCACAAAACACACCCCAAATGAGTTTTCAACAAAGTTCGTTTCCAATCTTTATTGAAATCTGTTGACCTTGAAATTTTTGTTTTTTTTAAATACCAGAAAAATTATTAATAACGTGATAATTTTCGTTCAATCTACACCCCGTGGAGAATATTCCGGGGTTTTTTCAAAATTTTTCGATAAGTACTTTTCGAGATAAGGCGCGGGACAGCGATTTTTCGCGATTTTTTAAAAATAATGGAAATAAAGGTGCGCGCAAGTATTACATTATATATACATTTTTTACTCGTGTTTTCACAAGCTTTCATTTGACACCACACTCAATGACCTAGTAAAAAATTTTTTTTTTCGCTTTCCATTTCACCCCCCCAAAACTAACCCCTTAAGTCAAAATTTAACTCTTAAAACTACATGGCTCTGATGAGGCCATCAATTCCTATATTATTACCAAATTTCAACTTTCTATGTCAAATAGTTTCGGAGAAAATCGGGTGTGACAGACAGACAGACACCGAAGTGATCTTATAAGTGTTCCGTACGGAACACTAAAAGCACATTCCGATCTAAACATTGTGGGGCCATTTTAAAAAAGGGACCCGTCGACACACACGCCGTCAATATCTCGTCATCAATTTGAAGCTCACTTTCGCTACTCTATTGGATTTACTGTAGTTATAGAATAACTCAAGTAGGCTAGGATTCCTACCTAACAAGTACATCTACGTTTGACGGACAGGAACGAGATTCACACGTCAGTAAACAGGCAGCAATTATTTTAGAAACTTTTGAAGACAAGTAGTTTTATGATCATAAATTTTATTATAAATCCGTTTTGATGGTTGAAATATTATACTGAATAGATTTTCGTCTTTGAGTGTTTGTTTAACTAATAATAACCCTGGAGTTGTATAAATATGACAGTAAAGTGGTGTTGCAGCCGAACTCATCTCGACTTCGAATAGGTAGACGAGTTCTAAATGTGGAAGTTAGTGATTTTCGATTTTAATGCACATGGCTTGTGATTTTGTTAAGGAATTCGATTTCCGGAGTAAGAGACGCATATCAGACAAAAAGGTCGTAATATTGACTCCTTTTCTTCAACACAAGATTAGAGAATGGTTTGATTTTTCAGGGAAAAGGCAAATATGTCCAGTTAGTAATAATTAAACCTTTAGGTTTGTATCTATTAGTAGTTGTATCTAGTTACATACCTAGCCAGCCGTATAATGGCTATTTGAATTCTTTCTTTGTGCATAAGAGCTTTGGAAGACATTTTGAAGATTCGAAGTTTTTTTTTCTGGTTTTCTTTCACTTGCAAGTATTACGTGCCGGTTCAGATCCGAGGCTTTGATCATGTGCTATGTTCTAATGAGAACAACAAGTATCCTGTTCTTCCCTGATTGACGTCTGCTTACTGGGGACAATTTCCACTCACCCGAGTTCAGATAAGTGATAGAGTATAGAATCTATTATTTCCTTTCTCGGGCACGGTTTCTGTTAATGATAGATTAATTCAAATTATAGGGGATCTCTAGTGGTTCAGATCCCTTGTGTAGTTATTTTACCATTAATATTTTCCTTGTAATATTGCAGTCAGATTTAGTGATAAAATCTTATCTACTGTAAGCACCACATAGCCCAATAAGGTAAATTTTGGTTTTTGAATCAAGAGAAATCCAAAAGTTATACATATAAGTCTTATTGTTATTAGTAACATTTATTTAGGCAGAAAATTTCATCTATTTTTATTTGTAGTAAACGTTCACTTACCTATTGTAATTAAAGTATCAGCCTAATTTATTAGGCAGTGTAAATATTGTATGAAGTAAACTAACTAGAATTTTTTTATGGGTCTAGCACACGTGCTATAGAGAAGTCCCTAAAGCGCTGCAGGAGCTGCATGTGTGCGGAAAGAGCGATTCACGTTGTTCTTGAATCGCTGTAAATTGTACTCGGTGGGAAACACGTCCCTGAGCAAACTATTTTAAAGGGATGATGTTCTCCATATAAAAGATTGCTTGAAAAGCGTTGTACGCGGAGTAACAAGCTGAACCTCATACGGATGTGAAGTATTAGCGCGACGTGTATTTCTAACATGCACCGCTCTGGAAGGAATTAAGGGGGCTATATCCTTCGAACACTTTCCACTTGTAGAACCGACTCAAATCGCCAACCGTTCTTCAATGTTCGAGCCAATCAAGGCCGTCGATCAGTTCCGGGTCTTCAATCAGACGAACAGCTCTTCTCTGAACAGAATCCAACAAATGCAGTGTGTGTTTGAGAGCGGAGCCCCAAACATTGGAGCAGTATTCCATAGTTGGTCGAATTTGAGCTTTGTAAAGAATTAACAGTTGTTGTGGAGTGTAAAGCTTTCTGGTTCGAAATAATGTTCTCAACTTTTGAGAAGCTCTCCTTGCTATGCCTGCAACATGTTCATGCCAGGACATATTTGTTCCCAGATTAACGCCCAACAAATTGAGTGACGATGCTAGGGGAATGGAGTGCCCCGACATGACTACGTCAGGTTCAGCAACGTTAACTTTTTTAGAAAAAACTGCCGCCTGGGTTTTTGTAGCGTTAAATTCCACTTGGTTACTGTCACCCCAAGATAGAATTTCTTCCAGGTCTTTGTTAAGTTGAACGACCGCCTGCTGTCTGCGGATATTCGCCCGAGTAGCCGACGTCCGAGCGTTCAAAGTGAAGGAAGAGAGAAGCGTACTGTCATCTGCAAAGCTGTAGATTGGATTCTCGGTCTTTTCCGACGGATCGTTAATATAAATTAGAAAGACTTCAAGAATATGTGTAGAAAGAGCGAAGTAACTTAAGGTACACAGATAGTGTATCTTTGTATCTAAATAAGCTGTATTCAAAATTTAAGGGATTTGAGTATACATATCCTTACACCGACATTATATATTTATAAATAATTAAGTATACTAAAAGTTAGAAAAACAAACCAATTAATAGCTTATCTGGTTTTCTTTTCTTCAAACTATTAGGTAGGATGGACATAATTTTGACTCGGACTTAATAATTACTAATTCTTTTTTTTCCAGTTTTTTTTATCAACTTGGCCCACTCGAACAGCCTGCATAATAAAATAAAGGTGATACCTACTTGATTGTGACAAATTCCTGATCGTGATAAAGTCTAGACCACATTGATTGGAAAAACAAAAAGAACGAATATACCCTAAGATTGAGCTAGTAGAATATAACACGTAGGCTGAAAAGCTTTTGGTCTAGCTATTTAAAACACATTTTTTTACAAAATTAGATTTTATTCATCAACATAGTCTCCTTCAAGAGCGATACAATCAGTCTAACGCTTTTCTAACATTGTTATACCCTTCTTGTAGAAGGATTTGCCTTTGCCTTCAAAATAGGCCTCAGTTTCGACGATAACTTCTTCATCGGAACCAAATTTCTTTCCCGCGAGCATTTTTTTGAGGTCTGCGACTCAATAATAGTCGCTGGGGGCCAAATCTGGACAATACGGTGGATGAGGAAGCAATTCTAACTTCAATTCAGGCAATTTTGCCATCGTAACCATTGACTTGTGACACGGTGTATTGTCTTGATGAAAGAACCCTTTTTTTTTGTTGATTTGCGTCTTTTCTTTTAAACCTATGAGCAATTATTATAGTCAAACAACAAAAAATGATTGAGGATAAATCCAGGTCGTCAAATAACGCAATATGAAGATGTAAGTTCATTTCCAGAAGCTTTCTAAACAACTGCTATCATTGACTTCATTGTGAACGGATTTAAAGTGGCTGTAGTTTAGCCCATGGACAAAAACGTCTTTTAAAACAGCTGAAAATATAAATATTCTTTCTCTCAAACAAATTCAAGTAATGAAAGCATATCGATCTTACAGGACGCTTCTATTATTATCAACAACGAAAACAAGCAAATTACCAAGCAACCTGATGTCTTCGAATAGATTACCACATTTAAATAGTATACTATATATACTTCGGGAATTAACGTCGCTTTAAAAAAAAATTGTAAAATCTTTATGCCCATTTCTACAAAAAATACGGTACAAGAAGCAGACTAAATTAAAACATTACCGTAATTTTAATAACAATTGCCAAAGTACCTTCACAATAAAACACAAATAATAATAGTCATTAAAGAATAAACATCTGGAAATGACTGAAAAATTATAGGGTACATAATGAGTGGTATACCAACTATGCAGAACATCAGCTTTACAGTAGATGAATGTACAAAAAAGCACACTGTATCCACTGAACTCAAAAACTGTAAACCAACCTTGTAAATTTTATTGAGTATTAATTAAGCTTTTTTAATTTGAATTTGACATTCTGGTTAACGCGCCGCGATATATATATATATATATATATATATATATATATATATATATATATATATATATATATAAAAAATGTATATATATATACATATATATATATATATATATATATATATATATATATATATATATATATATATATATATATATATATATGTACCGGGACCGAGTAACAGCAGCAGCAAGAGCACTTGAAATGCCAAATGAAATTTTGGCGAAACGTCGTGTAAATCCTTCGTTAATCGAATAGATTGACACCCGGAATATATATATATATATATATATATATATATATATATATATATATATATATATATATATATATATATATATATATATATATATATATAAAACATTCTTACCAATTTTCTAGAAGAACAACGACTATATGCCATAAATACATTTTACAAAAGAAAAAACTTAATCTCTGACTGGGATGTTGAATATATTCAACACAGGCCGCGACTACCATTTAATGAGAGCAAGTGTAGTTACAAATAAAATGACAAACAGAAACAAATATCAGAACAACAAAAAAATTACAATAGACTATACATACACGAAACAGAGGGAACCACAGACGTAAATTAAATAGTACGAAAGCTCACAACAGCAGCCGAAAAAATAGCAAAAAAGAAGACAACAAAACAAAGTAAAATATCACTAGAAAGTAAGAGAAAAATAGAACAACGACGGTTATTATAGAGAACGGAGCAACAAGCAACAGACAATTCTAAAAATCGTTAGAAGAGAAACAAGAGCAATGATTAGAAAAAACCTAGAAGAACATTACAGGCTAAAAGCAGAAAAGATTATAGATAAAAATAAAAATCTCAAATGTCTGAGAAGAAAGGAAGAAAAACAACAAATAACCGCTCTAAAAGACAAAAACGGCATAGAAATAAGAAATAGAAGCAAAATAATAAAAATAGCGGAGGAATACTACAAGGAACTATACGCTGAGAAAACAATAAAACCAACCACAACCATTAGCGCCGCAAAAGTAGTTAACGTGAGATCAGAGGATATCCCGAAAATCACAGAGGAGGATATTGCAAAAGCTCTGAATTCACTAAAGACTAATATAGCGCCAGGAAACGACGACATTCTGTCTAAAATGATCAAAGCACGAGAAATAATATTACTAACATTAGAACATTTATTTAATGAATGCCTAGAACAACAAACCATACCC
This sequence comes from Pachyrhynchus sulphureomaculatus, assembly GCA_019049505.1. Taxonomy (NCBI): domain Eukaryota; kingdom Metazoa; phylum Arthropoda; class Insecta; order Coleoptera; family Curculionidae; genus Pachyrhynchus; species Pachyrhynchus sulphureomaculatus. Next base: position 39,555,670 of record CM032446.1, on the reverse strand, counting down.
GAAAATTGGAACGAAGCGATAATAATAATTCTATTCAAAAAAGAGAATAGAACGCTTCTAAAAAACTGTAGACCAATAAGCTTACTGTCGCAGTTATACAAATTTATTTATTCGAATAATCAGCAACAGAATAGAGAACAAACTGAATCTCTACCAACCTGTTGGGCAAGCAGCATTCCGTAGGGGATATGGAACATGCGGTCACCTGCTCACTATGAAACTACTGATAGAGAAGATGGTTGAATACAACCTCCCGCTGCACATGGCCTTCGTAGACTACGAAAAGGTATTTGACTCCATAGAACACTGGGCGATAATGAAAGAAATAGGAAAAGCACGTATAGATCATCGCTACAAAAATATACCAGATAGGTATACAAACGAGCTAAATCCTCTATCAGACTACATGAAGATACGAAACAGATACCAATCGAAAGAAGTATAAGGCAAGGGGACACAATATCACTCCAACTGTTCAATCTGGCTTTAGAAGGAATCTTTATAAAAACTCTCGCACCTCAGATTCGCCGACGATATCGTCGTAATATCAAACAATGGAGATGACTTAAGAAAAATGCTAACCGGATCTAGAAAAAGAATCAAAAGCCAGGCAGGATTGGCATGGATAAGAACAGCACAGAGTAGGGAAACCTGGATAAATAAGAGAGAAGCCTATGCTCAATACTGGATGTAACAGCTGATGTTCTTTATGACCTAATAAACAATTTAGTAAAAAAAAAAATTATAATCTTCTCCATTTTTGCAATAAAAATTATGTTTTAAAAAAATGTATAATTTGTCCGGATTTTGGCGCCTCACTCTGTATATATATATATATATATATATATATATATATATATATATATATATATATATGTATATATACAGAGTGCGGTGACAAAATCCGAACAAATTATACATTTTTTTAAAACATAATTTTTATTGCAAAAATGGAGAAGATTATAATTTTTATTTTTTTACTAAATTGTTTATTAGGTCATAAAGAACATATTTACTCAATATAACCCCCTTCTGCTTGAATGATCGCCTCCATTCTCGGTCTGAAGCGGTCGCAGGCCCGTTTTAATGAGTCACAGTCCATATCGGCGAATGCCGCGTCAATAGCGGCTTTCAATAATGTGACGTTAGTGACCCTCTCAACCAGGCTACATACATAGAAGTCTAAAGGATTTAAATCTGGGCTGTTGGGAGGCCAAAATTCTTTGGACCAAAACATGTCGACGTTGTCCGACAACCATTTTTTTTTCCTTGCCGGTGTTGCAAAACTTTCGTTGGACTTCTCCGACTCGTTATATTTCGCGACAACATCATACACAGTCGATCTTGGGTACCTGAAGAATCGAATGATTTCTGTCGCTGAGCGCCCAGCGCGAACACTTTCGATAATCGCGGCTCTTCTATTATACTTCGCACTTGGTTTCAACATTGCGACTGTTTCGAGGTTATGAATGTTTAGTACAAGCGTCAAGCTATTTGAACGCCAATCGCGATCTCTCGAAATGGTATAGAACGGCGGGAAATTCAAATTGAATTTTGTCCGGCTTTTGGCGCCGCACCCTGTATATATATATATATATATATATATATATATATATATATATATATATATATATATATATATATATATATATATATATATATATATATATATATATATATATATATATATATATATATATATACATATATATATATATATATATATATATATATATATATATATATATATATATATATATATATATATATTCTATATATATATATATATATATATATATATATATATATATATATATATATATATATATATATATATATATATATATATATATATATATATATATATATATATATATATATATATATATATATATATTTATATATGTTACCATAGAGGTTTTCACGGATGGTGGAACATAATACATTATAATTCCGGGTTTCAATCCGTTCGTCTAACAATGAATTTGCACGACGTTTCGCCAAAATCTCATTTGGCATTTTCAAGTGCTCCCGCTGCTGCTGCTACTCGATACTGTGATCTTGCTGCTGCCGCTGCTCGAGTTAGCTTCGAGCAGCAGCAGCAGCGGGAGCACTTGAAAAGGCCAAATGAGATTATGGCTAAACGTCGTGCAAATTCATTGTTAGACGAATGGATTGAAACCCGGAATTTTAATGTATTGTATATAAATATATATATATATATATATATATATATATATATATATATATATATATATATATATATATATATATATATATATATATATATATATATTTATACACATTAGAGTGACTGGATCTCATAGAGGGGGAAAAAAAATGTCGGAATCTTGTTCGTCTGGACCCCACAAAACGATTCTCCTTTCCAGATATTGAGATAGCCGAAATTTGAGCTCGATTAAACGACGTTAACCCGTGCCGCTCGTCGCTCAAAGTTTGAAAAAATCCAAATTTTTGGCCAAAAAGCTGACATATGGAGCCATAACTCCAGAACGGTAAATAATAGAAACACGCCTAATATCTCAAAAGAAAGCTAATGTTGTTCTTCAAAATTTATATTCTATACACAATTGTTGTTATTTTAAGTCAAACCGAGTTACAACAGCCTTTAGCCCCAAAAACGTGACCTGGTACCGCTAGGAGCATACTTGGTATATTTTGTTATTAAGTGATAAATTTTGCTTTTTTTTGGTATATTTTTGAGTTTAAAGTAGAAATATAATAAAAAAACAAGTAATACTGATAAGTCTAATGACTTTTTTATTTTAAAATATAAAAATTAGGTATATAATACATACAAAACAGACACAGAAAAGATACAGACGTAGTACCTACATGAGTTGATAATTTTACATAGTTATCTAATCTATTCTAGAGCTTTTGTTAAAGTAGTTTTTGAAACATCAGGATATAATGCTCGGCATTTACTTACAACTTGCAGGACATATTGCTTTTGGTCTTCATCTTTTGTCAGAAGGTCGTTAAAGTCGGTTATTAATTTAACACCACGCTCAGCCATATCATTAACTACTTTTAATGTTTTGACAATTTTCAGTCCTTCTTGGAAGTCATTATTTTGAGGCCAGGTGTTTGGATGTTGTCTTAGGAAATCTGTTTTTTATATTAAATTGGTCAAAGAATGTAAACGTTTCTTTGGTAAGTAAATTTACCAATCCTCCATCAACTACCTCTTTTAAGTTTTCTTTCCTAACTTTTGGATTTACAACCCTAGCGTGCTGTGATGGTTCATCTCTGCTACTGAGCAATTTATTAACCATTAACAACTTTTCATCGTCTGTAATGGTGGGATCAAAAAACGATAATCTCACCAACTTTGCATTCAAATACCACAAATGGTTCGAAAATTTGGTCAGGGCTATTTCTGCAATGTCGTTGTCACATTCTTTATATTCTAACCGACTATGCAAAATACCTAAATCTTGCTTTGGTGCAAGATGAGCTTTTGGAGCATTGAACCAAGCTTTACAATAAATTTTAACTAGGAAAACAGAAATGGCACGCACAGAACTTTCTTCTTCTTTAGACATCTTAAATTGACGACGAAAAATGAACATTTTTAAACAGTAAATAGCCTTTGCTATCCACCTAGCGTGATGAATGGCTCCTGGAGTTCTAAAACCCACAACACTGCCGTCTAGTGATCCAACAAATACGAGAACCAACTGCAATAGCTCCTTGTAGTCATCTCTGGGGTGGCTCTCAGTTAATTTGGTCTCGAATTCAGCAGTAACATTTGCAATTACTTCTGGAGTTAGCTGCTTTTGTATAAGATTGTCACTGATACCTGTGTCGTATTTTCCTTTGTCTATCTTGGGCCACGCAGTGAGGAATCTCTTGAAAACGTCTGGATGAGGTCCAGTGGTTCATCCCATTTTTGTGTCGAATACGCCTCTTAACAGAATTTCCAAGATATGGTGACGGCAAGCTAGGTATAACAATTCCCTTCCTAACATTTGCTCCAATATGACGCATGCTCCTTTGAGTCTTTCCGTGTTGGATGCTGTAGTGTCGAAGCACATCGCCTTGACGGTATTGAGAAGACCCCATTCATGTAGGCATTCATATACGGCTACGGCTTGCTCCTCTCCAGAGCTGTTTGCTGTTACAGGAACTCCCAGCAGCTGTTTCTTTTCGCCATATGAAATAGCTATAGCTATTCGCTCACATTGTTCATTTTTTAAAACACCTGGTAAAAGTTTACCGTCCCAATGGACAACCACGGGCTCTTTTTCAGGAATGTTTACTTTATCAAAAATTTTTTTATTATATTGTTCTCTGAACATTTGCCTTCTATCATGTAATAAAGTTTTCGAGACTTTGTACTCAAGAGGGTCAAGGTTTAGTGCTTCTAGAGTAGCTATTAAAATTCTCGTGGCATTTCTGTCGGATACCTTACATCGATCTAATAAAATGGGCAATTTCATGTTTAAAATCTCTTTAACGCCCCTTGCAAATGAAACTTTCATCCTCTTGCTCTCAGATGCTCCTGGATCTTCTGCAGCTTCTTCAGGGATGTCCATTTCCTCCAAGCTCTCAAGTTCCTGGTAGATGCTGTTCTCTTCAGTGTCTTCTTCTCCTTCTTCGAACTTGACTTCATCATCCGTCTCTAAGAAGCAACAAAAGAAAGAGAAAAAAAAAGACTATAAAAACTTGTCGTTTTAGCAGAATAGTAATAATACATAGGTACTAAATTACCTACTTCTAATTATCAAAAGGTACTATTTAAAAAATATAAACTCAATCATAAAGATGCCAAATCATGCTTTCATGTACAATTTTCTTTCAATTATAATGAAACTATTTACTTATTTGTTTATCTATTTTTTAGAATACTAATAATAAAAAAAACTCACCAATATCAAAAGTTGATCTTGGATTTGTCGGTTCATTTTTGCAAGTTCCTTTTGCACCTTGATTTCTTCAGCTCGAGACAACTTGAGATCCACTCCAGTCATGGAACCTGGGCGGCCCTTCTGCCTCTGTTTTACGAGAAACGCCTTATCTTCTTCCGATTTCATCAGAGCCAAGCCATCTTGTTGAGCAATATCAAAGAGATCATCCAACTTTTCAACAAACTGTTTAAATTGGTTCTTGGCCGTTTTCGATGTTTTCTTCCGGTCTTTTTGAAGAGTTCTCCACTCGGCGTGAAGTTTTTCCAGCTTAGTAATTGCATCTTGCTCATGTTTAGTCGGGATTCGAGCTTTCTTGAGCTTTTGAGATATTAAGCGTGTTTCTATTATTTACCGTTCTGGAGTTATATGTCAGCTTTTTGGCCAAAATTTGGATTTTTTCAAACTTTGAGCGACGAGCGGCACGGGTTAACGTCGTTTAATCGAGCTCAAATTTCGGCTATTTCAATATCTGGAAAGGGGAATCGTTTTGTGGGGTCCAGACGAACAAAATTCCGACATCGATTTTTTGCGGTCACCCTAATATATATATATATATATATATATATATATATATATATATATATATATATATATATATATATATATATATATATATATATATATATATATATATATATATATATATATATATATATATATATATATATATATATATATATATATATATATATATATATATATATCTATATATGTATATATATATATATATATATATATATATATATATATATATATATATATATATATATATATGTATATATATATATATATATATATATATATATATATATATATATATATATATATATATATATATATATATATATATATATATATATATATATATATATATATATATATATAAAGAGATGAGTGTCGATATGTTGTATAGTTTTGAATGTATTATGCAAATTTATGTTCCCTTTACTTGAGAAAATCAAATTTGCTAATTATTTTAGAAATGCGTATTTGCAAGGAAAGTGCTGAATCACTAGACATTATTAGTGTTCCGTACGGAACACTTATAAGATCACTTCGGTGTCTGTCCGTCTGTCTGTCCGTCTGTTTGTCCGTCTGTTACACCCGATTTTCTCCGAAACTATTTGTCGTAGAAAGTTTAAAATTGGTAATAATATAGGAATTGATGGCCTCATCAGAGCCATGTAGTTTTGAAAGTTAATTTTTTTTTTTTTTTTTTTTTTTTTTATTAAGGGGTTAGTTTTGGGGGGGTGAAATCGGAAGTGAAAAAAAAAATTTTTTACCGATTACCTAGAGTGTGGTGTCAAATGAAAGCTTGTGAAAACATGAGTAAAAAATATATATATAATGTAATACCTGCGCGCACTTTTCTTTGTATTATTTTTAAAAAATCGCGAAAAATCGCTGTCCACCCGCCTTATCTCGAAAAGTACTTATCAAAAAATTTTGAAAAAATTCTGGAATATTCTCCACGGGGTGTAGATTGAACGAAAATTATCACGAGTGCATTACCTTTAACAATTTATCTGGTATATAAAAAAAAAATTCAAGGTCATCAGATTTCAGTAAAGATTGGAAACAAACTTTGTTGATAACTCATTTGGGGTGTGTTTTGTGAAGTCATTGATCATTTTATACCTCTGTACCAAAATTTTTTATTTGAAAAGCAATCAACGTACGGAACACTAATTGCGCAAGTTCAACTTGCACTTGACCGGTTTTATTTTTTACTAATATCTCACACTAAATTATCTACCGTATAAAATATCGAGTTGGTTGGATTAAGTTGATATTTAGTGTGAGGAAGTAAAATGTAGTGTTTATTTTACAACTACTTTTCTATAAATCACTTTGTCAATTTATTTTTTAATAATGTAAAATAGATGTTTCCATCTATTTTTCATAGAATGTTTGACAAGATGTCACCTAATCTATGTGTTATCTCAAATTATTGGATTTTTATTGTTATGAAATAACATATCAATTTTTTTAAATAATTTCATGCATCTAAATGATAATAAGATAAGCTAATAAAAGTACTGCATTATGTTGACTAACTCAGTATTGCACTGATAAAATGTTACTGATATGTAGTTTTTTCCTCATTGCTTGGGGAAAGAGTATCCCCGAAAAACCAGTTCATCACACACCCTTTTTTAAAAGTGTATACGATTTTGCAGGCGAAAGGCCTATTAAAACTATTCTAATTTTGTCTGGTGCAATTTTGTTGGTAATATTTGTAGTTTCATGTTATTACTGTACAAGATCTAAAAGGAATTCCGACAGTCCAAAAAAAGATTGGTGAGTGGTTTTTAGTTTAAAAGTACTTTACATTACTAAATCAACAGATAAATACGCAACTGATAGATGGCTTAAAGGGCTACAACACTTAGATTATTGTTTAGAGTTGCTGAAGGCCAGTATCTTTTAAAAGGGAAGGATTGAATCTCCATAATACAGTTCTGGTCCATCATTATTAAAGATTGTAGGAGACTTTGTCTAGCCTTAGTGATTGCTAGGCAACTCATTTAAATTATTAGATAATTTATTTCTACCTCCTCCAGCGTTATTATCTTTAATTATCTCTAGTTTTTGTCATATTTGGCCCAATGCGAGTTAGGTACTCGTCCAGGTAGCGGTGCCTTGTAAAGATTCCTGTCCTGAAAGCTTGTTATTAGGTTCTCTTTATAAACCTATGGATTGTGTTATCCATGGAGCCTCGTTTCAGTCTTCAAGAAACTTATTGTTCAGTAGTATTGCACAGAATTTTTATAGAGAGTACGGGGCCCATGAGAATCATTAGAACTCGCTGTTTAACTAGTTTATCAATCTGCTTTCATCAATGTTAACCGGAAGCTGGACTCATTAAAAACAGACATCTAAAAGATATCACATACGACATTCTATACCAGGCATGGTTGACTAACCTGAACTAACACCCATAATGGATAATTTGTTCTTGTACCGTACCTAACATCGATCCCTGATTTATCGTTGTGTTTTATTAAACAACACTAAATAACCGGTCAAGTGCGATTTGGACTTGCGCAATTGGTGATCCGTAGGGTAATTGCTTTTAAAATAAAATAAAATCTTAACCTAGGCTAAGCTAATTAGGTATTTTCACCTTTCTTCTTCGTTAATAATGTATAATAGTTATAGCATCTTAGCTACCTAATAAAACTTCAAAAAAATATTTACTACCTAAATATTCATTTAATTATAAACAAATAAAATAAAATTATTTTCTCTCGGTACCCATCCATGTGTGTACTGCAAGATATTTTTTCATAGCGTTTTAATACCAGATAAATTGCCAAATGTAGTGCACTCGTCACAATTTTCACTTAATCTACACTTTATGAAGAATATTCCAGAATTTTTTCAAAATTTTTTGATCGGTACTTTTTGAGATAGGGGGAGGGGTAGGGATTTTTGGCCATTTTTAGTGTTCCATACGGAACACTTATAAGATCACCTCGGTGTCTGTCCGTCTGTCCGTCTGCCCGTCTGTCTATCACACCTGATTTTCTCCGAAACTATTTGACATAAAAAGTTAAAATTTGGCACTAATGTAAGAATTGATGGTCTCATCAGAGCCGTGTAGTTTTGAAAGTTAAATTTTGACTTAGAGGTTAGTTTTGGAGGGTGAACTTGGAAATGAAAATTTTTTTTTTTTACCCGGTCTTCGAGTGGGGTGTCAAATGAAAGCTTGTAAAAACATGAGTGCAAAAATATATATAATGTAATACTTGCGCATACTCTTCTTTGTATTATTTTTTTAAAAAATGAAAAAAAAATCGCTGTCTCTCCGAAAAGTACTGATCAAAAAATTTTGAAAAAATCCTAGAATGTTCTCGACAGGGTGTAGATTGAACGAAAATTATCACAAGCATTACCTTTAATAATTTATCCGGTATTCAAAAAAAAATCAAAAATTTCAAGGTCGTCAATTTTCAGTAAAGATCGGAAAAGAAAACTTTGTTGAAAACTCATTTGGGGTGTGTTTTGTGAAGTCATTGATCATTTTATACCTCTGTAACAACCATTTTTATTTTAAAAGCAATCAACGTACGGAACACTAATTGCGCAAGTCTGCTTATTCTAAAATAATACAAAGTCTTTTCACAAACTTTCATTTGATACCCCACTCGATGACCTAGTAATTTTTTTTCACTTGCCATTTTATCCCCCAACACTAAAGCCTTAAGTTAAAATTTAACTTTCAAAACTACACGGCTCTGATTGGGTCACCAATTTCTGTATTTATACCAAATGTCAAATAGCGTGGAGACAATCAGTATGTTACATCTTTAGCTTTTTTGACTTTTTGAAAAAAGATGTAAAATCCTAAGATATAAGATTCTGCCTTTTTGCTTTTTCAATGGGGCATTAAACGACCCTATTAAGGTTTTGTGCATAGTTTCCAGATATTATGTTAAACGAATTTTTGTTTTACCTGCTTTGTATACCGCCTTCACTTGCATCTGCAATCATACTGCATCTATTTTTACCTACTAATTTACTACCTGGCAACCCGGTTTGGAGCCCTTTAAGTATTTGATAATATGGGCCTAATGACCACAGGTTCCCATTAAGATTCGAAAGATACTTTTTATTATTTTTATTTTTAATTTTACTTACAACTTACAACGTAACGGTTCTATTTTAATTATGTGGCGTCCGTGGGAAAATTGCATTAGTGGCTATCGCAAGAGAAAACATTTATCACTTGACGCTAAATAAATAGTGAAAAATGTTTACGACAGTTTGGTAAAAAGAAATTTGAATGAACAAAGTGCTTTGCAAGACACCAGTGAACTAAAAAAAACCCAATTTCTATGATTAAGGGTATTGTAGGAAAACCATCACTCAGGAACAGGAAAAAAAAACGGAAAGATTTTCATATGCATCATGTAGACCAGGGGTGCTCAAACTTGAACTGCTGGCAATCTACCTCAATATTGTTAGACTACAATCGATCGACTCTGAGAGGCTGCAAGTAAGTGTGATGCAGGATTGTCGTCTAGGTAGGGTGTATCGTGGCATAGATATTAGTTTTCCCGCACAATATCCATTTTTTTAGTCAAGGTAAATGTAGGTCTGCTCTAAAATGTCAATGAAAAAACTCATAATTATTCAAAATTGCGAGTTTATTGGTTCTTACAAAACAAACGAGTTCTAGTGTCTAAACTTAACTAAAGAGTGACTTTGGATCTTGAAGCGTGGCACTGCATGTCCTCAGCATACTTTTCATAAGATGGTACGTAATTACCGAGTGCTAATCGCAAGCATGATGACATATGTTCGTCATTTGGTCGATTGCGATATTTTGACTTAATTATCTTCATTTCAGAAAATGCAGACTCGCACAAGTAAGTTGACCCAAACATTGCCGTCAGTTGAAGGGCGATTTGCCTTAGATTCGGATATTTATCTTTAGATATAAAACACCAGAATTTTGTATCAGATGCTGTGGCTTTGAGATGTATATCTGATATAATCTGCACTAACTCATTTTCAACAGAACATGAGTCCATGTTAAACTGACTTGCTATTTCAGTAGCTAATTCTGCTTCATAAATATAATTCAACTGAGGAATCCTTGCTTTCAAAAATGGAAAATTTTTCAGATCCTTTCTTTTCAGTTGATCTATCATAAGTTGCAATTTACTTTTGAATGCGTTTATTGCGCTAATCATCTCAATAATAGTTTTTCCTTTACCTTGAAGCTCCAAATTTTTGTTGTTTGTTTGCATTGTGATGTCTGTCAAAAATGCCAAATCAGTCAGCCATTTTCCGTTTTTCAGCATCTGAGTGTCATCACCTCTTTCGTCCAGAAAAGCTGTTATTTCGGGCAATAATTCTTGAAACCTTTCTAGGAATTTTCCGCGACTCGACCACCTGACGTCCGTGTGAAAAACTAAATCAGTGTGTTCAGCTGACTCACTATCTTCCAACTGCAATTTAAAGAGCCGTCTTTGCAAGCTACGTGCACGGATAAAATTCACAATTTTTATTGCAATGCCCATAATCTCCTCCATGTTTAGAACTTTTGAACACAAAACTTGTTGATGATAATGTAATGGAAGGAGAAAAATGAAGGGAAATCATCATTAGCTCGACACAAAGCCACAAAACCGTTTTTGTTTCCAGTCATTGCTGGTGCTCCATCGGTTGTAATGCACACTAGTTTATATATTGGTAGCTTCTAGTTTGTTACAAAATTGAAGAAAACGTCATATATATGTTCGCCACGGGTCTTTCCTTTCAGAGGAATCATTGTCAAAAACTCTTCCTTAGCCGACATGTCATTGAATACCATTCGAATAAAAATACACAGCTGGGCAGTCTCTGTCATATCGGTGGATTCGTCGAACTGTAAAGAAAAGTATGTACATTCCATGATAGCATGTTTTAGTTTATCTGCCATGTCCTGACTCATGACTTCAACACGCCTTGTGACAGTCGGACGAGATAACTAAAGTTCTCTAATAGCAGACATAATCTGCTTTATTTTTAAAATCTCCAAATAAAGTCTCACCCGCTTCAAAAAATGCTTCCCTTCACAACCTATCCATCATCAAATGGTTTCTTGTGTTTCGCCAATATATGAGATATTTTAAATGACGCGATCGTTGCAGCTTTTGATTATTTGGCTGGTCTTGTGAACATGGTTTGTTCTTTTTTCAAACAAGTTATCAAATCACGTACTTTTTCGTTTTCTTAATTCACTCTGTGACGGAAAATCCTTTTCATAGTTTTTATGAACCGTTTTATGATGCCTCTCTAAGTTCCCACGCTTAGGTATTGCAACTGACGCACGGCAAATAAGACAAATGCACTTATCCTTTACCACACAAAAGAAAAATTCTTCCTCCCAATCGCTATTAAAATGATAAGTTTTACTTTTCTTCGCCGCACCCATTTTGGACTATTTATTAATAAAATTTGTATCGATGTATCGCCTTCAAGTTACAACTCAGACTGACTCCTATTCCTGCAGGCGCAACATTTATATCGGCGCGAACGAAGTCTCGAATGTTCCCGTCAAACACGCTGTCCGAAGTTTCTAGAAAAATCGGCGGGAATCAAAAACGCGGCTTTTCTTTGACAAGTACCGCGCGTTCCTTTGATAAAACCGCCTTTTGCCGCTAGCAGGGGGCTATTACGATAAAAGAAAGTGATGAGGGGGTTATTCTGGCCTAATTGTGGATCGAATAAATTTTAGTAGTTTATTCATTACATTTTGTTTTAGTTACCTAAAACAAAATCTGTGAATAGTTCTATATCGGAATTTTTTTTCTCGAGATCGACTCAAAAAGCACTCGCGATCGACTTGTCGATCGCGATCGACCGTTTGAGCACCCCTGATGTAGACGATTGTAGAAAAGACGTCATCAGAAGAAAAATATATTCTACGTATGAAAAGCAGTTGGTGCCGACAGTAGACAAAATAAAATTAAGACGGGTGCAGGACGGGACCAATATACATTGTGGCCGATCAACCTTTCACAGAATTGTCTTAAGAATGGGATTCACGTTCCGAAAAACCAACAAAAGGCAAGTAGTGATGGAGTCATAAAGATTACGAATCTTGCGACATACTTATTTACAAGAAATTAAAAAGTTTCGATCAGAGAATCGGCCAATAATTTACCTTGACGAAACATGGTTCCAAACCCATGACACTATGCAAAAAGGATGGGTTGACAGCAGTACAAAATGTCAGACTAACGCACCTTCAAATAAAGGTAAACGAATAACCATTTTGCATGCTGGATCTGAAAAGGCTGGGTTTCAAACTGTCTACTATTATCTGCAAAAAACATAAAAGATTCTAGTTTGGGCTATCACGAAGACACGACCGCAGAACTTTTTCAAAATTTGTTTCAAAATTCTCTTTTGCCAAATTTCCCGAATAGAGTGTTATAGTTATGGTCAATTCAAGTTACCATAGTCGCCTACTAAATAAGGTTCCTAATACAGCCAACACCAAATCGGAAATACAGGAATGTATGTTAGAAAATGACATTTATTTTGACTTTAGTTATAAAAAAAGTGATCTTTTGGAAGTTTTGAAAGACTATAAATTGAAAAAGAAATATGTTGGTGATAGTATGACTAAGAAAATGGGACACACTGTTTTGCGGCTTCCTCCGTATTATTATGTGTTTAATCCAATTGAAAATATTTGGCGTCAAGTTAAATCAAAAATAAGGGCACCAAATGTTTCTCCTACTTTAAACGTGTCAGTGATTGTGAAACCGAATTAGGCTTAAGTTAAAATATATTTTTATTTATACAATATGTCCCCTCTTGTAAACCCCATTCATTCAAACTGTATATTTGTACCCAAAACTGTACTCCAAAACACTTATAATTTTATTTATTTGCATTAATGAATAAAATTCTTAAGTCCATCTCTGCAACCTATCATAAACAAACGGTCAGAATTTTTAAATTGTCCACTTAAAACGGCAAAAATAAGGATCTTATATTTTGGGACAAGCTATATATTATTATTATTCTACCGTGCTTGATTGTTGCAAGTTCTATAAAACTGTGTCCAACTTGAGCCACTAATTGTTTCAAAGCTAGCAATATGACTTGAATATTCTGCTTAGACCGAAAAAGCAGCTGAACAGATTAGTCTTTATAAAGACATTCTATACGATCTTCTGCTAGCTGGAAAATTTACAGGGTTGAACATTTTAGCCACAAATTTTATTATTAAAGGGTTTATTAGTGTTCCATTTGGAACACTTATGGAATCACTTCGGTTGCCGTCTGTTTGTCCGTCTGTCTGTCCGTCTGTCACATCAAATTTTCTCCTAAACTATTGACGTAGAAAGTTGAAATTTGATATCGGAATTGATGGCACAATCAGAGCCGTCTAGTTTTGAAAATTGAATATTGACTTAGTTTTTGGGGGTGAAATCGAAAGTGAGAAAAAAAATTTACCTGGTCATTGAGTGGGCTGTCAAGTGAAAGCTTGTGAAAACACGAGTTAAAAAATATATCTGATGTAATACTTGTACATACTTTTCGTTGTATTATTCAAAAAAGAAATCGATATCTCCGTTCAAAAAAATTCTGGAATATTCTCCATAAAATGTAGTTTGAGCGAAAATGATCATGAATGTAACGCGTTGATAATTTTGCTGGTACAAAAAAGAACTATGAAAACTTTCTTCCTTGACGTATGATGAAGGTTTTTGTGATATGCTTTTAAGGAAATTACTGTTACGAGTGGCGAGTCGCTCTTATACCGATATATATTTTTATTTTTATTTTAAAGGTAATCATAGCATGGAACACTAATTGCGCAGGTCCAACTTGTACTTGACCGGTTTTCTTTTAAATCATAAGGACCAAATTTGTTAATGTTTAGTGTGCTTGTGAAAATTGATATTTAGTAAAATATTGCTTATCGAACGTCATGGGTGAGCCACACGTGCACAACAGAAGATCAAGAATTCTGTGAAAACACAAGATAACTGAAATCACCTTGATAAGAAACAAGTCATTGTGACATTGTTTGAGTCGTGGCAGATAGTTTTTAAATAATCCCTAAAAAATGTCGGTTTTTTGTTGTACTTGACTACATTTTTATAAAAAAAATGTATACACAAAACAAAAGTATTCTTCTTCTTCAATTGCCGTCTCCGCGTCGAAGGTTGGCAATCATTACACAAGTCTGCAAAAAAAAAAAATGAGAGCTGTTTTGGTTTTTTTTTTGCGTAATTCTTATGTTTTTGGGTGTACTGAATCCGAAAATGACTTTCATTTTGTCATAGAACGTCACGTTTTCTGACAATGTAGGTATCTATGTTAAACAAGTTATCATCTTAAAATAAAAGATAAAAGACTAAAAAAATTTTTTTTAAATTATAATTGCGTAACAAAACTTATTTTTTTATCTAAAATACATTCATTAGTAAGCACTAAACACATTTCTTTTTCCCAGTGAGACTCCTTTTGGTACATTTTCGCTTGTAGGAAGCATCTGGAAGGTCTCTCTGAAGCGCCCAACAGTAGTCTGCCATCATTGAGACGCTCCATCTTCCCTGGTATCTTTTTTTCCATTTCCTTAATATCTTGGTGAAATCGTTCACCTTGCTTTTCACTCAGATCTCCTAAATTTTCTGGAAAGTAGTCGAGGTGGGAATGAAGAAAATGTACTTTTAAACTCATTAGGCAACCTAAAGCTTGAAATGCTTTTAACATTCTTTTGACGATTTGTTTGTAGTTAGGGTCTTTATTATTGCCTAAAAATTTCTCTATGACCTCTTTAAAGGCAATCCGTCATGGTTGTGATGAATTGTGGATCAGCCATAAGCCGTCTAATATCGGGTCCAACGAAAACACCTTCCTTCAACTTTGCCTCCGAGAGGTCTGGAAACTTTGATATTAACTATTTGAAGCAATTTCC
Source organism: Pachyrhynchus sulphureomaculatus (assembly GCA_019049505.1). Taxonomy (NCBI): domain Eukaryota; kingdom Metazoa; phylum Arthropoda; class Insecta; order Coleoptera; family Curculionidae; genus Pachyrhynchus; species Pachyrhynchus sulphureomaculatus. Next base: position 39,540,301 of record CM032446.1, on the reverse strand, counting down.
ATCTCTTGGAAGTGACTTTACAAGTTGCTTCATCAATCCCAGCTTTATCTGAAGCGGTGGTAGAAGAACTTTATGAGGAGGCACCAAAGTTTCATGCAGGACGTTCTTTTCGTCAACTTTAAGCTCCCTCGGAGGCCAATACTTTTTGGTCCAGTGATTTGCTCGGTCTCTACTATCCCATAGACACAAAAAGCAAGGGAATTTGGTAAACCCAGATTGTTGTCCGAGCAACATGCCCAAGATTTTTAAATCACCGCACACTTTCCAACCGTGGTCTTTATATTTTAATTTGCAAAGAACCAATTCCAAATTCTTGTAGGTTTCCTTGAGATGTACGGAATGACCGACAGGAAAGGAAGCATAGAAACCGCCATTGTGAAGCAGAACTGCTTTAAGGCTTCTTTTTGAAGAATCACGCCACTATGCTGGGTCGTATGAGATCTTAAATGTATCCATCAAACCTTCAATATTGGTACAATAAACCAACTCGTCCTCTTGGGCAAAGTAGGAAGTGAACTGCTTCTTACGATATCTAAACCAGGAGGAAGACACTCCCGGCAAAAGTAAGTTCCTGCTTTTGAGCCTTGATCCAAGCAACTCAGCAGCGTTTTTGGGAAGATTCAAGTCTCTTACCAAATCATTTAGCTCGCCCTGGGAAAACAATTTCGGACTGCTGTCATCTTCAAATTGAAAACTTGACTTGTCATCGGGTTCAGGTACAGCACCATCTTCGTCAGAACTTGGAATCTCTTCCAAGGTAGCAGGGGCCTTGGGCACTGGTATTTCGGTCCCATGAGGGATGGGACGATTAGCTGATTGCAGATTGGGGTATGAAATGGACTGCTTCCATTTTGAATTATACGCTTTCATATTACACGAACAAAAGTAACAATCATCACTATGGTTCTTTTGCTCGCGCCATACCATAGGAATCGCATATCGGAAAGCTTTTTTCTTGCCCTTAAACCAATTTCGAAGGTCTTCAACACATCGTTTGCAGACTTTATGAGGTGCCCAAACTTTATCCTGATCTCCAAGTTTTAAGCCAAAATACGTGAAGTATACTTTTTTTACAAAGTCCGTAATATTAAGTTGTTGCTTTAATACCATATATTCGCCACAAATATAACAGAAACTGTCAGACGAATTCACACACTTCCGCATAGATGACATTGCACTATATTGAACCAAGATCTATATAACAATGACGAGTTAACACGTAATTGTACCGTGCCACTTTCTACACTATCGGAGCGCGCACGTTCTGGTTACAACGTTTATGTTTGTCAATTTAGCTCACACAGGGCGTTCTTTATCTAGAAAGTAATGATAGTTATGGCCTGTATACATTTAAAAACAGTAATCAAAATAAAATTGTACCTCTTTATTTATGACTTCAAGTTAGCCAAAAAAAACCCTTTTTTATAATAAAATTTTGCGTTTTGCAAAATAACCTGACGTTCTGGAATTTTTTTGAGTATTTTTTTAGTTTTCAGAACACCTAAATACATAGAAATCAGTTGAAAACATCCAGACAGCATTTTTGTTGCAGACCTGTACCTACTCTCATTTTAGAAGCCGCTGCTCTAAAAAGTTCACTCGAGGTACATCCGAATCATTCTCTCAGGTTCCTCAGCCATAATATTCTTTTCCATCCCACGCTTCTCTTTTCTTGGATTTTTTCTTGCATTATTAGACGCAACATAGCATATCTCTCTCCTTGTTACGTGACCAGAAGTAGTATGATAATAAATTATACCATTCTTGTGTCTGTAAGACATTAATGAATTACTGATATGCATAAAAAACAGCGGGTTATAAATTTAGAATTACATTAGAGAAGTAGGTAATCTTGACTTTATTGATGAAACTGTAATCCTGCTGAAAAACATAAATTGGATGAAATTACAAGAGAAAGTTTGAAATATGCATAGAGGTAATATTAAATCCTAAAAATGTGTAATAATCTAGAATCTAAGTTGTCTTTCTTAAATTCATCGCAGTACTGATTCGCTCACTATCAATTAGTAACAAATAATGACAGTTTTTCTTGCTTTATCCCACAAAAGTTCTACAATTTTTAGTGCATTAATTATCGTTTCTACCAGGTGTACAAGTATGAAATGCAGTTTGTGATATAAAGATTTGATACTGCGCCATTTTGTTGTGTCATCAACAAGTGTGAGACGCGCACGAGTGATAAATTGGAAAAGTGTGTGCATAGTGTTGTGTTGTTGTGTTCAATATGTTGAAATTTATACCGAACAGCTTTAATTTTTTGTTTTCCTTTGAAGAAAACTGCTGTTGAATCATACCGATTACTTCAAGAAGCTTATGATGAACATGCACCATCGCAAGATACGTGTGAACGATGGTTTCGGCGTTTCAAAAGTGGTGACGATGTTGCAGACAAGGAACGTGGAAAACCGCCAAAAAAATACGAAGATGTGGAATTGCAAGCATTGTTGGACGAAGATGATTCGCAAACACAAAAACAACTCCCCGAGCAATTGAGCGTTAGTCAACAAGCGGTTTCCAATCGGCTACGAGAGATGGGAAAGATTCAGAAGACCGGTAGATGGGTACCACATGAGTTAAACGACAGTCAAATGGAAAAGCGCAAAAACACATGTGACATTTTGCTAGCTCGGTACAAAAGGAAGTCGTTTTTGCATCATATAGGTACAGAGGATGAAAAGTGGATTTATTATGAGAATCTCAAGCGCAAGAAATCACGGGTAGACCCCGGCGCACCATCCACATAGACCGCAAGACCGAATCGCTTTGGCAGAAAGACGATACTCTGTGTTTGGTGGGACTAAAGGGGCGTGGTCTATTATGAGCTGTTAAAACCTGGGTAAACGGTTAATACTAAACGTTACCAACAACAATTGATCGATTTGAACGGTTCGCTGCTTGAAAAAAGGCCAGAGTACCGAAAGAGGCAACACAAAGTCATTTTTCTTCATGACAATGCTCCATCACATACGGCAAAACCAGTTCGCGACACGTTGGAAGCACTCAGCTGGGAAGTTCTACCCCATGCGGCTTACTCACCAGACTTGGCTCCTTCCGATTACCACTTGTTTGCATCGATGGGTCACGCACTTCCTGAGCAGCGCTTTGATTCGTAGGAAGATGTGAAAAAATGGCTCGATGAATGGTTCGCAGCAAAAGGGGAAGATTTTTACTGGCGTGGTATTCACAAATTGCCCGAAAGATGAGAAATGGTGATATAAGGAGCGATGGAGCATACTTTGAATAAAGCACTTTTTATCATTCTTCCGAATTTAACATGGTAAAAGGTTGTAACTTTTCCCAAAGCCGACACAACTTACGTAATAAGGTAAAAAAAAACTAATCTCCGTAGAAGCTTCAACAACCATTTGGACTGAGCTAGTCGTCAATTTTACATGCTACTACGTATACCTTCGTATACAAGAATTACTTTGGTCTTGACTCTATTGCCTCGAATGTCTGAATTGGTGGTCTCATCTTTTTCTTTTCGATGTTCCTACAAATTATTTATTTTATATAAATTAAATATTTGAATTTGTTCCTTACAGCACCAATGAAAATATTATACCTAAAGGTCTTGAAACTTTTTCATGCAACAAGCTTGAACTTACGTAACTCTAAAGGTTCGTTACTAAAATA
>CM032446.1:39349144-39534144 GCA_019049505.1 Pachyrhynchus sulphureomaculatus | reverse complement strand
ATTTAAAATTCTATTTTTATTTTGCCCAAACCCTAACAGCTGTTAACATACAAGTCAAAATTAGGGGGCAATGATCCAGTTGTTCTCGCACGTTACCAATAAATTATTTCTTTTCAAATAATAGATAGAATATTTTTTTAATTATGGTTAAATATTATTTTTACTAGGTGTCTTCTATTATTGTTTTCATTTGGTATTCGGTTAATTTTACCTGAAATATGAAAATCTGTAATTGTTGAATAAAATCGTATGTTTCGCAACACGGGCCTGCACTTGAGCTCGTTCGTATAATGACGGCCTGTCAAGAACGAGTAGATTGGGCCGGTAAAATCCAGTTATGCCCTTTTTTTAATTTTTCAAAAATTTTTAAATTAAAAAAGTATTGGACGTGCCCATGACCCCATGAATCACCCGTTTCAATATGTGTAGTGAATTTCATAACATCCTATATATATATATATATATATATATATATATATATATATATATATATATATATATATATATATATATATATATATATATATATATATATATATATATATATATATATATATATATATATGTATATATATATATATATATATATATATATATATATATATATATATATATATATATATATATATATATATATATATGTATATATATATATATACTAGCCGGGCCCGCGGCTCCGCTCGTGTGGACTTGATTCACTACTATCGTCACTGCTTATTCCTTATGTTACCCAACGTAATAAAATATCTCCCATTATTTCTTCTAATCTGCCAATATTTCTACTTATTTCCCATTATCTCTACATAATTTCCATTATCTAGGCTTATCTCAGCTCATCTCCAATTATTTCTCCTTATTTCCCATTATTTCTCCTTACCTCCCATTATCTCACCTTATTTCCCATTATCTAGGCTTATCTCGACTTATCTCCCATTATTTCTCCTTATCTCCCATTATCTCACCATAACTCCCATTATCTAGACTTATCTCTGCTTATATCCCATTATCTCTCCTTATCTCCCATTATTTATACTTATCTCCCGTTATCTCACCTTATCTCCCATTATCGAGGCTTATCTCGACTTATCTCCCATTATTTCTCCTTATCTCCCATTATTTCACCTTATCTCCCATTATCTAGGCTTATATCGAATTATATAGAACATATGTATAAATTTATAAAAACACGTAAATCGGATAAGTGGTTCTCGAGTGATAAGCGCACTAACGGACAGACAGACAGAGAGACGTTGCATTTTATATATATTGTATTCTTTGCTACATGATATTGTTCCATATTTAATGCTTTAGGGAGTGTATTTCAAGAGAATGCGCTAGCGGCAAACTTTTCTCCGACTTGATTCACTATTATCGTCACTGCTTATTCCTTATGTCACCTAACGTAATAAAATATATCCTATAACCTGGCCAGAGAACACACATATGTTTAAAAAAAAGCACGTAAATCGGATAAGTGGTTCTCCAGTGATAAGCACACTAACGGACGGACAGACAGACAGACGGACAGAGAGACATTGCATTTTATATATATTATAGATATTCTCTGCTACATAATAACATAATATTGTTCCATATTTAATGGTTTGGGACTGTGTATTGCAAGAGAACGCACTAGCGGCAAACTTTGTCCGACTTCATTTACTATTATTGTCACTGTTCATTCCTTATGCTACCTATCGTAATAAAATATAGCCTATAACCTGGCCGGAGAACATATGTATGTTTTAAAAAAAAAAGTACGAAAATCGGATAAGTGGTTCTCCAGTGATAAGCGCACTAACGGACAGACAGACAGACAGAGATACGTTGCATTTTATATATATATTATATATATACCTATAACCTGGTCAGAGAACATATGTATGAATTTAAAAAATCCCGTAAATCGGATAAGTGGTTCTCGAGGGATAAGCGCATTAACGGACAGACAGACAGACAGACAGACAGACATTGCATTTTATATATATTATAGATATAGATTACTGTTATTATTATATAACCTGGCCAAAGAATATATATATGAATTTAAAAAAAGACAGGTAAATCGGATAAGTGGTTCCCGCGTGATAAACGCACTAATGGACAGACAGACCGACAGAGAGACATTACATTTTATATATATTATAGATTATACATTACAGATATTCTTTGCTACATAATATTATTCCATATTTAATGGTTTAGGCTGTGTATTGCAAAGGCACGCGCTAGCGGCAAACTTATTTCCGACATCATTCACTATTTTACGTCACTGCTCATTCCTTATGCTACCTATCGTAATAAAATATAGCCTATAACCTGGCCAGAGAACATATGTATGTTTTAAAAACAAAAATTACGTAAATCGGATAAGTGGTTCTTCAGTGATAGGCGCACTAACGGACAGACAGACAGACAGATAGACGTATTTTATATATATTATATATATATATATATATATATATATATATATATATATATATATATATATATATATACATATACATATACATATATATATATATATATATATATATATATATATATATATATATATATATATATATATACATATACATATACATATATATATATATATATATATATATATATATATATATATATATATATATATATATATATATATATATATCCCTAAAGAGGTACAGGTGCTACACGTGTATGGAAAAAGCGATTCACGTTGGTTTTGAACCGCTGTAAATTGTACGGATGTGAAGTATTAGCGCGATGTGTATTCCTAGCATGCATCGCTTTGGGAGGAATTAAGCGGGCTACATCGTTAGAACACTGCCTCAACTCGCCACTCGTTCGATGTTCCGAGAAATCAAAGTTTCTTGTCAGTTCTGGATTTCCAATCAGGCGAACAGCTCTTTTCTGAGTAGAATCCAACAAATACAGTGTGTGCTTGGGAAAGGAGCCCCAAACATGGGAGCAATATTCTATTGGTCGAATTTGAGCTTTGTACAGAATTAACAATTGTTGTGGAGTGTGAGGCTTTCTAGTTCGAAATAATATTCAAAGCTTTTGAGAAACTCTCTTTGCCATGCTTGCGACATGTTTATGTTAAGGCTGATTTGCTCTCAAATTAACTCTCAGGAAATTGAGTGATAATGCTGGAGGAATTGAGTGTCCCGGCAATATGTCGGTTTCAGCAACGTTAACTTTTTCTTCTTCGTTACTGTCACCTCAAGATAGAATTTCTTCCAGGTTTTTGTTAAGTTAAACGACTACCTGTTGCCTGCTCATATTTGCATAAGTGTTCGATGTTCGAGCGTTTAAATTGCAGGAAGAAATACGTGAGCTGTCATCTGCAAAACTGTAGATTGGATTTCTGGTCCTTTCCAGCAGATCGTTAATGTAAATGAGAAATTGATTAGGGGACAGTATGGGGCTTTGGGGACACCGGCGTAGCTCAGCCAACAATCCATCATGCCAAACACAGTCGAATGCCTTGGATATATCAAGTGGAACCTATCGAGATTCTCCAAGTCTTCAATTGCATTGTTCCAAACATGTGGTACATAAGTTAGAAGATTTCCTGTTGATCTTTGCTTACGAAAGCCATATCGATGGTCGCGAATAATATTCATTCCTACAAAATATTTTAGAATATGTTGAATGATAGCCTTTTTAATGACTATTGACAGTATTGAAAGCAGTGCGACTGGTCGGTAGTTGTTTTGCAAGTTTTTGTAGCCTTTTTTTGTATCGGCTGAACTGTGTCTTAAATGTGTGCGTAATTGTATCCGAAGACCTGATAAATTTCTCATAATATGTGTACTTAAAAACTATACAATATTTAACGACCTTCACCCCTTTGGCCCCCTTACGCAGTTAAAATTAAAAGTACAGTAGACACTCGGTAGTGTGAACATCGCATAACGGAAACCTCGCGTAACGTGAACATGTTATTAATTAACCCAGGCCACCGTATACCGTGAACAAGCAAACCTTCGCTAATGGAAACAAACAAATCATGCCATCCATTCTGAAAAATCGATACACTTGCGGTTGCGCACTGTTGTAAATCCCCGATACATTCGGTACTTCCCAGTCGTATAAGCTAAAAATATATTCGTTTTGGTGAGATCGTTCGTTGTTAATAGGTGGTGTCTGCGTATTTGGGCTACGTATTTCTGTTTATTTCGATGGAATGTCTCTTAAAAAACTAAAGTGTCTTACTCTTTACGAAAAATCGCTAGTGATTCCAGGATTAAATGATGGACAAGGTGTTACTTATTTAGCCAAAAAATATGGTGTAGCAAAATCTACAATTTCTAAGATAAAACAAAAATAACCGGTCAAGTGCAAGTTGAACTTGCACAATTAGTGTTCCGTACGTTGATTGTTTTTAAAATAAAAAATTTTGTTAGGGTGGTATAAAATGATCATTGACTTCACAAAACACACCCCAAATGAGTTTTCAACAAAGTTTGTTTCCAATCTTTACTGAAAACTGGTGACCTTGAAATTTATTTTTTTTTCTATACCAGATAAATTATTAAAGGTAATGATAATTTTCGTTCAATCTATACCCCGTGGAGAATATTCCACGATTTTTTCAAAATTTTTTGGTCAGTACTTTTCGAGATAAGATAGGGGACAGAGATTTTTCACGATTTTTTAAAAGTAATACGAAGAAAAGTGTGCGCAAGTATTACATTATATATATATATATATATATATATATATATATATATATATATATATATATATATATATATATATATATATATATATATATATATATATATATTACTCGTGTTTTCACAAGCTTTCATTTGACACCATACTCGATGATCTAGTAAAAAAACTTTTTTTTCACTTCCGATTTCTCCCCTCAAAACGAATCCCTTAAGTCAAAATTTATGTTACGGTGATATAAAATGATCAGTGACTTCAAAAAATACACCCCAAATAAGTTTCAATAAAGTTTATTTCCAATCTTTACTGAAAATTGATGACCTTGAAATTTCTGTTTTTTTTATATACCAGATAAATTATTACAGGTAATGCACTCGTGATAATTTTCGTTCAATCTACACCCCATGGAGAATATTCCAGAATTTTTTCAAATTTTTTGATAAGTACTTTCCGAGATAAGGCGGGTGGACAGCGATTTTTCGCGATTTTTTAAAAATAATATAAGAAAAGTGCGCGCAAGTATTACATTATATATATATTTTTGACTGTTTTCACAAGCTTTCATTTGACACCACACTCGATTACCTAGTAAAAAAATTTTTTTTTCACTTCCGATTTCACCCCCCAAAACTAACCCCTTAAGTCAAAATTTAACTTTCAAAACTACATGGCTCTGATGAGGCCATCAATTCCTATATTACTACCAAATTTCAACTTTCTATGACAAATAGTTTCGGAGAAAATCGGGTGTGACAGACGGACAGACGGACACACAGACGGACAGACACCGAAGTGATCTTATAAGTGTTCCTTACGGAACACTAAAAAGAACTAATTTCTAGAGCTGTGAAAGATACATATGTCGGACCAGGTAAAAGACAAACATTAAAGAGTTCGGGGTTTCCTAGAACGGAAAAAAATTATATAAGTGGTTTTTGGATCAACGAAATAAAAATTATGTTATGAGTGGGGAAATGATTAAGCAAAGTCATTTACAGTTAGTGAAGGATGGCTACAACGCTATAAAAAGCGATTTGGGATTCGCTTCTTGAAAATTTCTGGTGAAAAATTATCCTCTCAACCAGAACTCGTGGATCCGTTTAAAATTCAGTTAAAAAATAAAATGGAGGAACTTGGTCTCACTTTGGAGCAACTTTACAATGCTGAAGAAACAGGACTTTATTGGAAATTGCTACTAGACAAAACATTTGTCTCGGCGGCAGAAAGAACTGCAGCTGGTAGCAAACGGAAATGCAGCGTATAACATTTTTAGCATGCACTAATGCTGCTGGGACTCATAAGTTAAAACCATTGGTTATTGGTAAAGCTGCAAAGCCAAGGTCAGTTAAAAATTTCAGTTGTCCCGTTGACTATGATCATTCTAGAGCAGCTTGGATGACTGCTACCATTTTCAAAAATTGGTTTCATTATTGGTTTGTCCCTTAGGTAAGATTCAATTTTTAACGTCATGGATCTTAAACCCAAATAAAAAATTGTACTTGTAGGTTAAAATGTTTCTGAAGGATAAAGGTCTCCCGATAAAGCCCTTACTCTTACTAGATAATGCGCCATCTTATCCAAATGAAGATGAACTAAAAAGTGAGAACGGGCAAATTGTAACAAAATATCTTCCCCCGAATGTCACACCACTCATACAACCTATGGATTAAAACGTTATTAGATTAACAAAATTGTATTACAGAAACTGCTATCTACTGTAATAGAAAACGAAATGAACGGGTCCCTAAAAAAATTGACTATCAAAGACGCAGTAATTAACCTAATGGCAGCCTGGAATTATCTTCATCCAGAAACTATAAAAAAATGTTGGAGGAATATTTTGGAGGGGGTGTGCTCAAATTTTGATGACGACGAAAATGTGCCACTCGCTGTTTTGAAACGCCATTGGGCCAACGACAACTTAGTTTCCACATGCACGTAGTTGCACCTCAGGTAAGTCTTTTCTTTCTACACATACAAATATTTTTTATAGGCTCTTGTTTTGTTTAATTATAGGGTGATTTTGACGAGTGTGACAATGATTTTAAAGATGATGTAAGTGAAGACCATCAAAGTGATGAGATTGAGAATGTCGAAGAAAATCCTGAATTATCGACTACATCAATACCGTTAGATAGAGTCATAGAGGCTTTAAGTGTAGTAAACCAGTGGGCAGAAGCAAGTGACATTGACGTTAATGATCTTATAGTTATAAAAAGACTAAAAGATAAAGCCATTTTGCAGAAGACTAAAAGTTCCCTTAAACAAACAAAAATATTTGATTTTTTTTTACAAAAAAAATGACTTTTAACAGCTTGTTTTTATTTTTTCGTATTTGTTTTGATGAGAATGATCATTTTGTCGGTTTATATTGTTAATTATAGATTTTTATTAAATATTTAACCCCTTACTGCATGACTTTTTTTATTTTTGCAAAAAAATATATATGTTAGATAATATTTTTAAATACAAGAAATAAATGTTAAAAAAAAAAATTGGTCACTTTTTTATCAAGATATGAATCACCTTTTGACATGTGCCAAATTTGGCACAAATTGGGAAAACGGAAAAAAATTAAACTAGAGAATAAATTTCGGTAAAAATGTTTAAACGTGTCATACAAAGTTTATTCTGTATGGAATTTATAAAAAAACAGTTTCGGTCTTTATTTAGGCATAAAAATACCACACACTTGTTACAAGACACATGAGATTTTCCCTTGCACTCAGGATATTTACATCTTTGGCGATCTTCATTTACTTCTGGCCAGTGACTCAAGTTATCAGTTCTAACTTCCTGGGCTGGTATTTGTGAAAAGGGATATTTTCTTTGTTTCAAATCTAGCTGAAGCTGTAGGCAGGTGCTTGGCCTTCCTTTTTTTTCTGACTCACGCCAGATTTCGTTAATACTTCTGCAAGAGCAAGCTTGAATTCTGAGAGCAACAAATATAAGTTATCATTTTGCAAACTTCGTCTCCACAGTATCCAACTGTTAGCGCAAGTCATATCAAGAAAATGGAAAAAAATACCCTCATATACCACTTTTTTGATCTAATTTGGATTCTATAGTATCCTAGCATGCTATCTAGGAGATCTACTCCTCCCATATAAGCATTATATACAGCAACGCTTTGGGGACGGGGGATTTTTATATGGGTATTTGATTTTTTGCAGAACCTCGTTGCTTCTGATGTAGGCTGACTGCCAACATAGGTTGATACGGTATTCACAACTTTATTATCATACCAGGACACTGCAGATATTTGCACACCATCGACAGTTGCCACTTTTTCCAGAAATGTACCTCTACCTTTTTTTTTCATTTCCGATTCCTTAGGAAACTGCAAGCATGGTACACGATTAGCTCTTACTGTACCCAATGGTAAAATGCCATTTTTGGTGAGATATGTTAGCAGGGGAATGCTTGTAAACCAGTTATCAAAAAAGAGTTTGTAGTTTAGATTTTTCGGAATAGATTCTGAAAGTTTTACTACAACGTTGCTACTGGCTCCTAGATCAGGCTGATTATTCTCAAGCACCGTAGTTCCACAGTGAAAATCAAAGTCGTAAGAAAAACCAGACACGCCGCTTAGAACGAAAACTTTATATCCCCATTTATGGGGCTTTTTGGGATTATATTGTTTTAGAGTTGAGCGTGCTTTCGTTGGGATGATTTGTTCATCGACGGCCATATGTTCTTCTTTAGGAACAAGTAGAAATCTGTCACGAATCTTGTTCAGAAAGGGACGTATTTTAAAAAGTTTATCATAGTCAGGTTGACCCTGAGGAACCTGCAGTGTGTTGTCGTTGAAATGCAGAAATCGTTTGATTTCTTCAAATCTGTTGCATGTCATAGCACTGGAGATATTGGGAATTTCCAACGAATTATTCCAATAAGACCTGGTCGATGGTAACTGAATAATCGACATATATATACAAATGCCACAAAAAACACGAATTTCTTCCTTGGATATATTGGGTGGCTTTTCAGGTCTACTTTGAACCCCGTACAAATTTGACTGTTCAGTTATGTAAACGAAAAGTTCTTCAGTAAAAATGAAATTGAAAGAAATGGATAGGATCTTCTAATTCTTTTATGAAATCAGGAAGAATTGTAAAACCTTGAAATTTTACAAATTCCTCAGAGACAGCTAGAAATTTATTCTCCCAATCAATGGTTTGCTTCTGCTTTTTTTTCGGCTTCTCTTTGGTCGGTTTATTAGTCGATGTCGATGGTAACACATTCTGATGATCTATAAAAGTTTACCCTAATGCGGACAATGGCATGTCATCATCAACATCTTCTATATCGGTTTCGTCAATAATAACATCTTCATTTGTCGAAACGATTCTTTCGTTTTCACTGTCTGACTCATATAGGAGAACGGACTTTCTAGGACCCAACAAGTCATTTCTTTGATGTTCATCGTCCGAGGATAAATTTTCATTGTCACTAACGTCACCATTTGGAATTCGGAAATTTCTGGTGCCATAAAACTTACTGGGGTCCATCTAAGAAAGAGATGTAATTATTATAAATTATCATGTCTTTATATAAAACTGTTCCAAATATGGCACAGGTAAACAAACTCATATTTTGTCTTCAATACGTCAAATTATAATTATGATATTACCTTAGTAGCAAAATTAGACACCTACCTTTATAAGAATATTTTTTTCACAACAAATTATTCACAAGAGAGTATGAAAACTGTTGATCTAAAAAACCACAAAACAGGACATAGCGTGTCACAAGCCGCCACTGGACTAATGGCTTTTCCTGGCGTCGAGATTTGACTGCGGTGGAGTCTGCGCGTTTTACGTCAGAGCAGCGAACGTGCCGGATATGGAACAATTTGAAATAAGATCCTTAAACTACTCAGGGACTTAGAAAAAAATATATTTGATGTGTGACAAATTTGGGACAGTATGCGGTAAGGGGTTAATATAACCTTCGTTAACGTGAATAAATCAATAACGTGAACAGACGTTGTTTTTTTGGGTTCACACTATTCAGTGTCTACTGTAATGTGAAAATATTTTACTTATCAGATTTCTGGACTTCAAGAAACCAGAAAATGACTTTTAACGCAATATGTACTAAGCAACTATTCTAACTTCTTTCCTCACACCTTTATTTTTTTTTATCGTTCACCTTTTCGCCTGAGTAGGGATTTTACCCTTTTTCATATCCTGAGGATATCGACGGAGATGTCGTAATACCCGTCAACATTATCTAATTATCGAAACATACATTTTTATATTTCACAGCACCTTTTAGACAACGCCATGGTGCTGCCACGGACATGCATTTCTGCAAACAACTACTAACTATGTACGTGGCCAGGTCTAGTATACTTAAATAAGTTAATAAATAAATATACCGACCTCCCGGGATTGAAGCTGAGACCTTCTGCGCCGCAAGCAAGTACTACGCCAGGCAGCCACGGCTCGCCAATAATTATGAAAAAATATATTTACTATCTCATCAAGAAACCAAGAAAAATTTCCATAATACTATGAAAATCATACAAAATATATCGACAACCAACCCTTTCTCGCTCATCCTGTGAAATAGTGCCATTCAAAAACTATAGCTTCTTCAAGTATTAAATATGTACCAAATTCAAAATTGATATCTCATTTTGTTCGATATTTATGGTACCACGGGATCGACAACCAGACGGAAACGGGTAACTCTGTTTTTCGTAGAATAGGAACCCTAAAACATAAAATAAGCAAAAATCTCGGGCGGTGATTTTTTGAGGAATACATAACTTCCTTTTAGCAAGGGAGATAATAATTGAAAAAGTGAATTCTGTAACTTGGTAATAATGTTAATTAATTACACTCATTCATGCTTGGTATCTCCCTTAGAGATAGAATTCATAACGAACAGATGAGGAGACGAACCAAAGTCAAGTCAATGACATAACTTTGGAGGCAGCAAGGACGAAGTGGCGATGGGCGGGTCAAGTGGCTAGATCATCCTAAGACAGATGGATATATGTATAGGGTCACCGTATAGAAACCCAGAGAAACAGGAAGAGGCGTGAGACGTCCACAAAAACTATGAGTCCATAATATAAGAGTAATAGCAGGCAAGCAGTGGTTAAAGGTGGTAAAAGATAGGGAAGCATGGAAGAGATTAGAAGAGACCTACTTCCAGGAATACTAACGGACGATGAACGATTAAATCACCTAAAAGTTCGCAGATGATCTTACTCTGACGCCAACATAAAAGAATTACAAGAAATGCTGATGGAATTAAATAACAAGTATCGAGAAATAGTTCTAAAAATAAACTTCACTAAAACCAAATATTTGAATAACCAAAGTGAAGATAACAGCCAGGAACTATTAATAGAAGGTAACAGAATAGGAAAGGTACAGTTATTCATATATGGCACTGAAACGTAGGTTTTAAATAAAAGTATAATAAATAAACTCTAAGTAACCCAATGAGGAATGGAGAGTATTTCTAACATCGAGATTCGAAGAAGATCAAAAGTGACAGATGTAATACAACGAATATGTATATTAAGGTGAAATTGGGCGGGGCATATCGCATGAATGAATAATAACAGATGGACACACCGTATAGTTGAATGAACACAAAAGATGCAGAGGTAGACCAGAGACGAGATGGACGGACGACATAAAAACATTAGGAGGACACGATTGGATGCAAAAAGCAAACAATAAAGCTCATTGGAGACAACTTACATCCGACTATGGACGGATGATGACGTCCAGGATTGTAGAAACTTGGGTTGACAAGAAAAAAAAGAAGAATTCCTATTTTGAGATATCTTTTAAAATCGTAACCGAAATATGAAATTCTTTAATAATGTTTCATCTAAGTTCCTTGTTAAATATATGATAAGAGTTTATATACCATAGTTATTAAGGCATTCATCGTTACGAAAACCTGTGCTGGTATTATGTTCCCACTTGTTGACTGTATTGTTGGTCATTCATTTGATTATATACCATATGGTATGGCAGGCTTAAGTCCGCGATTCGTGATCTTCGACCTTTGAAACTTAAGCCGTTGCCCAAAAAACCTACTCTTAGAGTAGGGTTGGTTTCTAAATCTATAGGGACGGGAAAGGGCATACGATCTCCTGGCCCCCACCTGACTGGTCCACTGAAAAAATGGCCTTAATGTCATACAGTTATCAGTTATAGTCTAAATTTAACACGATAATTGGCCCCTAAAAGGGACATCGCGGGATACTAAGATTATAATCCACTTTAGTTTTTAAATCTCTCTCGTAACTTCAGGCTGGTGGCGCAGTGTCACGGACAATTCGTTGCATTGCAGCAACTATGTTGATGGAATTTGAAATGTGCACCGATCTTGTCTGAGCGACAGCTCTATAGCATTAGTACTAGATGGCGCCACTTATTTATATTAAATTCTAGAGAATCAAAAAAATTGTCATATACGGAAGTTGAATGCGTGTCATTTAGAAAACTACTGAATAGATGTCGCCAATACGTCTTGTCGATATTGTTTGATTCAGGAGTAAAAAAAGATGTTTATAACTTAAAAATCTGTTTTTTTTTTTTCATTCGTTATATTTATAGTTTTCAGAATATCCTTTCTCGATATTCAATGCATATAGATGATAAATATCTTGTATTCATAATATGGGCTATGTAGATTATCGACACATGACACCTGAAAAAAAATCATATAAAAAAAAATATTTAGATGTCCGAATGTCCTCCAATACACATTTCTTTGTAATTAGGTATACTGATCTGAAATACAAGCAAGTGCAGACTGGTTTATTTACATAGACGTCAGTCGAGGTGTCAGGGACCGTCTTTAATCCATTAACAGAAACAGATTTTTTTCTGGATTTGGTTGGATAATTACCAAACTTTAAAACAATATAATAATACATAATTTATAGTTAAAGATATAAAGAATTAAAGGGGCTGCTGAGTATACATTGCGTTATACTCTCTTTCTAATAAAGTTCTTGCCGTCGAGGAATACGAATATTATTATTACAATATTTTGACCCTAGTTCCAAGTTTAACAATATAGAGGTGGATGTCTTGACAACCTTCGTCAAAAGATAATCTTAAGCCTGAAAATTCCTGAAGACTGGAAGCACAGTATTACGATCCTAATATTTAAATAACCGGTCAAGTGCAAGTTGAACTTGCACAATTAGTGTTCCGTACGTTGATTGCTTTTAAAATAAAAAAAATTGTTACAGAGGTATAAAATGATCAGTGACTTCACAAAACACACCCCAAATGAGTTTTCAACAAAGTTTGTTTCCAATCTTTACTGAAATCTGATGACCTTGAAATTTTTGTTTTTTTTTTTTTAAATACCAGAAAAATTATTAAAGGTAATGCACTCGTGATAATTTTCGTTCAATCTACACCCCGCGAAGAATATTTCAGAATTTTTTCAAAAATTTTTAATAAGTACTTTTCGAGATAAGGCGGGGGGGGACAGCGATTTTTCGCGATTTTTTAAAAATAATACAAAGAAAAGTGCGCGCAAGTATTACATTATATATATATATATATATATATATTTTTTACTCGTGTTTTCACAAGCTTTCATTTGACACCACACTCGATGACCAAGTAAAAATTTGTTTTTTCACTTCCGATTTCACCCCCAAAAACTAACCCCTTAAGTCAAAATTTAACTCTCAAAAGTACATGGCTCTGATGAGGCCATCAATTCCCATATTATTACCAAATTTGAACTTTCTATGTCAAATAGTTTCGAAGAAAATCGGGTGTGACAGACAGACAGACAGACAGACAGACAGACACCGAACTGATATTATAAGTGTTCCGTACGGAACACTAAAAAGGAAATAACGACCCCTACAATTATAGAACCCCTACCATGCTAAATAGCACTAGTAAATTACGAACCAAGATCATGACTGCAAAAATAACAAAAAAGATCAAAATAAGCGAGAAATAGCAAGGATTTAGAGAAAATAGATCGATAGTGGATGCTAACACGTAAGCTGAAAAGTTTTTGGTCTAGTTACTTAAAATACACTTTTTTGCAAAATTCGACTTTATTCATCAACATGGTCTCCTTCAAGACCGATAGATGAGTCAAACGACGGTTTTCTAACATTTCTATACCTTTCTTATAGACAGATTTGTCTTTGCCTTCAAAATAGGCGAGTTTCGGCGGTAAATTCTTTATTGCAGCCAAATCTCTTTCCTGCCAGCATTTTATTGAGGTCTGCGAATAGATAATAGTCGCTGGGGGCCAAATCTGGAGAATACAGTAGATGAGAAAGAAATTCTAGCTTCAACTCATGCAATTTTGCCATCGGAACTATTGAGTTGTGACACCGTCCATTGTCTTGATAAAAAAGCACTTTTTTTTTGTTCGTTTGGGGCCGTTTCTCTGCGATATTTGCCTTCAAACGCACCAATAACTTTACATAATATTCGATATTGATAGTTTTTCCCTTCTTAGCACAGTCGATGAAAATTATTCCATGCGCATCCCAAAATATAGAGGTCAAGACCTTCCCAGCCGCTGTTGTGTCTTTGGTCGCTTCGGGCGGTTTTCACCGGCTGTCCACTCAGCTGACTGCCGATTTGATTCCGGTGTGTAGTGGTGGATCCATGTTTCATCACTCGTCACATATCGGATGAAAAAATCCTCTTTATTGCGCTTAAACAGGTCCAAACAGCGCTCAGAATCATCATCACGTTGTTGTTTTTGGTCCACTGTGAGCAAATGAGGTACC
Organism: Pachyrhynchus sulphureomaculatus; assembly: GCA_019049505.1. Classification (NCBI taxonomy): domain Eukaryota; kingdom Metazoa; phylum Arthropoda; class Insecta; order Coleoptera; family Curculionidae; genus Pachyrhynchus; species Pachyrhynchus sulphureomaculatus. The sequence goes on along the minus strand of CM032446.1, from coordinate 39,519,719 downwards.
CATTTCGAACAGAGCTTTTTCATGCCCAAATGTTCATGCAAAATATGACCAACACGTTCTTTTGATATCTTTAGGGTGTCAGCTATCTCACGCAGTTTCACTTTACGGTCATCCAAAACAAGTACTCGCTCTCTGTGAAACCAAAGTCAGTTCATCGACCAGCACAGTCAACTATCTTTGTCATGGATACGACTTCTATTCCCGATTTAGGCATAACTTTGGAATCTGTCTTTTTTTCAGAAGCGACCTCTCTTGCCGACGAGAAGAGGCTCTGGAGCCCCCAAACTTTGATGTTATGTGGTTAAAAATAACGACTCAACAAACCACAAGGTTCATCTATATCCTCTATCGATCACAAAGTGATACTAACTTTAGAATACTTTTGCTTCTCTTGCAAACACCATCGATCATTTACAAATTAACTATTCAAATGCCGAAATTGCCATCCTGGGCGACTTTAATGTCCACAACATCAACTGGCTTAAATATTCAAATACTACTGACGAACAACGTCGTGAAGCTGAATTATTTTCAATCAGTTGTGACTTAACTCAGCTTATTGACGAACCAACACGGATCCCTGATCGAGACGGGGAGTTCGCCAATTTTCTTGATCTGTTTTAATCACCAATCCGGAGATTTACACGGTCACCGTAAATCCGCCGTTAGGTTCTTCCGACCATAAACTGCTTTCGACATAGAGTGTCCTGCCAGTCAGTGACAGAGGGGCTCCTAAACCGCGCAAGATTTGGCACTATAAATCTGCTAAGTGGGAAGATCTCATGGAATATTTTCGAACTTTCCCTTGGTTAGACGTTTGTTTTCGATCCGACGACCCATCTGACTGCACCAGGGAGGTTTCCGATGTTATTTTGGATGATATGAAGGCGTACATCCCTTTTTCGAAGAAATGCCCTTCCAACAGCAAGCCTTGGTTTGACCGAAAATGCAAAGAAGCTGTTGCTTCTAAACATCTTGCCTACCGACAATGGCGTGAAAATCCCAACACCACAAATCGAAATTGTCGATGAAACCAAGGAGGCACACAATCAATGAATTAGAAACAAACTCCTCGCTTCTCCCGACAATTCCAGGTCCTTTTGGTCAGTCGCTAAGGCAGTTAGTCAAAATTTCACCACTCACACAGCTAGATAATTCTATTACAACAACACCTGTTGAGAAAGCGATCTTGTTGGCTGAACTCTTTGCTTTACATTCTACTATCGATTTCCAAGGAAAAACACCACCTACTATTCCCATAGTGCAGTCAAGGATGCCCGATATTGTCTTCAGACAGCGTATCATAAAACGTATTTTAATGAAGCTAGATACCAAAAAAGCTTCTGACGTTGACGGAATACCTGCTATAGTTCTCAAAAACTGTGCGAGGGCACTAACACCAGTTTTCTGTAGACTTTTCACCCTATCCTGCAGAAAGAGAATATTTCCTTCCTGCTGGAAATCTGCCACAGTTCAGCGGATACCTAAAAAGATCTTGCCAAATAACTACCGACCAGTCGCACTGCTTTCAATAATATCGAAAGTCATGAAAAAGGCTATTAATCAGCATCTTCTAAAATATCTTGAAGGATACAACATTATTAGCTATCACCAATATGGCTTTCGTAAAAATAGATCAACGGGAGATCTTCTGACTTATGTAACACATGTTTGGAACAACGTAATTGAACACTTCGAAGAATCTCGAGCTGTTGCTCTTGACATATCCAAGGCATTCGACCGTGATTGGCACGATGGACTGTTGGCTAAGCTACGCTCTTATGGTATGTCTGAAAAGATCTGTTTGTGGCTCTCATGTTTCCTCAGAGAGCGTTCTTTACGAGTGGCAGTAGACGGATTTCTTTCTTTATAACACCCTATAAACGCCGGTGTGCCCCAAGGCTCAATACTGTATCCTACTCTCTTTCTCATTTACATTAACGATCTACTGGAAAAGACCGGGAATCCAATCTACAGCTTTGCAGATGACAGTACGCTTATCTCTTCCTTCACTCTGAATGCTCGGACATCGGCTACTCAGACGAATATCCGCAGACAGCAGGAAGTCATTCAACTTAACAGAGACATGGAAGAAGTTCTATCTTGGAGTGACAGTAACCAAGTGGAATTTAACGCTATAAAAACCCAGGCGGCAGTTTTTTTTAAAAAGGTTAACGTTGCTAAACCCGACATAGTTATGTCGGTTCACTCCATTCCTCTAACACCATCACTCAATTTGTTGGGCGTTAATTTGGGAGCAAATATGTCTTGGCATGAACATGTTGCAGGCATAGTAAGGAGAGCTTCGCAAAAGTTGGGAATATTGTTTCGAACCAGAAAGCTTTACACTCAATAACAACTGTTAATTCTTTACAAAGTCCAAATTCGACCAACTATGGAATACTGCTCCCATGTTTGGGGCTCCGCTCCTAAACATACACATTTGTTAGATTCTATTCAGAGAGGAGCTGTTCGTCTGATTGGAGACCCGGAACTAACCGGCGGCCTTGATTCGCTGGAACATCGAAGAACGGTTGGCGACTTGAGCCTATTCTACAAGTATGTTCATGGAAAGTGTTCGAAGGATGTAGCCCACTTAATTCCTCCCAGAGCGATGCATGTTAGAAATTTACGTCGCGCTAATACTTCATATCCGTATGAGGTTCAGCTTGTTACTCCTCGTACAACGTTTTTCAAGCAGTCTTTTATATGGAGAACATCATCCCTTTGGAATAATTTGCCCAGGACTGTGTTTCCCACCGAGTAAAATTTACAGCGATTCAAGAGCAACCTGAATTGCACACATGTCGCTGCTGTAGTGCTTTAGGGACTTCTCTGCAGCACGTGTGCTAGACCCATAAAAAAACTCACTTTTAACTTGTTAGTGTTCCTTAGGAATACTTATAAGATCACTTCGGTGTCTGTCTGTCACACCCGATTTTCTCCGAAACTATTTGACATAGAAAGTTGAAATTTGGTAATAATATAGGAATTGGTGGCCTCATCAGAGCCATGTAGTTTTGAGAGTTAAATTTTGACTTAAGGGGTTAGTTTTGGGGGGTGAAATCGGAAGTGAAAAAAAAAAAAAATTTTTACTAAGTCATCGAGTGTGGTGTCAAATGAAAGCTTGTGAAACCACGAGTAAAAAATGTATATATAATGTAATACTTGCGCGCACTTTTCTTTGTATTATTTTTAAAAAATCGCGAAAAATCGCTGTCCCGCGCTTTATCTCGAAAAGTACTTAACAAAAAATTTTGAAAAAATTCCGGAATACTCTGCACGGGGTGTAGATTGAACGAAAATTATCACGAGTGCATTACCTTTAATAATTTTTCTGGTATTTAAAAAAAAATAAAAATTTCAAGGTCATCAGATTTCAGTAAATATTGGAAACAAACTTTGTTGAAAACTCATTTGGGGTGTATTTGGTGAAGTCACTGATCATTTTATACATCTGTAACAAAATTTTTTATTTTAAAAGCAATCAATGTACGGAACACTAATTGCGCAAGTTTAACTTGCACTTGACCGGTTATTTTTATTTATTGATTCAGTATCGACTACAAATAATACCATATTTGTGTTCGCATTACACGCTCCCCTCTAGTTTATGTAAATTTAAAAAAAAACAGAACCTTGAGAACCACCACTTACATCAGAAGTTTTATTATTACGGGAAGTTGTTTAGGTATCAGTTAAGTAGACTACAGTTATCAAATTTTCAGTTTACCATTTTTTTATTAATCTTTTCTGGTTTATACAGTCGAAAGCTTGTTGTAAGTCGAAAAGTTTTACTCTTACAAATTCAACACTTCTCTATGTTTTAGCAATACTATGAATAAAGTGTGAGATAGTACTAACAGCGGACATTTTTTCGCCGAAGCCATGCTGATTCTTGAAGAAACTAGTATTTAAATTTGTATCAATTAATTTATAAATAATTATGATTGGACGTATGTATTGTCACAATCAAATATCAGGAAAATTTCCCAAATACGATTGAAACTACCCCCACACTTATTCACACCTTTCCCCTAAAGCGATATCGCTCAAAAACTAGAAGTTCCTTTCCTGCCTTAAGGATACCAAATTGGAAATCGATATAGCTTTTCGTTTTAAACTATGTTTTTTGTAATATACTTCTAGTGACCCTAAAGAAATAAAGAAATGCAGAAATCTCGAAGAGTGTATTACACAAAGGAGATAAAAAAGAAATAGTTCACAGCGAGTGAGGGTCGTTTCTGACAGAGCTCATTCTAACTCCCATCATCCAAGTATTTCTGGATCTACCTCTACATTTTCTCTCTGCTGGTGTCGACTGCATCACTTTCGATGGCATTGTATCCGTTCTATTAATATGTCCGTACCATATTAATTGTTTTTATTGTATGTGTTCTAGAATGGTGAAAGCTCCATGCTATAGTACGGATGTGGGTGCTGGACCCTTGACCCTGGCTCAGAAAAACGACAGGAGGCTTTTGAAATGTACAGAGTGGTCAAAATTGGGCACTTTTAAAGGTAAATCCCTTTATCTAAAGAACATAGATGAAAACTGATGTCGGTGTCTGAAACTCAATTTTTATGATAAACTCAATAATGAAAACCGCATATCGATATCTGGTACCGTTTTAGATATACAGGGTGTTTTTCAAAAATCTGCATTTTGGAAAAATGTTTTAATTCTTTTCCTATTGAAAATTTTTGATTTCTGTAAAAACATTCTCAAAGCACTTTTTCAACAGTGTAAGTTACATTTTTTTATAACTAATATTTTAATAGTTATTAACGCAAAAATATTTTTTTTTAAATGGGATACCCTGTATGCTTTAAATTACCATTTAAAAATATAGCACGCTTTCTATTTTGCTTAAATCTACTTCAAAAAATAAAGGTTTTCGGTTTTTACGCGAGTTTTAAATGCACATTTTGTGAAGTAGGCTTTGGACAGAGCGTCCATATTCAATTGTTTACTTGTAGTTGTCGAATTTTACTTCAGGATCAGTTATAATCACAGTCAAATAAATCGCAATGAAGTTTGAAAATTACAATAAATGGGATATGACAGTAGGTTTCATACAAACCGGAGAAAATTCGGAAGCGGCAAGTAATTTGTACCACGAACGGTATCCAGAGAAGCGTCAATCCTTCAAGGATATATTGGCTCGATTGCGACATAACCTAGTTAATAGTGGTCAGTTTGAAAAGAAACGACTCAAAAATTATGCATCAAACAGGGATAAGGAGTTAGAAGAAATAGTAGTTTTAGGATCTATCGGAAATAATTTCAACACTTCAACCCGACAGTTAAAAGAATCCACTGGACTACCAAGAAAGAAGAAGAAGAAGTAAGTCGTACTTTGAAGAAGCACAAATTCAGGCCATATAGGACAAGAAAATTTCATCACCTTAGAGATGGAGATTTTCAACGGCGTATGGCTTTTTGCCAATAGTTTCTGAAGAATTTTAACCATGTTCCGAATTTTTCATTAAATTGCATTTGAAGAGACGAAGTTTATGTAAGCAATGCAGGTATTTTTAACCGTTACGATTCTTATACGTGGGCACAAAAAAATCCGCATTTAGTTGTGGAGCAAAGAAATCAAGGCATATTTGGATTTAATGTGTGGGCAGGCGTTATAGGCTCTTTTATTTACGAAGAAACACCTCTCAGAGATATTTAGAAATTTTAAGGCAGCAAATAGAACTTCTTGTTGATGAACTGCCGTTAATGGACCTTAGAAATATATTTTTTCAACACGACGGGGCACCCCTTCATAACGCTGCACTTATAAGTAATTTTTTATCGGCCAATTTCGCCAATAACTGGATAACCAACCAAGGTCCGAACCGTTGGCCGGCAAGGTCACCGGATTTAACACCCATGGACTTCTATCTCTGGGGAAGATTGAAAGACCTAATTTTTAAATTGCCGACAAACACGAGGCAAAAGTTAGAAGTCGCAGTGATACAAAGTTTTGCATCTCTCACTCCTCTCGAACTAATCAACTCGGTAAGAAGTGTCCAGAAAAGGTGCCGCCTATGTGTAAATGAAACTGGTCGACATTTCGAACATCTCTTATAGAAAATTGTTTTGTTTTAGGTTGCTCTACTCGGAATAAATTGATTTATTGTTGTTTTGTTTTATTTTCTACATAGTTTAAAGTACTATAACATTTAGTAAATTTCATTGTAGTTATGACTCTAAGAGTTACTTCTGGGAATTTTTTTACGATTTGACTGCTATCGGCAAACAATGGATATTGCCGCTCCGTCCAAAGCTTACTTCACAAAATGTGCATTCAAAACTCGCATAAAAACTGACAACCTTTATATTTTGAAGTTGATTTAAGCAAAATATAAAGTGTGCTATATTTTTAGAGTGGTAATTTGAAGCTCTATTCGGATAAGGAAAAATATACAGAGTATCAGATTTAAAAAATATATTTTTGCGTTAATAACTATTAAAATATTAGTTGTAAAAAAATGTAACTTACACTGTTGAAATTCCACGTGAAAAAGTGCTTTGAGAATGAAATCAAAAATTTTCAATAGGAAAAGATTTACAAAGATTTTTCCAAAATGTAAATTTTTGAAAAAGACTTTGTATATCTGAAACGATACTAGATATCGATATGCGGTTTTCACCATTCAGTTTATCATAAAAATTAAGCCTCAGACACCGACATCAGTTTTCATCTATCTCCTTTAGATAAAGGGGTTTACCTTTAAAAGTGTCCAATTTGGATCACCCTATACATTTATAGATACCTTGATCGCATCTCCTAGGTAAAAAAAAAAAAACAGAAGTACTGGAAAGAATGAACAAAATGAAAGAATTACTAACAACCATAAAAATAAGAAACACTCAATACTTCGGACCCAGAGGGCCCCAAAATACGAATTTTTATGCTTTATTATTGAAGGCAAAATAAAGGACAAACGATCGATCGGTAGATGACAGAATTCTTGGCTGACGGCATGTCATTCAGGAAGGTGATGTGGATGTGCTTCGAGCAGCAGTTTCTAAAATTCGTTTAGCTACATGGATCGCCAACCTTCGTGAGGAGACGGCGTCGTAAGAAGAAGAAGTTTTAGAACGGTTCCATCTCTTTTCATATGTTGTCTTATTTCCTCATTTTGTCTTTTTCTTGTCTATAAACTCTAGCTGCTCTTCGAGGGTAGTCCATTTCTGTAGATAAAAGTTTTCTGACCATGTCTTTATTAATCTGCCAGACTTCACTTCAGTAAGATAAATTGCGTTTCACAATGGTATCATATATTCTTAATCGTGTTTTGCTTGAGATACTGTTTCGCCATAAAATTGAATTGAGCTGTCCAATTGTCTTTAAGAGAAATTTAATAGATGCAAATACTCCTCTCCTGAATTACAGCCCATTTTAGATTTACGTCGCATTTTTACAAGTCCTTATTCATTTTCCTCTAGTCTAGCCTCTTCAGAGTGATAAACAAAGCAAATAATAAACTAATATCCGAGTTCCTTCACATTTTTTTTATCATTCAATAAATAAAAAAATGTATAATAAACCCCTCACATGTGAACGCCGATTATTAGTATGTTGTACTTAATACATTTTTCCACGATTGAAAAATAACGATAAGAAAACTGGTTGCACCTTTATTTACTTTCAGATAATTTATAATAGATATAAACAACACCGTAAAATTGCAATTGGTATAATTATTGTGCATTATACTTTTACGAATTCAAATAGATACTATTTGTTGTTATTTATTTGTATATAGATGGGAAGATAATGTCAAAATAAATATCAGATTCTAGTTCCTTGGCATTATACTCTATTGTTTCAAATTTTAAAAACAAAATGAAAAAATTAATGGTTGTTTCAAAAACAGAACTACATTGCTTAGTTAACTAAAAAGAAATTAATAACCGGTCAAGTGCATGTTGGACTTGTGCAATTAGTGTTCCGTACCGTGATTACCTTCAAAATAAAAACTAACTACCTAGTAGCCAATAAATGACTCTAGCTCATTCTAGAATCTAGTAGTAAAAATTTAAAACAAATATTTACTACCCAAATATTTGTTTAATTATAAACAAATAAAATAAAATTATTTTCTCTTCGGTACCTACACGTTGGTCACCAATCATCATAATATTACTGATTTCATGGAATACGTATTGATATTTCGTAGCTCTTAGTCCCTGTTGAATTACAAACTTTCCAAACTTCAACCATTCTCTCATGCCACATATTTTTTTTTATACCAGAAAAATTGTCAAACGTAATGCACTCGTGATAATTTGCGTTCAGTCTACACCTTATTTAGACTATTCTAGAATTTTTTCAAAATTTTTTGATCAGTACTTTGCGAAATAGGGTGGGGGGACAAAGATTTTTTGTCATTTTTTAAAAATAATTCGAAAAAAAGTGTGCGCAAGTTTTACATTACCTATATTTTTGAACTCGTGTTTTCACAAGCTTTTATTTGACACCCCACTCGATGAGGTGGTAGTTTCTTTTCACATTTGGTTTCACCCCTCATTAAGTAAAAATTATGTATATATATATATATATATATATATATATATATATATATATATATATATATATATATATATATATATATATATATATATATATATATATATATATATATATATATGATTCTTCATTGTATATCGTGAGTCCCGTATATTGAAGTTTACGGACAAAACATTATGCCATGCTAATAATGAAAAATATGAATTATTTTGATGGTAATTTATATATATATATATATATATATATATATATATATGAAGAACAAAAAAAAAATCGATAGTTTACAAAGATATAGTATTATTATTATGGCATCCCATGCCAATGTGGTTGGGCCTATGTCGGACAAACAACACAACAGCTCTTTAAGAGACTAGCTTTACATAGAAGTCATAGCAAATAAAAACCCAACGCAACAAGTTTAAGTTTACATGTCAACAGTACAGATCACAGAGTACAATAGACTTATAATTTCATTCTCGATGTTGAAACCAAATACTTCAGAAGAAGCTTTCTGGGAATGTGCTACATAAAAACTTGCAAAAACAATTTGAATCATAAAAAAAACATAGAAGGATTGAGCTCTATTTACACTTATTTACTAAAACAGAATCACACCAAACAAATTAGAAGTAACGATTTCTACGAGAAAATTAATTTCGAGTAAAGTAGACGTTTCCTTTTTCGTTATAAATGTGTTGTGTGATTTTTGAATCTAAGTTCAAATAATTTTTTTTAATAATAACATGTTGCCGAAATGAGAGACTCCAACCTTAAGGAGTATCAATTTGATGCTTTTTGTTGGCTTTCTGACGAAATCTAGTAGTAACAATGGCTGGTGATGGACCAAAAATCACTATAACATACTGAACATACATCAAATATAAATTTAAGAATGAATTACCATTAAAGCAGCGTGGTGTTTCTCACAGTTGGTTTCGGTTCTAAAAAGAACTTTTTTAGATGTTATTAGTATTATTTTACCTCTTAAGACTTTTATAATTCTCCAAATATGCCGTTGTCATGTGCTTTGTATAATTGTATTCGCTACCTGGTTATTGAAATGCTTAAATGCTTAACCCATATACTTCACTAAAGAAAAAACTGTTACAATTTTGTAAATATACTATTATATAGCTTACATAAACTTATATAGCACACGTCCTGACGAACATCTTAATTTTCCTTCTGTCGTTTGTTTGCATTTTAGTATCCAGAACAAGTTACCAATTAGGCAGCAAAAGTTTGATTAAAAAAATGAAAAACAGAAACTATAGCCTAAAGATCTTTGATTGCTCATCTCTATTTCCTCACGAGGGCGTTTCCCAAAAGTTGACTTTGTTACCATATATATACATATATATATATATATATATATATATATATATATATATATATATATATATATATATATATATATATATATATATATACCATATATATATATATATATATATATATATATATATAATATATATATATATATATATATACACCATATATATAACACATGGGCTGAAAAGTCCCGGCCTAACACATAGATGGCGCTAGTTTTATTGCAGTCACCTTTTTTTCAGTTAATACTAACCTTCAAAAGACAGCTGTTAAAATTTCATGATATTCTATTCATTAGTTTGTGAGTTATTGTGCTAAGAGTGACGCTACTTTTGTTATTTTCAAAACAATGGATCAAAAACAATTTCGTGTTTTAATTTTACACTGCTTCTTGATGGGAAAAAATACCGTTCAAGCGAAGCAATGGCTTGAAAAGTGTTATGGGGACTCCGCTCCATCAAAAACAACAATAAAACGTTGGTTTGCTGACTTCAAACGTGGTCGTAGAGACACCGATGATGCAGCAGAACGCAGTGGACGTCCAAATATAACACCAGAAAACATCAAAAAAATCCATAAAATATTTTGAATATCGAAAAATGAATTGCGTGAGTATACATCGTAAAGATATCATATATTGCATAGCATTTGACTATATAAAGTGGTGTGCCGCGTTTGATATATATATATGATTCCAGTGTTTGGCCATTGTTAGGGGATACCTAATTTTGAACCAACCGAACGTTCGCGCCCACGAACGTTCGCGCCACCTGTGATAAAGGGTTGGTAGTCTGCTAACCACTCTATCAGTGGTTGTTAAATCAGCTTTATTTCTTTATTGGTCTCTTAAGGATTACGGAAAAGGACGAGGTAATCAAACTGAAAATATAATAGCACCATCGAGGTCTCTTTCGCTATTTGGTTTTGTCCAATTTTTTACATCTCAGCAATCACATTCTGTATTTTCTTATAGGCGCAGCACACGTGCTGCATGGAGATTTCTAAATCGCCATAAGAACAGCGCGTGAGTGAAAATAACGATTCAATTTGGTCTTGAATTGCTCCAGGTTATACTCGGTGGAAAGCGCAATTCATTCCAAATCGATCGGATTCTCTTAAAAACGCTTCTGAAAGAGCAATGACATCGCTAAATTTTATACAGAATTGAGATATCAGTGTGACGTGTATTTCTGGCATCCACAATCCCTAAAAGGAAACTATTTATGACATATACTCAAAGTCGTTACCTTTTTTTCGATGTTTCATAGCATAAAATTTCCTGATGAATTCCAAGTCTCAAAAAAACTTATGAATATAATCTAGAAAATGCAAATTATGTTTGGGAGCGGAAGCTGTCTTGAAATATGCAGCATTCTATTAAGAAATTATATTGCCAGCTTTTAAGAAGCTTTCTTTGTTATACATGCTTAAGAACGAAAGCAAATTTTTTTAATTTTCATCTCCCCGCCTAAGTACCGACTAATTAGTTGACCATAGTACTATTGATAATTAGTTAGCCAAAGCAAAGAAAAATTTCTCATATTACTATTGAGAGTACAAAATATTTAATGACCCGTTACCTCTATCACAACTTCCTCTGTTAAAATCGAAAACAATAAAAAGATAACTCCTTTAATCTCCTCCCTCAGCCATTAACCCCTTACGTATGTACGGAAATAATTAATTTCTTTACTACTTCAACAAAAAAAAAGCGGGAAAAACTTCCTTAATACTGGTAAAACCATACAAAATAAATCGATACCTACCTTTTTCACCCTCTTCCTCTGAAGCGTGTAAGATCAAAACCACAGCATTAATTCTTACTTCGAGTAATCTGTACCAAATTTGAACTTGATCTCATTTCGTTCGAGGCATCGTGCCGACGAATATAAAAACGATGAAAACTATGTTTTTTCTGATTGAGGACTTAAAACGTGAAGAAAAGTGAAAATCTTGGACCGATACAATACTCTCGGTTAGTAAGGAAAAAATAAGATGTTTGCTTGAATTTTGAGAACTATTCATAATAATCTTCAACATAGAACAAAATGACAAACGCATCACAGCTTCAAACTCTTATAAAATACCTACCTATACTGCATTCTATAATTTTATTTCCACGGTAAAGAGTGTTTCAATAAGAGATTTCATTTTAAATTGTGTGCTATTTTTTATGTTTCAGATTTGCAGTTGTCATTCTTTAACATTTGAGTAGTAAAAACTATACGGTTAACGAGAATAGGACGATATATATTTGAATAAGCCAATGAAATTGTAAAAATTCACTACAAAAATGGTGAAAATTTCGCGGAGACTGTTCGCGAAGTGCGTACTGCTATCGGTCGAAATGAAGCACCTACTCGTCCAGCAATTTTGAATTTAATCGGTAAATTTGAACGTCTCGGTCAAGTGTCGGATGTAAAGAACCCAACCCGTGCTCGCCCAGCCAGATCAACTGAAAATATTGCTGCTGTAGCTGTAGTGTTGCTGAAGACCCGCGTATGACAATTCGCAGACGTTCACAGCAGTTAGGCGTTTCCATAGGCAGCTTGAACGTATGTTACACAAAGATCTTGGTCTAAAGCAGGGGTGCTCAAATGGTCGATCGCGAGTGCTTTTTGAGTCGATCTCGAGAAAAAAATTCCGATATAGAACTATTCACAGATTTTGTTTTAGGTAACTAAAACAAAATGTAATGAATAAACTACTAAAATTTATTCGATCCACGATTAGGCCAGAATAACCCCCTCATCACTTTCTTAGTAGTAATAACCCCCTGCTAGCGGCAACTTGTCAAAAAAAAAGCCGCGTTTTTGATTCCCGCCGATTTTTCAAGAAACGTCGGGCGGCGTGTTTGACGGGAACATTCGAGACTTCGCGCCGATATAAATGTTGCGCCTGCAGGAATAGGAGTCAGTCTGAGTTGTAACTTGAAGGCGATACATCGATACAAAGTTTATTAATAAATAGTCCAAAATGAGTGCGGCGAAGAAAAGTAAAACTTATCATTTTAATAACGATTGGGAGGAGAATTTTTCTTTTGTATGGTAAAGGATAAGTGCATTTGTCTCATTTGCCGTGCGTCAGTTGCAATACCTAAGCGTGGGAAGCAGAGGCATCATAAAACGGTTCATAAAAACTATGAAAAGGATTTTCCGTCACAGAGTGAATTAAGAAAACGAAAAGTACGTGATTTGATAACTTGTTTGAAAAAAAAACAAACCATGTTCACAAGACCAGCCCAACAATCAAAAGCTGCAACGATCGCGTCATTTAAAATATCTCATATATTGGCGAAACACAAGAAACCATTTGATGATGGATTGGTTGTGAAGCAAGCATTTATTGAAGCGGGTGAGACTTTATTTGGAGATTTTAAAAATAAAACAGAGATTATGTCTGCTATTAGAAAACTTCAGTTATCTCGTCCGACTGTCACAAGGCGTGTACATGCACATAATTTTCTTTACAGTTCGACGAATCCACCGATATGACAGACACTGCCCAGCTGTGTATTTTTATTCGAATGGTATTCAATGACATGTCGGCTAAGGAAGAGTTTTTGACAATGATTCCTCTGAAAGGAAAGACCCGTGGCGAAGATATATATGAAGTTTTCTTCAATTTTGTAACAAACTACAAGCTACCAATATATAAACTAGTGTGCATTACAACCGATGGAGCACCAGCAATGACTAGAAACGAAAACGGTTTTGTGGCATTGTGTCGAGCTAATGATGATTTCCCTTCATTTTTCTCCTTCCATTGCATTATACATCAACAAGTTTTGTGTTCAAAAGTTCTAAACATGGAGGAGATTATGGGCATTGCAATAAAAATTATGAATTCTACCCATGCACGTGGCTTGCAACGACGGCTCTTTAAATTGCAGTTGGAAGATAGTGAGTCAGCTGAACACACTGATTTAGTTCTTCACACGGACGTCAGGTGGTTGAGTCGCGGAAAATTCCTAGAAAGGTTTCAAGAATTATTGCCCGAAATAACAGCTTTTCTGGACGAAAGAGGTGATGACACTCAGATGCTGTAAAACGGAAAATGGCTGACTGATTTGGCATTTTTGACAGACATCACAATGCATTTAAACACCACTAATTTGGAGCTTCAAGGTAAAGGAAAAACTATTATTGAGATGATTAGCGCAATAAACGCATTCAAAAGTAAATTGCAACTTATGATAGATCAACTGAAAAGAAAGGATCTGAAAAATTTTCCGTCTTTGAAAGCAAGGATTCCTCAGTTGAATTATGATATTTATGAGGCAGAATTATCAAATATTTTTTTGGGCCAATTCGAAATACGTTTTTATGATTTCAGTAAATTGGCAAATATGCATCATTTATGAGTTATCCTTTTTCGTGTAAAAACATTGAGGAATTAGCTACTGAAATAGCAAGTCAGTTTAACATGGACTCATGTTCTGTTGAAAATGAGTTAGTGCAGATTATATCAGATATACATCTTAAAGCCACAGCATCTGATACAAAATTCTGGTGTTTTATATCTGAAGATAAATATCCGAATCTAAGGCAAATCGCCCTTCAACTGACGGCAATGTTTGGGCCAACTCACGAGTCTGCATTTTCTGAAATGAAGATAATTAAGTCAAAATATCGCAATCGACTAACTGACGAACATATGTCATCATGCTTGCGATTAGCACTCGGTAACTACGTACCATCTTTTGCAAAGTATGCTGAGGACATGCAGTACCACGCTTCAACATCCAAAGTCACTCTTTAGTTAAGTTTAGACACTAGAACTCGTTTGTTTTGTAAGAACCAATAAACTCGCAATTTTGAATAATTATGAGTTTTTTCATTAACATTTTAGAGCAGACCTACACTTACCTTGACTAAAAAAAATGCATAGTGTGCGGAAAACTAATATCTATGCCACGATACACCCTACCTAGACGACAATCCTGCATCACACTTACTTGCAGCCTCTCAGAGTCGATCGATCGTAGTCTAATAATATTGAGGTAGATCGCCAGCAATTCAAGTTTGAGCACCCCTGGTCTAAAGGCTTACAAAGTCTAGCTGACCCAAGAATTTAAGCCGGCAGACCATGACAAGGCCGTACGTTTGTTATTGGGTGTTGGAAATGCAAGAAAATGACCCTAATTTTTTCAAGAAAATCATTCTGAACGACGAGTCTCATTTTCATCTGCCTGGCTACATAAATCAGCAAAACTGTCACATCTGGGACTCCGAAAACCCCAGAGAAATGGTTGAACAACCTCTCCGTCCACAACGAGTGACAGTTTAGTGTAGTTTTTAGGCTGGCGGTGTCATTGGACAGTATTTTTTCGAAAATGAAGCTGGTGCGACTGTTTCTGTGAATGGTGTGCTTTACCATGAGATGCTAACTGGCTTTTTTAGTGTTCCATATGGAACACTTATAAGATGACTTCGGTCTGTCTGTCCGTGTCCGTCTGTCTGTCACACCCGATTTTCTCCGAAACTATTGGTCATAGGAAGTTGAAATTTGGTAATAATATAGGAATTGATGGCCCCATCACAGCCACGTTTTGAAAGTTATATTTTGACTTAAGGGGTTAGTTTTGGGGGGTAAAATCGGAAGTAAAAAAAAATTTTTTTTACTAGGTCATCGAGTGTGGTGTCAAGTGAAAGCTTGTGGAAACATGAAATAATCTATATCTATATATATATATATATATATATATATATATATATATATATATATATATATATATATATATATATATATATATATTGTAATACTTGCGCACACTTTTTTTGTATTATTTTTAAAAAATCGCAAAAAATCGCTGTACCCCCCCACCTTATCTCGAAAAGTACTGATCAAAAAATTTTGAAAAAACTCTGGAATATTCTCCACGGGGTGTAGATTGAACGAAAATTATCACGAGGGCATTACCTTTAATAATTTATTTGGTATATAAAAAAAAACAAAAAATTCCAGGTCGTCACTTTTCAGTAAAGATTAGAAACAAACTTTTTTGAAAACTCATTTGGGGTGTGTTGTGTGAAGTCACTGATCATTTTATACCTCCGTAACAAAATTTTTTATTTCAAAAGCAATCAACGTACGGAACACTAATTGCGCAAATTCAACTTGCACTTGACCGGTTATTTTACCTGAAATGGATACTTTGGATGCGTAAGACCTTTATTTTCAACAGGATAGCGCTACATGCTACACGAGTGGTGAAACATACGCGAAAAGTTTCCTGGTTGTGTGATTTTTCGAAATGATGACTTCAACTGGCCACCCAGATAGTGCGATTTAACCGTTAAACTTTTTTCTTTGAGGCAATGTTGAAGATAAAGTCTACTCCAATGCGCCAGTAACGATTGATGCTCTCAAAGACAATATCAGAGTAGAAATTCATGAAATAGAGCTATAACTGTTCGAAAATGTGATGGGCAAATTGGGAAATATTCTATTCCATCATTAATCGCACCGTCTATACTTTAGATTTAAATAAAAACATTCCGAAAACTTATTCCAGTAATTTAAAATTAAATGTATTGTTGAAACACCCTGTACATATTGAAGAACCAAATAACAGATATCTGAAAATAGATAGGGCATAATAATAGTGTACAAAAATAGATTATCTTTCTTATTTTACAAATTATGTAATCAAAACTCGTCTGCTCCAACCATAAATTAAACATATCGAAGCCACTTTCGGTTTTTAGTGTTCCGTACGGAACACTTATAAGATCACTTCGGTGTCTGTCTGTCTGTCTGTCTGTCTGTCTGTCTGTCTGTCTGTCTGTCTGTCTGTCTGTCTGTCTGTCTGTCTGTCTGTCTGTCTGTCACACCCGATTTTCTCCGAAACTATTTGACATAGAAAGGTGAAATTTGGTAGTAATATAGGAATTGATGGCCTCATCAGAGCCATGTCGTTTTGAGAATTAAATTTTGACTTAAGGGGTTAGTTTTGGGGGATGAAGTCGGAAGTGAAAAAAAAATTTTTTTACTAGATCATCGAGTGTGGTGTCAAATGAAAGCTTGTGAAAACACGAGTAAAAAATGTATATATAATATTGTACTTGCGCGCACTTTTCTTTGTATTATTTTTAAAAATTCGCGAAAAATCGCTGTCCCGGGCCTTATCTCGAAAAGTACTTATCAAAAAATTTCGAAAAAATTCTGGAATATTCTCCACGGGGTGTAGATTGAATGAAAATTATCACGAGTGCATTACCTTTAATAGTTTATATGGTATATAAAAAAAAAACAAAAATTTCAAGGTCATCGGATTTCAGTAAAGATTGGAAACAAACTTTGTTGAAAACTCATTTGGGGTGTATTTTGTGAAGTCACTGATCATTTTATACCACCGCAACATAAGTTTTGACTTAAGGGGTTCGTTTTGAGGGGTGAAATCGGAAGTGAAAAAAAATTTTTTTTACTAGGTCATCGAGTGTGGTGTCAAATGAAAGCTTGTGAAAACACGAGTAAAATATATATATATATATATATATA
Source organism: Pachyrhynchus sulphureomaculatus (assembly GCA_019049505.1). NCBI lineage: Eukaryota > Metazoa > Arthropoda > Insecta > Coleoptera > Curculionidae > Pachyrhynchus > Pachyrhynchus sulphureomaculatus. The sequence continues at coordinate 39,502,353 of CM032446.1, read as the reverse complement.
TATATATATATATATATATATATATATATATATATATATATATAATGTAATACTTGCGCACACTTTTCTTCGTATTACTTTTAAAAAATCGCTGTCCCCTACCCTATCTCGAAAAGTACTGATCAAAAAATTTTGAAAAAATTCTGGAATATTCTCCACGGGGTATAGATCGAACGAAAATTATCACGAGTGCATTACCTTTAATAATTTATTTGGTATATAAAAAAAAAAAATTTCAAGGTCACCAGTTTTCAGTAAAGATTGGAAACAAACTTTGTTGAAAACTCATTTGGGGTGTGTTTTGTGAAGTCACTGATCATTTTATACCACCCTAACAAAAATTTTTATTTTAAAAACAATCAACGTACGGAACACTAATTGTGCAAGTTCAACTTGCACTTGACCGGTTTTTTTATTTGAAGGGAAAGTAAAATCCTACCGTCGAAAAAATGAAAGTCGTGCACGCACAAACACACGTAAAAATTATTATTTTGGTGCAGTACCAATGTTATTATAAGATAAGAAAAATATTGTACTGAACGTAGTTTTATTATAACCTGAATTAATTGTAAGGGAATTCTAAGAGAGGGCGTAAATTACATTATATCACATCGGGGCTTACTGTTGCTATATTCATGGTGAAGCACCATCATTAGACTTTTATTTTTAGTATATGTTATTTTGCCGAAGTGTAAAGACAATATTTTTTTTGAGCATTGAATACGTCGAATTACGTGCCAACAAAACACCATTTGCGGGAAGCGTTACTTTTCTTGTTGAAGAGAAGTGCTGCTGAAAGTCAAAGATTGCAGTCATAAACTTATGGTGATTATATTTCATCGATAAAAACTTGTGAGTACTGGTTTCGACGCTTTAAAAGTGGTGATTTCGATACGGAACATAATGAACGTCCAGGCCAGCCGAAAAAGGTTAAAGAAGAAAAATTAGAGGCATTATTGGATGAAGACCCGTGCCAAATGGAAAAGAATTTACAGAATCATTAGGTGTTGATCGCACAACAATTTTCATGCACTTACATGCACTGAGAATGATTCAAAAGCAAGACAATTGCATGCCGTCCTAATTGAAACCGAGAGATGTTAAAAGACCATTTTTCACCTGTGAAGACTTGCTTCAACCAATCAATTTTTTTTTGCATCGTATTGTAACTGGTGATGAAAAATGGGTACGTTACGATAATTCAAAGTCCAAAAAATCATGGGTGAAGCCTGGCGAGCCATTAATATGCTTGTTAAAGCCGAATATTCATGGCTTCAAGCCTATGCTGTGTATCTGGTGGGATTAGCTGGGTGTATTGTATTATGAGCTACTGTATCCTAACGAAACTATTACTGGGGAACGTTACCGATAACAACTGATGCACTTGAGAAACGACCTCAATATGCCAAAAAACACGACAAAGTGATTTCTCAAGATGACAACGCTCGAGCACATGTTGTAAAACTCGCCAAGGAAACGCTAGACGCACTTGGACGGGATGTCCTACCTCACTCGCCATACTTACCAGACATTGCTCTTTTTGATTACCACTTGTTCCGATCGATCACGCACGGCCTGTCTGAATAGAGCTTACATTATTATGAGGATACCAAAAAATGGGTCGATTTGTGGATAGCCTCAAAAGATGAGTCGTTCTTTGACCGTGGTATTTATATGCTGCCACAAAGATGGCAGCAAATAGTGGCTAGCGATGGACAATGGATACGATACGATCAATTTTTTAAATAAAGCGATATTTTTACCTAAAAATCCCTCAAAATTAATTCACACACCCAATATTTGCCCTACTGAAAAAAAAATGGTTTTGCTAGCCGTAGTTCAAGTCATGACAAATGTTACAAGAGCAAAAAATCCGTAATCTGATTTACCCAGTACTTTCCTTGCAAGCATGTAGTTCTAAAATAAGTACTCAATCTGACTTTCTTAAGTAAAGAGAAAGTAAATTTCCATAATAGGAATAAATTCATACAATATATCGACACCCATTCCTTTCATCCTTCTTTCCTTGAAACTATATCGCTCAAAACCTGTAGGTTTCATCCTTTTTCAAATATTATAATATCATCTATAATATATATAAAATGCAACGTCTCTCTCTTTGTCTGTCTGTCCGTTAGTGCGCTTATCATTGGAGAACCACTTATCCGATTTACGTACTTTTTTTTTAAAACATACATATGTTCTCTGGCCAGGTTATAGGCTATATTTTATTACGATAGGTAGCATAAGGAATGAGCAGTGACGTAAAATAGTGAATGAAGTCGGAAAAAAGTTTGCCGCTAGCGCGTTCCCTTGCAATACACAGCCTAAACCATAAAATATGGAACAATATTATGTAGCAGCTATAATCTATAATATATATAAATGCAATGTCTCTGGACTGTCTGTCTGTCTGTCCATTAGTTCGTTTATCACGCGAGAACTACTTATCCGATTTACCTGTCTTTTTTTATATTCATAAATTCTTTGGCCAGGTTATATAATAATAATAATAATAATAATCTATATCTATAATATATATAAAATGCAACGTCTCTCTGCCTGTCTGTCTGTCAGTTAGTGCGCTTATCCCTCGAGAACCACTTATCCGATTTACGTGATTTTTTAAATTCATACAAATGTTCTCTGACCAGGTTATAAATATATATTTTATTACATCTATAATATATATAAAATGCCACGTATCTCTGTCTGTCTGTCTGTCTGTCTATCTGTCCATTAGTGCGCTTATCACTAGAGAACCACTTATCCGATTTTCGTACGTTTTTTTTTTAAACATACATATGTTCTCTGGCCAGGGGATAGGCTGTATTTTATTACGATAGGTAGCATAAGGAATGAGTAGTGACAATAATAGTGAATGAAGTCGGAAAAAAGTTTGCCGCTAGCGTGTTCTCTTGCAATACACAGTCTAAACCATTAAATATGGAACAATATTATGTAGCAGAGAATATCTATAATCTGTAATATATATAAAATGCAATGTCTCTCTGTCGTCTGTCTGTCTATCCGTCCGTTAGTGCGCTTATCACTGGAGAACCACTTATCAAATTTACGTGTTTTTTTTTTTAAACATACATATGTTCTCTGGCCAGGTTATAGACTATATTTTATTACATTAGGTAACATGAGGAATAAGCAGTAACGATAATAGTGAATCAAATCGGAAGAAAGTTTGCCACTAGCGCGTTCTCTTTCAATACACTGCCTAAACCACTAAATATGGATCAATATCATATAGCAAAGGATATCTATAATATACATAAAATGCAACGTCTCTCTGTCTGTCTGTCCGTTAGTGCGCTTATCACTGGAAAACCATTTATCCGATTTACGTGCTTTTTTTGAAACATACGTATGTTCTCTGGCCAGGTTATAGGATATATTTTATTACGTTAGGTAACATAAGGAATAAGCCGTGACGATAATAGTGAATCAAGTCGGAGAAAAGTTTGCCGCTAGCGCGTTCTCTTACAATACACTGCCTAAAGCATTAAATATGGAATAATATCATGTAGCAAAAAATATAACATATATAAAATGCAACGTCTCTCTGTCTGTCTGTCCGTTAGTGCGCTTACTACTCGAGAACCACTAATCCGATTTACGTGTTTTTATAAATTTATTCATATGTTCTATATAATTCGATATAAGCCTAGATAATGGGAGATAAGGTGAGATAATAGGAGATAAGGAGAAATAATGGGAGATAAGTCGAGATAAGCCTTGATAATGGGGGATAAGGTGAGATAATGGGAGATAAGTATAAGTAATGGGAAATAAGGAGAAATAATGGGAGATAAGCAGAGATAAGTATAGATAATGGGAGTTATGGTGAGATAATGGGAGATAAGGAGAAATAGTGGGAGATAAGGAGAAATATTGCGAGATAAGTCGAGGTAAGCCTGGATAATGGGAAATAAGGTGAGATAATGAGAGATAAGGAGAAATAATGGGAGATAAGGAGAAATAATGGGAGATGAGTAGAGATAAGCCTAGAAAATGGAAATTATGTAGAGATAATGGGAGATCAGGAGAAATATTGAGAAAATAAGGGGAAATAATAGGAGATATTTTATATCGTTGGGTAACATAAGGAATAAGCAGTGACGATAGTAGTGAATCAAGTCCACACGAGCGGAGCCGCGGGCCCGGCTAGTTTATTATGTTATGATGCCAACAGACCAATAGGCTGTCAGTCGGTTAGAGAATGAGAATATATATTTTTCGCGATTTAAAACATTAAAACGCAAAGAAAAATAAGAATTACAGTGTATGATTATTTTCTTTTAGCAAGAGAGATAAAAATTAGTTATTAATTAATAATAATTAATTCGGCCAATTTAACTGTTTGTATCTCTAAAACTTTTTCTACAATCGACTTAATATTTTTTAGGTTACTCTGTAATTAGGTCGCAATCCTTTCTACATACTATTTCTGTTAAATTTAGGAATAGTAAAAAAGCAAGAACATTGAAATAGAAGTTTATTATGATACATGTGCAACCACCCTTCTAACTCTCTCATTCCTTTTACCTTATATATTTTTTACTATAAATGATTAGCTAAACTTTTTTAAAATATCCCCACCAAAAACAAGGCAAAATTCTTGTAATAATACTGAAACTATACAATATTTAATGATTCCCATGCCGTTCACTCTCTACCTCTGTTAATATCGCAAATAGCAAAAAAAATATTGTAATTTTTCATATCATTGGTTCAAGGTACTTTGAATAACATCTTCTTCTCTTCTTCTTCTTCCTTTAGCCGTTTTCTACCCACTCTCTCAAATCTTTCCATTTTTCTCTATGTTGTGCTTGCTGATACCAGTTAAGCCCTCCAATTCTTTTCAGATCGTCGCTCCATCTCTGCTGGGGTCTTCCAATGCTTTGTTTTTCATCCCATGGTCTCCACCTAGTGATCTTGTCACTCCACTTATACGTCGCTCTCGCTACATGGCCCGCCCAGCTCCATTGCAGAGATATCCATCCACTTTTGTTTGTTGTCTAATCCATTTGTTGGTTTTCTTGTCCTTGTAACGTTTAACATCCTCCTTTCTATTACTCGTTGGTGAACTTGTAGTTTTTGTATTGTTCTTTTAGTTTGTTTCGGCTCCATACGTTGTAGCTGGTAAGATACATTGTTTATAAATTTGGGTTTTTGATCTTTGAAGAATGTTCATATTCAGTACAAATTTAAATTTTTCATATGCTGCCCATCCCATACGTATTCTTCTTTCTATTTCAAGCTGCTGGTTTCCTTTTCGTATCGTTATTACTTTTCCCAGATAGATGTACGTGTTTACTTTTTCTATTGTTCAATCACTATATTTTCATCATTCGTGTCTTCGTTACTCATGTACTTTGTCTTGGAGAAGTTTATGTCAAGTCCCACTTTCTTTGCTTGGTGGTGGAGATCCATAGACCTATCATAAATCTATGGAATAACATCTAGAGCACAATAAATACGAAATCGCCCTTTTAACTCCCTTCCTGATCTCCTATACGTTGCATAATTAAATATTTATAGTTAAAATTTGTTCAGTATTACAACCAAAAACCCAGAAAAATTTCCTTAATACTACTGAAACCATACAATTACTCTACCTTTGTCACCCCTTCCCCCAATAAAATTGAAAGTAATAAAAAAAACTTAATTTTCAGATTCCTTGGCTCCACAAAAATCGAAAAACACCTATAAACACAAAATACAGGAAGCAATCCAATTACATATTAGAGAGATTTTTCAACGCTTATTTTGGTAGGCCACTGTCTTTATCTTTATTTCAAGCATGCGCTCACCGTTTGGAGCTTGTGCAGTAATAAAGGGAAGAAAATTAAATATAAGGACTCAGCTGTTATCGTCATTTGAAGCATGCGGCCACCATTCGGAGCTTGCACAGTATTGAAACAAAATAAGAGAATCCTTTATTAAGGATAGCGATTTCCCTTATTTAGGAACTTATAAGAGACGTTATTTGAAGCTCGTTATTCTAATCACTATTATGATAGAGGCCTTTTTTTTTTCCTACTTTTGTATACAAACCACTAAAAAAATACAGTAAAACTAAAATGATATTTTTTTATTGCAAATAACACTGACAACAATTAATTAGTGTTCAGATTATGTTGGGATTTTGCAATCTTTGGCACAATAGCATTACAGTGTGTGTGATGCTAATTACAAATAAAATTTTATTTATCGCACATTCATATTACCTAGGAAATATTGAAGGAAGTGATAGGAACCTGCTAGACATAATTTTAATTTAGAAACTTGTGTTGACCCATCAAATAGTAATAACCGGTGTGCTTAATCATCAAATGAATAAAACAGTCCCCTAAGTTTATAGAAGATGAATACTAACCTAACTTTGCAATTCCTTCGCGTTAATACGGCGCATGCTTGAAATAACGATAAGGGCAGAGACATGTGAAAAATAAGCGTTGCAAAATCTCTCTATTTTATTATACATTATGTATTTTACTATAAATAATATGCTTAAAATTTGTCCAGTACATCAACCAAAAAACCTGTAAATATCTCAAAACGCTATTGAAAATATTAAACTACCACCGCATCTTTCAGTCCTTTTCTGGTTTAAACTTGAAGGTAGTGAAAAAATAACCTAATTTTTGAATTCCTGGACCTCAAAAACACAGAAAAGAATATATAACACGATATACAGGAAGCAACCCCCTTTAATCTCCTTCCCACCCTTTTCGTTTTATAGTAATTTTTTATGCATAAAATTTGCTTATATTCCATCTGAAAACAGAAAAAACTTCCATAGTATTATTAAAACCTTTTAAAATTTATCGACCCCCCACCGCTTTAACCCTCTTAGCCTAAAGCTATATCGTTTAAAAACTATAGGTTTCGTCTTCTTGCTGGATGTTATCTATGTTATACTATATATTCTGAAATTGATTGTAATTTCGTTCAAGGGTTATTGTACCAATAGACCGACAGACCGACGGAAATTAGTAACTATGTTTTTTGTGATCTGGTAGCCCTAAAACGTGAGGAAAAACAAAAATCGCAAAGTGTAATTTTTTCACGAATAAAATACTTTGCTTTAGCAATGAAAGTAAAAATTGGTACAGTAATTTGACTTAAATAATACTAAATTTGGCTTTTTCACACTAAAAAATTCTATCCAAAAGCTACATTTAGATATTTTAAGGGTGAACACCACTGTAAAACTTTGAAAAATCGATTTTTTTCTTGGTTTAAATGATTCTTTATGTAGTCTAGAATGTGGGTGCAGGCATCGCAGAGTAAAGGTATATATAATTTTTTTTACGTTAAATTACAACTAAAGCTCCGCCGCCGCTCCCTGATTTGTCGGTGCGGTATCGTTTTTCTTGTATGCTTGACTTGCGCGGGATGCGCGGAGCAAGCAGGTGGGTTTCATTGAAATATAGGCGTTCGGCATGTTTTCGATACCGAATGGGTACCGAGCACACCGAGAAAAACGATACCAACAAATCAGGCAGCGGCCTAACGCGTTTTTCTTGAAACCATGTTTTTCACCTTACCGGAAACATAACTCAAAGAGTTTTCAATCAATCCACTAAAAATTTTGTACACAGCTTTAAGAGGTCATATGAATTTTACGATTAACGTAAAATTATTTTTTTATTAACAATTTAGTGCAAAATTTTTCATTTTTTTTTGTTTCGTTCATTTACCTACCAAATTAACAAAAATCAATATTTTTTCATTTCTCTACGTCATTCCTAGATTTCCCCTTATAAAATAGGAAAATTTTTGTTTTTTCATTCTAGGTTCATCCCTTTGTGAGAAATCTTTCCGGTAGTGCAAAAAAAATATGAAAAGAGACCCACCGTGCACAGTATGTTCGCTTCAACGTCTCAAAGTAACGATGACGATATTGATAATTTGCTGTCAATCCATCAAGTACATCCCTCCCATTAAAATTATGACTATTTTTTTTTAATTGTTGATTTGCATTGTTAAAGTTACGGTACGTTATTAATGTTTAATTTTAATTCTATTAAGTCTAAAAAGTTTGGGAACCTTTAAATGATTCTTTATGTAGTCTAGAATGTGGGTGCAGGTATCGCAGAGTAAAGGTATATATAAATTCTTTTACGTTAAATTACAACTAAAGCTCCGCCGCCGCTCTCTGATTTGTCGGTGCGGTATCGTTTTTCTCGGTATGCTTGACTTGCGGGGGCAGTGTTAAGCTGAGTGCGTAGTTCACAGGTTACCCTATGCAAACGTGAAAGTACCTTAGTAGAAACAGGTTTTCTTAGTTATGTAGTTTTTTTGTTTGACGATTTCTGTAGTAAGGTAAGAAGCAGTAAAGAAACGGATATATAGTTATAACAAATATATTATTTTATGGCCTCCATGTATATAATTTGTGGCTGCGCATTATGCCAAAGGAAAGTCAACATGCATTAGAGTAGCCATTAAAAACCGTCTGGAAAAATAGCCGCAGTTGAAAACGGAAACGCGTCTTAGGCCTGAAAAAATGTTTAAAAATAAGGAAGTAGGTCGCTGCAACTCGGCAGCATATGTTTGGCGCACGGACCGCTTAATAGTTTCGTTCTAATTTTATACTGTACAAATATTTTGTTACTGTTTTACGATTTAGTTATTTAGATGTGGTTTATGTCTTAACTTTTAATGAATTAATTCGCAAAGGAAATCTTAAGCATATTATTTTCAACATAAGTCTTAATTGATTTTTTTTTTCATTTTTGCAGTAATTTCGAACCAGTCATTGTTATTAGTTTGCAATATTTTAATTAGGTCAGGTAAATATATTAATGTATCTAATGTGTATTGAAAAGTACGTAATGATAATTTCATCTGCGAGGAATTGACCCGTGTTTGGGTTTTTTAGCGTATTTTTCCAATTTTATCATAAATTTATGGAAGATAAACTAAAACTTCTGACAGATTTTGATTACAAATGAAAAACTTAAGGGGCTATGGATGTCATTTGAACCTTCTGGTCGGGAGAAATTGACTGTTTTTGTTGTTTTTTTTTTCTCTTTTGTCATGTTTTATGATTAAATAGGTGTACTTGCAAACTGTAAACTAATTTTTCTTGGTTAACTCTGGAAATATGTTCCATGGACATTACTTTAATAGATCCAAACACAATTTTAGCCATTTTTAGTGTTCCATACGAAACACTTATAAGATGACTTCGGTGTCTGTCCGTCTGTCTGTCTGTCACACCCGATTTTCTCCGAAATAGAAAGTTGAAATTTGGTAATAATATAGGAATTGATGGCCTTATCAGAGCCCTGTAGTTTTGAAAGTTAAATTTGGACTTAAGGGGTTAGTTTTGGGGGGTGAAATCGGAAGTGAAAAAATTTTTTTTTTACTGGGTCATCGAGTGTGGTGTCAAATGAAAGCTTGTGAAAACACAAGTTGAAAAATATATATAATGTAATATATGTGCACACTTTTCTTTGTATTATTTTTTAAAAATTGTGAATAATCGCTGTCCCCCCTCCATATCTCGAAAAGTACTGATCAAAAAATTTTGAAAAATTTCAGGAATATTCTCTATAGGTTGTAGATTGAACGAAAATTATCACGCGCACTTTTCTTTGTAGTATTTTTAAAAAATCGCGGAAACTCGCTGTCCACACCGTACTTACCAAAAATTTTGATAAAATTCTGGGACATTCTCCACAGAGTGTAGATTGAGCGAAAATTACCACGAGGGAATTGCCTCTAATAATTTATCCGATATATAAAAAAACAAAAATTTCAAGGTCATCAGTTTTCAGTAAAGATTGGAAACAAACTTTGTTGAAAACTCATTTGGGGTGTGTTTTGTGAAGTCACTGATTATTTTATACCTCCGTAACAAAATTTTTTATTTTAAAAGCACTCAACGTAAGGAACACTAATTGCGCAAGTTCAACTTGCACTTGACCGGTTTTTTAAATATTAGATATATTTTTCACTTCTCATAATATTGATAAATTTTACCTCTTCACGTTTTTTTTCTTCTGGCGAATTTTTTAAACTACTTTTTTCAATATACTACCTACCTAAAATATCTAATTTTTATTCCCTAATCTTTCATTTGAGGTACTTAGGAACAATTTAGGCCAGAGAAATTGGCCATTTTAGTCTCAAACTTAATTTTTTGAATGAAAATTTACGATTTCTTTTAAAAAAAATGTTTTTTTCTTGAGTTTTATAATATTTTGAGTAACCAAAGTTATTTTTAATTATTATACACAGGTTACTGTACATGTTGAGTGACTGAGGAAGTCATTTCGTTCATTTATGCTGAAAAAACTGGCCAGTGTGAATCTTATAACTGTACGTCATATTTTTATGTAACGTTATTTAATACGTCTTTTATACAAATAAAAAATAAATTAATCAATAATGATATCGAAAAGATTAATTTTTTATTGCTAATTGTGTAATAATTAAATTAATAAAAATTATAAAATTACTGCTCAAAATAAGTAATAACTTTAATGATTCAAGTTTATTTAGTCAAATACAATAATAAATTATATTTAATTTGTTGCAGCAATGTATTTTTTATTTAATAGATATATTACTATTTTTTCAAAATATTATGAAGCCAAATAAAATAAATTTGCAAAAAGCAACTATTTATAGATTTCTAAAAGAAAGAAAACGCAGTCCTTGAAACGAACTTCAGAATCACAAAGGAAAAGAGTCTTTAGAGGTCTATGAAGACAGAGTTAAAAAAAATGGAAATTATGGAAAATCCTTCATAGTCTGAATTTTCGTTAGGAAAAGAATCTGTTCTTATCGATAAAATAGGAAAAAATTGTTGGAGAAGAGAATATCTACGAGTAATCAGAAAATTTCGAGCCGAAGAAAGAAATATTTTTTATTTAGATGAGACTTAGGTTAATGAGACATATAGTGAAAAAATTCTGGATTGACAAAAACATTAAGAGTGCCAAACAAGCTTTTATGGAAGGTTGCTCAACTGGGTTACAACCCCCTTCAGGAAAAGGTCGCAGGCTAATTATAGCACATATTGGTAGTGAAAACGGATTTCTCGATGGCGGCTTGTTGGAATTCGAATTAAAGTCAACTAAAGATTACCATGAGGAGATGACGGCCGATGTTTTTGAGGAGTACTTCCAACAAATGACTGAATGTATACCAACAGAATCAGTTATAGTATTAGACAATGCCCCATACCATTCTCAATTATTAGAACAACTCCCGACAAATTCACGGAAGAAAGCAGATATTCTTCAATGGATAAGAGATAAAAATCTCAAACAAAAAGATGGTATGTTAAAAGCGGAACTTCTCACAATTGCGAAACAAAATAAGGCAAAGTTCAAAAAATACGCACTCGATGCGCAAATGAACGGAATATCATAATGCTTAGATTACCTCCATATCATTGTGAATTGAATCCCATAGAGCTAATTTGGACACAAATGAAAGGTTTCGTTGCAAGGGAAAATACAACGTTCAAACTTCAAGACATAAGGCAATTATTACTCGCCGGAATAGAGAGGATCAAAGAGGATAATTGAAAAAATGCCATTCGACATGTTAATGAAGAAAATAAAATGTGGAAACTTAACGAATATATCGAAGAAACTGTGGAAATAGAACTCTTAATTATCAAATTAAGAGAGGTCTTCAGATTTTGAAGATGATGATTGTTTTTAATTGTAATTAAACTACTTATATATCGTGAATTGTGAATTTGTGTATATACGTAGATCTATAGATCAAAAAATTTTGGTATAAATCTTATATTTTTATAACTTTATTTTTAAGATAATTTTATTTATTAAACACCGATAAACACTCATTTACATTTTATGACTTTATTTTATAGCAGAGGTTTTCTGCCTAAAATAGGGTGAACCCTTAAAAATAATTTAAAATAGGGGGCGCAGGTAATTTCAACACCACTAATCCATTTATGACCTAGATATATTTAAGAGATTGTAATTGCAGAAGTAAATTCCACACCGAGTACTTTCAGGTAGAGGATGAGGGTTCATAAATGGGTGGTGGTACGCACCGGCCTGTTCAATTAAATTATTATTAAACCCTTCTACATATCAGTTTAGTACATATATTAATTTGTGATTATTACTTGGTTGTGCCTATATTTTTTAAAGTGTGGCTAATATGGAAGCAAAGTTAATAAAAAGTAATCGAGGAAAGGACATGTTATGTGTGAATTACTACACTTACTTTCGACAAAAGGTGCTAAAATGTGGAGAAACATTTTGGAGATGTTCAAAAAAAGATTGCAAATCAAAAGTCTTCACCGTTGGGCCCGAGAATTCAGTTATCAGAAGTGAAGGACTCCATACACACGAAGCCGACACCAAGAAGCTGAATCGGCAAATAATTAGTAATTCCTGCAAAAGAAAAGCCGAAAAGCATATGAGTGAAAGGCCATCCAAAATTATCCGATAAAACACGCTGCCTGAAACAGTAACAGAAAAAGATGTCGAATATATTAGAAAAAACTTTTATAACCATAGACGAAAATTTTTGCCAGGACGTAATCCAAGAAGTGCTGAGGAGGTGCATAGTGTTTTAGAGACATTTGAAATCAAAACTAGCAAGGGTGAGAATTTTCTATATATCAATGAACTCGAAAGTGGCATTATTGTTTTTTCTTGCACTACAAATGTCAATATGTTGTGTAAAATATCCAATATATATATATATGGACGGCACCTTTTCATACTGCACTAAATATTTTACACACTTATTTACAGTGCATGGTTTTGCAAACGGTCATTACATTCCATTATTATTTTGCTTATTGCCTGATAAGAGAGCTGAAACATACAAAAACCTCTTCACATTATTAAAATGTAAGATTTATTCAACAGATACGCTGTATTTCAATCCAGAGAAAATTACTATTGACTTCGAAAAATTTATTCACAAGGTAGTATCTGAAGTTTCGCCAAATGCTAAAGTGTTAGGATGTAGATTTCATTTACTCCAATCTTGGTTTCGCAAGATACAGAATCTAGGTCTAGCTAAAGAATATTGGGACAAAAATTCTGAAATTGGTCGTTGGTTAAAGTATTGTTTCGGCTTGTCCTATTTAGCACCCGAAGAATTAGGTGATAGTTTTGCATACGATTTATATTCTATAAAACCTGAGGATGAACGTTTAAATAAATTTTATGATTACCTACTAGAAACGTATATAGAGGAAGGAGCCGATTTTCCAGTTGAAATATGGGCAGAATCGAGTCCATCTTTAACTCAAACGACTAAATGTTGTGAGTCCTTCCATTCCCATCTAAATAATTCTTTTTATTCTACACATCCGTCTCTGTATACTTTTATCGATAGGCTGAAAGAATTTCAGATTAACGTATATATAAAAATACAAAGTGTCGACGAGTCTAAAATAAGTAATAATCATAATAATCAAAAATTAAAACATTTAAAAAATCTTTATGAACAAAGACAATTAGGAAATAAATCGTTTCCATTTCTTAAAATGTGTCTCCTATTTTTCTCAACCTGTTTTGTAAATATATATAAATAGATATGTATAGGTTTGTAGCATTATCTAGTATATGTAAGGAAATTTGTCCAATTGTATTTTATGTATTTAGCAAAAACTTCATGTTTTAACAATATTATTCTACTATGAAATAAAAACATATATTTTTGCAAATATCTAAAATTTTCAATAAAAACTGATTTAAAAGAAATTCGTCCAATTTTATTTAGATGAATAAAGTATAATTATATTTGCTTGGTGTGGAAATTACCTGTAAGATTTAAGCACCCTTATAAGGTTAGTGTGGAATTTACCTGTTGTATGTGAATGAAATGTCCTTTTTTTTTTTTGGGCGCACCCCAACATGTATTTGCATCTACAATGAGGGAATTCTGCTATCAACTCCAAACAAATACACTTTAGGCAGATGGTTCGTCTAAAGGTCAAAATTTCGGGTCGCCCGCTTGGCCTATAAAGTGAATACATCATGCTGTTCTAAGTAAATTACTTTAGAATTTTTTTTCTATTCAGTTCTTTTAAAAAGTGTGTGTAGACTATGTTACTTTGTCATTATATCCATTTTTGGCTGAAATAATTCGTAGAGGTTAATATCACATTTCAGTGGTGAGAATATCTGAAATTTTTCCTTTGCTAAATTTTTTAGTGACTATTATGTTGCCAAATTGGACACTTTTAAAGGTAAACTCCTCTATCTAAAGGAGATAGACGAAAACTGATGTCGGTATCTTAGGCTCAATTTTTATGATAAACTCAATGGTAAAAACCGCATATCGATATCTAGTACCGTTCCAGATATACAGGGTATTTTTCAAAAATCTGCATTTTGGAAAAATGTTTGTAATTCTTTTCCTATTAAAAATTTTTGATTTCTGTAAAAACATTCTCAAAGCACTTTTTCACGTGGATTTCAACAGTGTAAGTTACATTTTTTTACAACTAATATTTTAATAGTTATTAACGCAAAAATATATTTTTTAATTGGGATACCCTGTGTATTTTTCCTTATCCGAATAGAACGTTAAATTACCATTCTAAAAATATAGCCCTCTTTATATTTTGCTTAAATCTACATCAAAATAAACTCTTGGACAAAATTAACGCAATAATCTGAAAATTAATTTATCTTTTTCTTATGTCAGTTGTAAAGTTTATCGAGTATTTGAATAGTAGGCTATGCATATTTTATTTCGTTGTTCATGACAGAAATCAAAACAATTCGTTTAGATTTGCAGTTTTAAAGAATTTTTTAGAATATAAACAATTTTCTGTAATAATGGGATAGATTTTCTTTAAAAGTAAGCTTATAAATTGTTTCCTTTTTCAAAGTAATACGTTTTTGTGGTAGACTGTTCTATTGACCCCGAAGAATTAGATAAATGAATCGAACAAGGAATTTAACTGTGCCCGAGGTAGTGCGAGCCTCAGTTTTATTGGACGAGGGATATTGTCAGAGTTATGTTGCCAATTTGTATTAGGCAAACATCGTTCCACAATAAGTCGTATGGTAAGACGCTTGAATGAAGTAGGAGCTTTTTCTAGAAGGCTAGGGCAAGGGCGAAAACGATGCACTAGCAACCTAGATGAACGTTTTATAAGACAATATGCTTTAAGAAACAGGACTGTCACTAGTCCTATAATAAGAAACGAACTCGAAGCTGTTCGCAATGTCACAATTTCTTCTAAAACAGTTAGAAGACGGTTAAATGAAGCTGGATTAAACAGTAGGAGACCAGCCACTGCGCCCTGGCTTACTAGAGAGAACAAAGTTGCCAGGTTACGTTTTGCTCGAAATCACGAAAACTGGTCTGTGGATGATTGAAAACAAGTTTTCTTCACAGATGAAACTAGGGTTAGTCTAAAACATCCATATGGTCGTGAGCGAGTATGGCGAAGACCAGGAGAGAGGTTTGCGCCTTGCAATATCTCTGCAAGGATTCCATTCGGCGGTGGCTCTGTTATGTTCTGGGGTGGCATCTGCTTTGATGCTCGCAAAGAGTTAGTTCCGGTCCGTACGAGATCCATGAATGTTGACTACTATCTTGAGAATATTGTAATAGAACATGTGATGCCTTTCGGTCATTTTGTGTGGCCCAGTTTCCTGTTTATGCAAGACAACGCTCGACCTCACGCGGCTAGGGAGGTACTCGATTATCTTAATCAAGTTGATATACCGATTGTGCAATGGCCGCCAAAAAGCCCGGATCTGAATCCGATAGAACATGTATGGGATCACCTTAAGAAAAATGTGAAACGTCATATACCTGCACCTAGAAACCTGAGGGAACTTGAAAAGGCAGTTATCACAGAATGGGAGCAAATTCCTCAAGATTTTATCCAAATATAATTAGAAGCATGCCTAGGCGCATAAACGCTGTCATCCGAAGTAGAGGAGACAACACACGCTACTAGTGTCCCACTTATACCATTAATTTTGCTACTAGTGTCCCAGTTTATTTTTTTCATTATTACATAATTTCAACGAGTTTGTTATTAGGTCTTAAGAATAATTTTAATTCGAATCATATAGAGGTAGCTAATTCACTTTTAAAGTATCCGAATAAGTTTTTTCTAACTTTTAGTTTAACCAATGTTCATAAAAAATTATTAAAATTAATTCATTATGGAGATTTGCATGATTTAATATATTGTTGCGTTAATTTTGTCCAGGAGTGTATAAAGGTTTTCAGTTTTTACGCGAGTTTTAAATGCACATTTTGTAAAGTAGGCTTTGGACGGAGCAGCCATATGGTTTAGTTTAATTGTTTACTCGTAGTTGTCAACCCTTCAAGAATATATTCGCTCGATTGCGACATAACCTAGTTAATAGTGGCCAGTTTGAAAAAAAAACGACCCAAAAATTATAATATTGAATTGTAATGCTTGGATTAAGTTTTTTCTTAGTGTAAGAAACTTATTCAGTATTTACTTTGGAACTGCGTGTTTGCAAGGGAACTATATAAATCTGTTGCAATTTTTTAGTATAGTTTTTGTTTGCTACCTGCTCGATAAATTACAAATTTATCTACTTTATAAATTATAAACAATTAAAGGCCAAGTTGATTTAAAAGCCGCTTATTTTTTCAAAGAAACAATAAAATATCTCTTACCCTTGAACAATAATTATCTACAAATATCAGTATAAAGAAAGTATGTCTTCCGTAAATGGAGAATGAACTGAAAAGAAACTGAATGCGGAAACTGCAGTCCAAGCCATCCATCGAATACAGTTAACGCGAACACGAGACAAGGCCAAGGTCATTTATATAACTTCTTGTACTTTTGCTTTTGTACTCTTTGCACCGTATGAAATTTTCTTATTTATTTTATAAGATACTGTAAAGACATTGTCGGAAAAGGAGGATTTATAACTTTGTTTCCACCTTTGACGATTCTGTTCTTCGTCTTTCCAATTGCTAACCTTATCCATACCTTTGTCTTATAGACCAAGAGGGCGACCCTAAATTTTAACCTTTCGACTAACCGTCTGACTAATTGTTCATTTTACCGGGCGAGTCGAATAAAAGCCATTAACGTTAATTTTGCGTCCCCCGTGCCCTGGAATGCCCAGATAAGGCCCAAAATGATACATCCAAAAATGGACTGTCGTTTGTCCATTTGAATCAAGTACAGCCAAAAACGGTCATTTTTGGCTGGAGAAAAACAATCGTTTTTCGCTGGAGAAAGCTGGTCCAGTTTCGCACTCCGGTATTAGCAACGTCTAACTTTTGAAGGTTCCCTCTTATTTTATCAAGAACAAACTAAATTTATTAATTTCATATGATTAAATGAGTCTATTTTTGGATCGACGTTTTTTGGGCCGTAAAGCTGGGTCCGGTCTCGGCGGTGTCTGCCCACTGGGGCGCTCGACTCTTTAAGTGTCAACAAATGTTATGTTACTTGATTCAAATGGTTAAACAATAGACCATTTTTGGATGTAGCATTCTGGACATTCCAGGGCACGGGGGCCGCAAAATCAACGTTAAAGGTTTTATTCGACTCGTCCGCGTCCGATAGAATGAACAACTAGGCAGAAGGTTAGTTGGAAGGTCAAAATTTAAGGTTGTCCTCTTGGTATATTAATATGCTTTGATTTTCTAGATTCATTTTATGTTCTGATTCTGATACTGTCTTGTGTTTCTTTAAGGTGAGGAAGTGTGATTTCTGATTTGTTTTAAGGTAGGTTCTAAAGTTCCATTCATGTTTTGTCTTGCTGTTTTATTGTTTCTTTAATTATTATTATTTTTTTTTATGGGTCTAGCACACGTGCTACAGGGAAATCCCAAAAGCGCTACAGGAGCGACACGTGTGCGGAGAAAGCGATTCACGTTGTTCTTGAATCGCTGTAGATTGTACTCGATGGGAAACACAGTCCTGGGCAAACTATTCCAAAGGTATGATGTTCTCCATATAAAAGACTGCTTGAAAAGCGTTGCACGAGGAGTAACAAGCTGAACCTCATACGAATGTGAAGTATTAGCGCGACGTGTACTTCTAACATGCACCGCTCTGGGAGGAATTAAGCGGGCCACATATTTCGAACACTTTCCATGAAAGTACTTGTAGAATAGGCTCAAGTCGCCAACCGTTCTTCGATGTTCCATCGAATCAAGGCCGTCGGTCAGTTCCGGGTGTCCAATCAGACGAACAGCTCTTCTCTGGATAGAATCCAACAAATGCAGTGTATGTTTGGGAGCGGAGCTCCAAACATGGGAGCAGTATTCCATAGTTGGTCGAATTTGAGCTTTGTAAAGAATTAACAGTTGTTGTGGAGTGTAAAGCTTTCTGGTTCGAAACAATATTCCCAACTTTTGACAAGCTCTCCTTGCTATGCCTGCAACATGTTCATGCCAGGACATATTTGCTCCCAAATTAACGCCTAACAGATTGAGTGACGATGTTAGAGGGATGGAGTGCCCCGACATAACTATGTCGGGTTCTGCAACGTTAACTTTTTTTAAAAAAACTGCCGCCTGGGTTTTTGTAGCGTTAAATTCCACTTGGTTACTGTCACCCCAAGATAGAATTTCTTCCAGGTCTTTGTTAAGTTGAATAACTTCCTGCTGTCTGCGGATATTCGTCTGAGTAGTCGATGTCCGAGCATTCAAAGTGAATGAAGAGATAAGTGTACTGTCATCTGCAAAGCTGTAGATTGGATTCTCGGTCTTTTCCAGCAGATCGTTAATATAAATAAAAAAGAGAGTAGGAGATAGTATGGAACCTTGGGGCACACCGGCGTTGATAGTGAAGGTGTTAGAAAGAAATCCGTCGACTGCCACTCGTAAAGAACGCTCTCTGAGGAAACATGAGAGCCACAAACAGAACTTTTCGGACATACCATAAGAACGTAACTTAGCCAACAGCCCATCGTGCCAAACACGGTCAAATGCCTTGGATATGTCAAGAGCAACCGCTCGAGATTCTCCAAAGTGTTCAATTGCGTTGTTCCAAACATGTATTACATAAGTCAGAAGATCTCCTGTTGATCTATTTTTACGAAAGCCATATTGGTGATCACTAATAATGTTGAATCCTTCAAGATATTTTAGAAGATGCTGATTGATAGCCACTTTCGATATTATTGAGAGTAGTGCGATTAGTCGGTAGTTATTTGGCAAGGTCTTCTGGCCTTTTTTAGGTATCGGCTGAACTGTGGCACATTTCCAGCAGGAAGGAAATATTCCCTTTCTGTAGGATAGGTTAAAAAGTCTACAGAAAACTGGTGTTAGTTCCCTTGCACAGTTCTTGAGAACTATGGCAGGTATTCCGTCAGCGCCAGAAGCCTTTTTGGTGTCTAGCTTCATCAAAATACGTTTTATGATACGCTATCTCAAGACAATATCGGTCATCCTTGACTGCACTATGGGAATAGTAGGTGGTGTTTTTCCTTGGAAATCGACAGTAGAATGTGAAGCAAAGAGTTCAGCCAACAAGTTCGCTTTCTCAACAGGTGTCGTTGCAATAGAATTATCTGGCCGTGTGAGTGGTGGTATGGTGGATTTGGTGAAATTTTGACTAACTGCCTTAGCGACTGACCAAAAGGACCTGGAATCGCCGGGACAAGCGAGAAGTTTGTTTCTGATCCGTTGATTGTGTACCTCCTTGGTTTCGTCGATAATTTCTTTGCATCTGTTCCTGGCACAAACAAAGATGTTACGATTTATGGTGTTAGGATCTTCACGCCACTGTCGGTATGCAAGATGTTTAGAAGCAACAGCTTCTTTGCATTTTAGGTCAAACCAAGGCTTGCCGTTGGAAGGGCATTTCTTCGAAAAAGGGATGTAAGCCTCCATACCGGCCAAAATAACATCGGAAACCTCCCTGGCGCAGTCGGATAGGTCGTCGGATCGAAAACAAACGTCCAACCAAGGGAAAGTTCGAAAATATTCCATGAGATCTTCCCATTTAGCAGATTTGTAATGCCAAATCTTGCGCGGTTTGGGCGCCTCTCTATCACTGATTGGTAGAATACTCGATGTCGAAAGTAGTCTATGGTCGGAAGAACCTAACGGCGGATTTACGCTGACCGTGTAAATCTCCGGATTGGTGGTCAAAAACAGATCAAGAAGACTGGCGAACTCTCCGTCTCGATCAGGGATCCGTGTTGGTTCATCAATAAGCTGAGTCAAGCCACAACTGATTGAAAATGATTCGGCTTCACGACCTTGTTCATCGGTAGTATTTGAATATTTAAGCCAGCTGATGTTGTGGACATTAAAGTCGCCCAGGATGGCAATTTCGGCATTTGGATAGTTAATTTGTAAATGATCGATGGTGTCTGCAAGAGAAGCGAAAAGTGTTCTAAAGTTAGTATCACTTGGTGGTCGATAGAGGATACAGATGAACCTTTGTATGATATATTCATTTTGTGTGCGTATTTGGGAGTAGGAGTAGCGATAAATGTAAAAGATTTCACATTTTATAAAAAATCGTTAAAATTAAAGTACGTGCTGTTATAAAATACTTCGTTTTAAAAGGTTTAACTCTCATGGAGTCAAATGGTACATTAAATGATACTTCCCCTTCGTTTTCGACAATTAAAAAATGGGCTGCTAAATTTAAGGGGTTACATATACTTCGAATTTTCAAAAATTGAAGTTTTTTAAGGATTTTTATTCTCTATACTTCTAAGAATTATCCAAAAAAAAAATTTTAAGAAACTTCTATTACATTACAAAGTTACAGCATTAAATGTGACTCTTTAAGCCCTCTTCTATTTAATATTGTCACGGAGGAAATTATAAAGAATGACAAAAGAAAGAAGGGATATAGAATGGGTAACAGAAAACTTTAAATTATATGTTATGCAGATGATGCGATAATAATGGCTGAGATCGAAAACGATCTGCAAAGGCTGCTATACGAATTCTACATAGCAGCAAAACAATATAATACGTCAATCTCAACTGAAAAAACCAAGACAATAGTAATAGCTAAAAAGCCGATTAGGTGCAAGCTGGTGGTGGAAGATAAACCAATAGAACACTTGATGGAGGTCGATTACCTGGGCATCAAATATCATCAAAATATCGGAAAAATCGAGGAAGAAGTAAAGCATCAAGTCAACAAGATTACCATATTTAGAAATAAATTCCTCTCTATGGAGACTAAAAAAAGAATATACAAGAGCGTAATACGACCAGTAATGACTTACACATCTGAAACAAGACCCGATACAAGTATAACACAGAGGATGCTGGAATCAACCAAAACAAGAATACTTAGGAGATGTACAAACAAGACACTGAGGGATAGAGAAAGGAGTGAAGATTATGTGATATAGAAAATATCAATCAGTGGATAA
Source organism: Pachyrhynchus sulphureomaculatus (assembly GCA_019049505.1). NCBI lineage: Eukaryota > Metazoa > Arthropoda > Insecta > Coleoptera > Curculionidae > Pachyrhynchus > Pachyrhynchus sulphureomaculatus. The sequence continues at coordinate 39,481,006 of CM032446.1, read as the reverse complement.
GAGGAAGAAAAGTGGAGTGGGTTCAACACATAGGAAAAACGGCAAACAACAGGATAGTACGGATAGCAAGAGACAAGTCACTGAATGGAAGAAGATCAATGGGACATCCAAGAAAGGGATAGAGCGACTGTCTATAGAGCAGGGAACAAAGAAAACAGGCAATACTACCTAGCTGTAAGTCGGAAGAAGAAGAAGAAGACTAAGAGGGCGACCCGAAATTTTGACTTATCGTTTAACCGTCTGCTTAGTTGTTCATTTTATCGGGCCTTTAAGGTTGATTTTGCGGCCCCCGTGCCCTGGAATGCCCAGATAAGCCCCAAAATGCTACATCCAAAAATGGACTGTCGCACAGTGTCTCGACTAGTACAAGCTAGCGGGACAATATTATTTCTTCACTTATTTCAATTGTTTATGTATATTCCAGGTAACTTAAGCTATTTTAAGAAAAAAAAAGTTGAAAAATGTGTACTGTATGTGTATTAATCGAAATATGTAGCTGCAAGACGGAAGTGGTTTACTAATGTGTCTCATTTGTTCACTATTTCGCTAATTGTTCTTTAATTAGCTACATACGTCTACCTACTCATTATGTGTGAAAAGCACAATCATGTTTGTTTACAAAGAAATTTCTAGGAAAAAAATAAAAATCATAATGATAGTACCCACATTTATTAATTTACAAAATATTATTTCTTTTAAAATAAATTAGTACAATAACATTATCTATATATCAATTATTTACAATAACAAGGTGTGTAAGTAAAAGAAATATAATATTAAATAACTTATATACTAAGGCATGAATTATAAGCAACTACAACACACAATAAAATAAGAATAATAATTACAATAAAAAAATACTTAAACCTACTAATCACCATAAGATGAGTCGTCATCACCGCTCTCCCATTCAGTAGAATATTCAGAGAGTAAATAATCCTCCTCATTTAATTCGTGATGATGACTTACTGATGGTGTTTCGGATGGCAATGAAGGTGGGATAATCAACTGCAGAACCTCCGATGGCAAAGAAGTAAATTTTCTTAGCGGTAATTCTCTATACGAGTTGATAACAGGATCAGACGTAATTAAAAGCATTCTCAAAAGATCTGTATTTGTGGCAATACGTGACCGCTTCCTGGTGTGCCGTTCACGGAATCTACGACAGTCTTTATTTCTTGCCTCCTGGGCTTCTTCGGAGAGTTGTCCAATGGGAAAAAGAAAAGACTTTATAACTTCCGCGCTGTATACAAGAATTTTATGCACAGTAACGGGCATGGAATACGACGAATACAGATCAAGGTATAATTTTCTAGTATCAACACAAAACTTTTCGAATTCTATATAATTTATGTCATATCCCGATGACAAAGTTCTTAAAATTACATGAAATCTACGAATAAGGTTTACGTCTAATCCTGTAATTTCACTGCTCAATTCAGCTTTGGAAAAAAATCTACGTGCTGTGTTTCCATCATTTGTGTTACCATACCCAGGTTTTGGTTTATCTACAATGAGACCCATACGATCTTTAAACACTTTTTGTATCTCTTGTGAGCGTTGCTTCACAATAGCTTTGTCGTTATCTCCCCTGACTTGCCACTTTTTTATTTCTAAACGATAGCTGATGTGAAGCAAACATTCAAACGTGCGGATCCATGCATGTAAAGTAGATAAACCAAATGCAAGGCGTTCTTCGTTGCTGGGATATTTCTTTGACTCCTCGCTCATAGTAGACGGGGTGGCACCGCAAATATAACACTTTTGTGTTGAACTTGTGTCTGTTAAGGCATTGCACACTTTGCCATCAGTCATTGTCAACAACAAATCGTGTTTAACAGAGATTTGAGATCCAGCAACGTTACATAATGTTGGAAGAAGCTGACTTACTTCATCTAAAATTTTAGAAGTTTCTTCTTTCGTAAACTCTTTTGTCTCCTTGGCAAAAATAAACTTAATAGGACGGCAATATAAAGTAGAGGAAGGTCTTGGATTTTGCCAGATCACAGTTTCGCCATCAAGCAGTCTCAAAGGGACAAATAAGTATACGAACAAAAATTCGTCTGTAGCGTTAGTGTTCTCAAATTTATGCTTATACGTGCTATGCCCCGAACTCCCATCACAGCCCCATTTGCTTACCAACGTATAATATGAACGAGGTAACACACTTCTAATGACTTCCGTCTGAGCTTTAACTAATCGTTCAGCCGTTTTATCCAAAATCGCGTGAAGTTTAATTTCAGCTCGAGATTCAGTCACGGAAAGACAACAGAAGGACAACAAGAAGCTTTGGACTTACCTAAACTATAAAACGATGGATACACTTGATGTCCCGGTTTCACTGACCATTTTCTTGTTTGTTTATATGAGTGAGAAGTCGATTTCGAGTCCACATAATAAGCTAAAGCTTCGTCTGGTGTTAACTGCCGACTTTGTTCAGAACACTTATTCTTTTCTCTAGTTTCACTGACCGCGACGTTATGGATCTGTTTAGCAACACTTCGATGCCCTTCTTTTCGAGTAGCTAACTCAGCTGCTGTAATAAGCTCACTTGCACTTCGCGATTCCAAAAGATCTTCTACTCTCCGTCTCCTCGTTTTCGTTGATGAGTCTTCAAATGATTTTCTGGGTCGCCCTACGGAAAGAGCCGCTGATGATGTTGAAGTGCACGGCTGGTTAACACACATCTTTATTTCGATTCCGGATCCCTCTAACCAATCTTTATGTTTGATTAGAAACATTTCTTTGTTACACTTTAAAGAAGTCCACTTTTGATTGAATTTTGCTGAAAGGCTTGATATTTTCATTTTGAGTCGTTTTAGAGAATCATCAGAAACATCAGACATATTGAATTTTTCACTTATATAATGCCACTGTTTCGTTCAGTTTTGTCATGTTTTAGCCATTCTTCAAAAAACTCCATTTTCGTCATAGTCACGACTCGTTCTGAAAAAAATAAATAATTTTACTTCCGGGCCTTTTCGGGGTCTATAATATATATGAATCTGTGCCTGAATGTTGTAGGTATTACATATAGAAAAATCTAGGTGGATATATGTGGATAAAAAAAGTTGCTACTTTTAAAGTTTACAATTTTTTATAAAAAATATAAGTCATAATAGAGTACATACCTTCAACAGAATATTCCATCACAAAAAACTCGTTTCACTTTGCTACCAATTTTAAAATATGTTATCACAAGTGTGCATAAAATGCAACTGATTTGCAAATGAAAATGACCTCTCTTATAAGGGTTACTTTGACCCCCTGATAAGATACCTTTATGAGGTGATAAACAAATTAATTCTTGGAATTCGTTAAATGGGGGGGGGGAGTTGTTTACAAGTCGTTATCAGTGGTTCCTGGAAATTACGTCATGAATATTGTCCCGCTAGCATGTTCTTGCCGAATCACTGTGTGTCGTTTAACCACTTAAATTAAGTACTGTTTGTTGACACCAAAAAAGTCGAGCGCCTCAAAGGGTAGACGCTGCCGAGACCGGACCCAGCTTTAAGGCCCAAAAAAGCCGATCCAAATATGGACTGTTACTTAACCATATAAAATCAATAAATTTAGTTTGTTCTCGATAAAATAAGAGGGAACCTTGCAGACGCTGCCAGTACCGGAGAACGAGGCTGGATCCGCTTTTTCCAGCCAAAAACGGTCGTTTCTCGAGTATTTGAATAAATAGGACCGTAAATCCCAAGTTTTGGGACTTACGCGTCTACTCAAGTTATTGTTAGAAAATTTAATTAATAAAATATCACGAGGACAGACGCCTCGCTTGTACTCGAACAAGTCAAGGCATTTACAAAGTTCAAAAGAAAAATCGAAATTCTGATAGTATAGATGCTGTTATAGGTTCTATATAAAATTCGTACCGGATGACTGAAATTATTATTATTAGGCCACACTGTTAAAAAAACTTAAAATTAATTTTAAAGATTATACTTAAAATTAAGTATTTCCTAGATTTTTGAAGCGTTTACTAGAAATTTCAAATAAAATGCTTTTCTTCTTCTTCTTCCTACGTTAGGACCATGTCCTGTGTTTACTTCAAAGGTTTCCCAGAGACAATTGCGATGATGAAGACTAGTTCTCATACCATCTTATTGGTGGTCTTCCAAGCGGTCGAGATGTGTTTGATCGCTTCTTTTTTGCAACCTTAGCCAACCGGTCATTCGGCATTCTGCCAACATGGTCTCTCCATTCTCTTCTCCTATTCCTTGCCCATCTCACCACATCCTGTATTTCGCACATTTCCCTTATTTCTTCACATCTCTTCCGGTCAAATAAGGTATGTCCTGTTATCGATCTAAGTGTTCGCGTTGTTCTTAGGAGTCGTTTTGTTATTGTGTTCTCCGCTCTGGTTTCTATCGCGTACGTCATGATCGGTCTTACGCATGTTTTGTATATTCTTACTTTGCTCCTTTGTTGTTTGAGTTTTTACTTCCTCCTTAAGGTTCCTGGTACTTGTTATGTTTGCCCCTAGATATTTGAAGGACATCACTTGTTCTACACTCTGATCATAAATCGCGAGTTTGCATCTTTTCAGTTCTTTAGATATTGTAAGGGATTTTGTTTTCTTTACAGATATTTGCATATTAAACACTTTTGCTGTTTGTTGGAACTTATGTAGGAGTCTCTGTTCGTCTTCTGATATGATTACTGCATCATCGGCGTAGCATATTATTTTTATTTCTTTGTCTCCCAATCGATATCCCCTCCCAGTTTTCTTTACTTCATTTATAATTTCATCCATTATGATGTTAAATAAGATTGGGCTTAGGCTATCTCCTTGTCTGATTCCGGTTGTCATAGATATTTTATTGCTTAATTTATTTGCCACTCTTACATATGTGTGGTTGTTAATGTTCAACTCTTCGATAGTTTTTATTATATTCGGGTGAATTCCCCTTTTTTGTAGTAGGATTATGACATCAGTTAACCGTACCCTATCAAATGCCTGGGTAAGATCAATGAAACACATAAAGGCTATCTTATTAAACTCTATGGCTTTTTCGGTAATTTGGCGGATTATAAATATGGCGTCTATAGTAAACCTGTTCTTTCTGAACCCTTGCTGTTCTTCACAGATTCCGGTTAACATTATTTCTTCTGCTAAAATTTTAATGAACAATTTTAGTACCGCACTCATTAATGCTTTTAAATTATAATATATTATATTCAAAAAATTAAGTAAATTAATGCTTGAAATTTCGATTAAACTCTTAAAAAAAGATAGAAAATACCTACTTAATTTTAAAAAATACTTTAAAAATTCATCTAAAGTTTTTTTTACAGTGTATTAAAAAAAGTATATTTTCTATAATAAAAATCTACAAAAAAAATTTTTAGAATAAATTTCTTGCGACTATCGGCATAATATTTCATAGAAAATAGGAAAATAACCCTTTTTAAAGGTAATTAAATTTGAAGAATCCGGAAATTTTTATTTTAATTCCAAAAGCGGGTATTACAAACAAATACTGATTTGGGTATAACTGGACTCATAGCAATAGGCCCAAATGATTTTGTTTATTTGGACTAGTTGTTCCGAATTCCACGAATTCTATTACATATGAAAAGGGTCAATTTACTCTCCCAATAGATAGGCTGTCCTAGAAATTGCATTAAAAAAAGCTTTTTCGAGACCATGGCGAAAGGTACACTATGGGGCCTCGAGAATGGCAAATTCGGATTCTACGGGTAGAGAAACAAAAAAATAACAGTTTTAGTCATCCGGTACGAATTTTATGTAGAACCTATAATAACGTTTACACTATCAGAATTTCGATTTTTTTTTTGAATTTTGAAAATGCCTTGGCTTGTTCGGGTACAAGCGAGGCGTCTGCCCTCGTGATATTTTATTAACTAAGACCTAAATTTTTCAAAAATAACTTCTATTCCATTACCAAGTTATAACATTAAATGTGACCTGGCGTCAGATTGGAATAGCTGTCTGTTTTCAGACACTGTCTGCCATATTATTTAATCAATTTTTAATATTCTTTAACTTTTCTTTTAAATCTTAATAATTACTTTTTCTACCAAATGTCGAGAGGTTCTTTTAATGTTTCTAATAGACAATTTTTTATAAATAATTAAACATAAATTTTTTGGTCGAAAATTGCACTAAAGTTTAAAACACCGTAAATTTTTTATTTTTGGAAAAAACCCTTTGCAAATTACTTATACTACATTATTTTAGAAGATTATTTTTTATTTTTGCAGATTGGATTATTTTTTGAGAAGTTACCTTGCAGGCAAGGAGGTGCCATAGTTTTCACCAGTGGTTCATTTAACCCGAAAAAAAATAATGTTAACATTTAAAACATTTTTAATTTTTTTTTCTCATAATTTAAAGTGCAATAAAAATATATAATCGCCATTCTTGTGTATTATTCACTTAATAACACAGCCCCACAAAAAAAAAGTGGGGTATACTTTTGATGCGATATATCAGATCCGTAGTATTTTTGCCCGCTGATCACGAATCTGACGTCAGAATATCGCCATCACATCTCAATTTTTTTCTAACCTCAAAAAATAGGTAAAAATTAGTAAAAATTAAGAAAAATATACTCCTAAAAAATTGATTCAAGCTTTTTCATGAATCCAAAGATGTATTAATATGTATTCGGACACGCTAAGCTAATATTCATCGGTTGGATTAAGCCATACAGTTCTGTTTTCTTTCTAACCTCAATAAATCAGACAGATATAGTGCTTCTCGAATGCAAAAACGAATTCAAATTAAAATTCAACCGATTCTTACCAAATTTGGTACACGGGGGTTTCTTGGGTTGCTGATCATGAATCTGAGGTCGGATTTGCAAAATTCAAAATGGCGGATCCAAGATGGTGGACAAAATTTTTGAAAACCAACCTATTCCTACCAAATTTAGTATACAGTTGGGGAATCCTCAAACCTGATACTCTTAAACCCTAAACCCTGAAACCTTAGACTCCCACACCCTGTAACCTTAAAAAATAGACCTCAATAACCCTGTAACTTTAAAAATGAGACCCAATAAACTCAAAACCAGGACTTTTAAACCATATACTCTCAAACAGTAGACCCTTAAGCCCTAGAATTGCGAAGGTTAGACCCGCTCCTAACTTTCCTTTTTTTGGCTGTATCTTGTTCTTTTTTCCGCGAATGACCTATTCAAAGGCTTTCTGCCCAAACGCTTTTGAGGACTTGTTTCTCTTTTTAGCGACCGGCAATAGTCCGCTAGCATATGGTCATCCCATCGTCCTTGATACCGATTTTCTATGATTTTCAGATCTTGGTGAAAATGTTCCCTTTGCTCCTCACTGTAGTCACCAAGATTATCTGGGAAATCATCGATGTGGAGTCCAGGAAATGTAATTTTAGATTCATTAAGCAACCTAATGTTTGAAAATTTTTTACCATTTTCTCGACTATTTCTTTGTACTTAGGACTTTTATTATTTCCCAAAAAGTTTGTTGCGACTTCTTTAAAACTAAGCCAAGCAGCTTTTTCAACTTTATTCATTTTAGTAACAAATAATGAATCTTGAAATAATTTTCTTATTCGTGGCCCGTCAAATACGCCTGCCATAATTTTAGCTTCAGAAAATTTCGGAAATTTTTTATGCAAATATTTGAAACATGGGCCGTTTGTATCTAATGCTCTCATGAATTGCTTCATAAGTCCAAGCTTAATGTGAAGCGGGGGAATAAGAACTTTTCCTGGATCTACCAATGGTGGAAACAATACATTATTTTCACCAGGAGTGAACGATTCTCTTGTGGCCAAATTTTTTTCTTATAATGACGTTCCCTGTCTCTGCTATTCCACAGACATTTATGACAGGGATAAAGTGTAAACCCTGACTGTTGGCCAAACAATATTGTTACAATTTTCAGATCTCCACAAATTTTCCAGTTATGATCAGCATATTTTATTTTTATCAAAAGCTGCTTCATTTTTTCATATTGCTCTTCCATAACTATGGAATGAGCAATCGGAATGGGAGCGTAAACGTTGGTATTATGCAGCAAAACTGCCTTAAAGCTCCGTTTAGAAGAATCAATGAACAGTCTCCATTCTTCAGGATCGTATGAGTTATTTTGAAATTCATCCATTAGACCTTTTACATCGGTACAATATGAAAGTAACAATTCCTCGTCCATTGTGAAATATTTTCGAAATTCTTCATCTCTGTTTCTATAATAAGAAATCGTAGCTTCTGGCTTAAGTAAATCTCTTTTCTTTAAAAAGGAAGCAAGATGCTCTGAACCATCTTTGGATAAGCCTAAATCTCTGACTAGATCACTAAGTTCTGACTGTGATACGAGTATTGGTTCTGGTTTACTGTTGTATGGTAGAAATGCTTTATCTTTGTTACTAGTATATGATAGGTTGTCACTAGAACATTCATTAGTAACAGTGTTTGAATCTTTTTCGACAGTCTCAATGTTTTCGGCATGAACTGATAAGGTGAAATCATTTGTTTTCATAACATCAGCATCAAGTGGTTCAGGAGGCGGAATTAGTTTAGTTGGTCTTGTTACTGTCTAAACATCGTTATAAGTAATAGTGCTTTTATTTTTTTGGTTATGCCTAGATACAACATTCATACAAAAGTAGCAATCATTTTCACTGTATGGTCTATTCCATATTGCTGGTCTGGAATATTTAATCGCCTTCTTATTGATGTACAACATTATTTTGCAAGAACTGCATATGATATGGGGAACCCAATCTGTATCCTGGTGCTGTATTTCAATGTTAAAACAATCCTTATATAAGGTTTTAATCTTATCCGTTATCGGTGACCCCATTTTACTCAATACGTGTTGACAGCAAATATAACAAAATGAATTACTGTTTTTATCGCACTTATGAAAAGTCCTTGTACCGTGAGACCGTTTTCTTGTAGCATTATACTCTACATGAGCCAAGTCACCCACACATGAAGAGCTACGGTCGCTGCATGACGACGGCTGCGGGCCCGCTTTCCCACCCTGACCAACCGCCGATACTGGGTTTCCGAGTCCCTGCATCGTAATTCTCTTTCTTCTACCTGCCATGACGGCATCTAAGCCGTTATCCAGGGACTCTGCCGGCTAGTGGAGTAACACCGTTGCCCACCGTCACCACGTGGAGGTGCCCTGGATGCAGGTAGAAGAATAAAAATCGACCGATGAATTTTCTCAGCGTTCAAAATGGCGCGAAAACATCTGCCATCTTGAATGTTGCAAATCCAACCTCAGATTCGTGATCAGCGACCGAAAAAATCCCCTTGTACCAAATTTGGTAAGGATCGGTTGAATTTTAATTTGAATTCGTTTTTGCATTCGAGAAGCACTATATCTGTCTGATTTATTAAGGTTAGAAAGAAAACAGAACTGTATGGCTCAATCCAACCGATGAATATTAGCTTAGCGTGTCCGAATACATATTAATACATCTTTGGATTCATGAAAAAGCTTGAATCAATTTTTTAGGAGTATATTTTTCTTAATTTTTACTAATTTTTACCTATTTTTTGAGGTTAGAAAAAAATTGAGATGTGATGGCGATATTCTGACGTCAGATTCGTGATCAGCGGGCAAAAATACTACGGATCTGATATATCGCATCAAAAGTATACCCCACTTTTTTTGTGGGGCTGTGTAATCTTTAAAACATGTTTTTTAAAATATATATACTTTTTGCAGCGCCCAGATGTATGTAACCCCCTTAAATGTGATATATGAATTCAAGATGATAAACGCTTAGGACTCCCGAAAACCTCTACGACCGACGAAATTGTGAAAAAAATTCACAATAGATGTATCGTTGACTAAAGGTACGGTACGGTATTATCTATTTTATTTCGTTTGATCAAATTAACTTGCTATGGTTTTGCAACTTTTACAATTAAATAAATTTTTATTCAACTGTCGATTGTTGAACTTTATTCTAGATTTTTTTTTTAAATATAAAAATTGACATTTGAACTCTCGTTTCAAATATGATGAAATTAGCATATTCTATTTCATTCGTGTTTATTAGAAAAAAAACGATGATGTAAACATAATTAAGTCTAGACAAAAATTTATATTTAGTAGGTCTATAAAATATCAACATAAATAAATAAATAACTAAATATTGAAAACAAATTATTTTGACCATGCATTTGATATTATCTAAAGACTTGTATTGAAAAACTAACGGCGAATATCTTAAAGACCAAGATCCAAATACAGTCGGTCAAGTAAAAACGTGACTGCTTGTATTCTTGAAAAATTGTGTTTCGGGAACATTTTTTGCCATCAACGTAATTTTTAATGTGCTAACAACGGTGCTTAGTAAGTTATCCAATCGCCTTCTGCATCAATAATAGCCTGGCATCTTCGAGGCATGCTGCTGTGAGCTTTCTATTTACACTCTAGTATTAAGTAAGCCCACTCTAGTATTAAGTAGGCCCAAGCGAGCCTCTTCGCGACGTGGTTATCGCCCAGCCAAATGTTTTTTCAACGTGCTTTGAAATTTGACATCATGAGCATGAAAATGTTTTCGAATGGTCTCATGGGACACATTGAAACCCGATTTTCTTAATTTTGCCGCTCCTTGACGTAGCGTCAATTTCGGGTTCCACGAAAACAAGTTTTTCGACTCTCGGAGTGACTTTGCCTACCGAGCCACGTTTTGGCAAGTCGTCGTCTCGTTACTTGCTCACTTCTCCATAAAGCATACTTTTTAATAAGTTTAGTGGCCGCGAAATGTGTCATTTTAAGCCCCTTTGGATGAGAACAAAGACAGACTGCCTCGAACCGGGCGCAGGTAATTTCCACACCACTAATCCGTTTATGACCTAGACATATTTAAGGGATTGTAATTGCAGAAGTAAACTCCACACCGACTACTTTCAGGTAGAGGATGAGGGTTGATAAATGGGTGGTGGTACGCACCGGCCTGTTCAATTAAATCATTATTAAACCCTTCTACATACCAGTTTAGTACATATTATTAATTTGTGATTATTACTTGGTGGTGCGTATATTTTTTAAAGTGTTGCTAATATGGAAGCAAAGTTAATAAAAATTAATTGAGGAAAGGACATGTTATGTGTGAATTATTACACTTACTTTCGACAAAAGGTGCTAAAATGTGGAGAAACATTTTGGAGATGTTCAAAAAAAAGATTGCAAATCAAAAGTCTTTACCGTTGGGCCCGAGAATTTAGTTACCAGAAGTGAAGAACTCCATACACACGAGGCCGACACCAAGAAGCTGAATCGGCAAATAATTAGTAATTCCTGCAAAAGAAAACCAGGAGAGCGTATGAGTGAAAGGCCATCTAAAATTACTCGACAAGAACTACACAACACGCTGCCTGAAACAGTAACAGAAAAAGATGTCGAATATATTAGAAAAAACATTTATAACCATAGACGAAAATTTTTGCCAGGACGTAATCTAAGAAGTGCTGAGGAGGTGCATACTGTTTTAAAGACATTTGAAATCAAAACTAGCAAGGGTGAGAATTTTCTATATATCAATGAACTCGAAAGTGGCATTATTGTGTTTTCTTGCACTACAAATGTCAATATGTTGTGTAAAATATCCAATATATATATGGACGGCACTTTTTCATACTACACTAAATATTTTACACAGCTATTTACAGTGCATGGTTTTGCAAACGGTCATTACATTCCATTATTATCTTGCGTGATAAGAGAGCTGAAACATACAAAAACCTCTTCACATTATTAAAATGAAAGATTTATTCAACAGATACACTGTATTTCAATCCAGAGAAAATTACTATTGACTTCGAAAAATCTATTCATAAGGCAGTATCTGAAGTTTGGCCAAATGCTAAAGTGTTAGGATGTAGATTTCATTTACACCAATCTTGGTTTCGCAAGATACAGAATCTAGGTCTAGCTAAAGAATATTGCGACAAAAATTCTGAAATTGGTTGTTGGTTAAAGTATTGTTTCGGCTTGTCCTATTTAGCACCCGAAGAATTAAGTGACAGTTTTGCATACGATTTATATTCTATAAAACCTGAGGATGAACGTTTAAATAAATTTTGTGTTACCTACTAGAAACGTATATAGAGGAAGGAGCCGATTTTCCAGTTGAAATATGGGCAGAATCGAGTCCATCTTTAACTCGAACGACTAACTGTTGTGAGTCCTTCCATTCCCATCTAAATAATTCTTTTTATTCTACACATCCGTCTCTGTATACTTTTATCGATAGGCTGAAAAAATTTCAGATTAACGTATATATAAAAATGCAAAGTGTCGACGAGTCTAAAATAAGTAATAATCATAATAATCAAAAATTAAAACATTTAAAAAATCTTTATGAACAAAGACAATTAGGAAATATTAATCGTTTCCATTTTTTAAAATGTGTGTCTCCTATTTTTCTCAACCTGTTTTGGGAATATATATAAATAGATATGTATAGGTTTGTAGCGTTATCTAGTATATGTAAGGAAATTTGTCCAATTGTATTTTATGTATTTAGCAAAAACTTCATGTTTTATCAATATTATTCTACTATAAAATAAAAACGTATATTTTTGCAAATATCTAAAATTTAAATGAATAAAGCATAATTATATTTGCTTGGTGTGGAAATTACCTGTAAGATTTAAGCATCCTTATAAGGTTAGTTCAGGTTAGTGCAAACTAAACTAGTGACGATTTTACGTGATTTCGACGAAAGTTCGGAATCGACTGATACTTTTATTAAAATATATCGTAGACAAAGCTTTCCTCTATCGATTTTTTGTTGAATCGCATCTATCAAGAATGAATTATCTTGGATACGTTCTTAGTTAACAGTCTGTAAATACTTTACTCAATTTTCGGAATAATTTTTCATTCTGAAAGATATCCAGTTCAGTTAAAATTTCTTCTCGAAGCAATTTTGTAACTGACTGATGAGATTGTAAAAAATAAGTATATTCATACTGAGATACCTTTGCATAAAGGTGGAATTCCAATGTGGCGCTGAGGCGTGGAGTACGCGAATGGAAAAAACAACGTTGTTTATTGAAGATTACCATAATTCACCGGAATTGAGAATAATAAGAGAACCGTTTATAAAGTAAAGGCAACAATAACCGCACATCAGCTGGAATTGCGTCATCACTGTTAGTGTCTGCCTTTTTATAATAGGAGTGTCGTTTTCTGGCAAATATTTAAAATCATCTCCGCTAATTCGTACAAAATTTTTAAATGACGTTTCATCGTTAGCAACAATTTTAAAAAAAAATTCATCCCGAGATTTTCAACCTCCAATAAATAATCCTCACGAACACTAATGGAATTGGTTTAGCAGCATGCTGCAAACAATGGCAGCAAGATAAATGCATCAGTGGGTGATATGCTTGTGTGCACAAAATTTGTGGCCCGATTTGAAGTCGCCCATCAACAGCAGGCGAAACTAGAAATTATCTTACTCTTGAATACCCAATGAGTGGATGAAACCTATATTTTTTAAACGATACCGCTTAAGGCGAAGGAGGTGAAAGGGTCGATATATTTTGTATGGTTTTAATAATATGGTAATTTTTTTTTTGGTTCTTTTGTTGAGATAATAAACAAATATTTTAGATAAATACTTATAGTATAACATAGAAGGGGTGAAAGGTATGGGGGAGGAGATTAGAGGGATTGTTTTGTAAATATAGCAGCGTAATATGTTATTTTCAAGGTTTTTGGAGTTCAGGAATTCAAAAATTAGGTCATTTTTTGCATCAGTGTTCCGTACGGAACACTTATAAGATCACTTCGGTGTCTGTCTGTCTGTCTGCCTGTCTGTCACACCCGATTTTCTCCGAAACTATTTGTCATAGAAAGTTGAAATTTGGTAATAATATAGGAATTGATGGCCTCATCAAAGCCGTATAGTTTTGAAAGTCAAGACTTAAGGGGTTAGTTTTCGGGGGAAATGAAAAAAAAAAATTGTTTAGTAGGTCATGGAGTGTGGTGTCAAGAAAAAACTTATGAAAGCTTATGAAAACACGAGTAAAACATATTCCCCAGGGGGTGTAGATTGAACGAAAATTATCACGAGTGCATTACCTTTAATAATTTATCTGGTATATAAAAAAAAAAATCAAGGTCATCAATTTTCAGTAAACATTGGAAACAAACTTTGTTGAAAACTTATTTGGGGTGTATTTTGTAAAGTCATTGATCATTTTATACCACCGTAACAACATTTTTTATTTTAAAAGCAATCAACGTACGGAACACTAATTGTGCAAGTTCAACTTGCACTTGACCGGTTATTAATTGTAACTCAAGAAGAGGGTACAAGTTTTGGGAATTTTTCCACGTGTGGCGGTCCGTGGCTCCAGGGCGTACTATTTGCTTGTGGTGTAGAAGGTCTTGGGTTAATTCCGGCAGGTCGGTATACTTTTATTTAAGTATATATGGCCTGGCCACGTACATAAGTAGTAGTTGTTTACAGAAATGCAATAACGTCCGTGGCAGCACTACTGCATTGGCTAAAAGGTGCCGTGAAATACAAAGATGTATGTTTCGGCACTTGAACACCGTTACGACATTCCCGCCGGTATATAATGCTACATGTCCATATGTCCTTTTAAGGGTTCTTGGACTATAGGAGTATGAAAATTAATTATATTTTTTTCATTATTCACAATTTAAATAGGGGAAGGGGTGAAAGAGATAAGAGAAATTATGGGGGCAAAACACGCTAATAGATGATATTCAAATCGCACAACTTAAATGGTACGGATACATACAGAGGATGAACGAAAATGTTACCCAAGCAAATCTTAAATTGGGCGCACCAGGAAAGAGAAAAAAGGGAAGACAAAAAAAGAGTTGAAGAGAAGGCTTAGACACACAAATCCGGGAGAAAGGCCTAGAAGGAAATCTTTCAAGTAAGTAAGTTCTCAGTAAAAAAATTAAAAGTAGTCCAAAGGAAAAGAGAAAGACCAATGCTCGGATTAATTTTAAAAGACAGGCTACGAAACGGGAATCTCCCTAGTGAATTGAAGATATTATAGACCTCATTGCTCTTGTCTATTAATTGGCAATGCGAAACCCCATATCCAAGTCAAAATACGGCATATTAATTAAAATAGAAAATTTGAGTAATTATAGTTCACCTGTGTTTTACTCAATATTATTCGGTTTCTTTTTGGACAGAGTCATGCGATCATTAAATTTCTATCAGTTTCTTATTCACTTAGCTAACCAAAAATTAAACCTAAAAATTGACGTGATTTGATTACAGCGACATATTATGTATTAGAAACAATAATTTTTGTACTGATGAAATTTTGATTTACGGAGCTAAGCTCTAAGTTATTTTTTTACATCATTATATGATCTTGAAGAACCTTTTGATAACAAAGTTTGAGTGCTTCATTACAGTTAAAATAACATTGCGTCAGTTTGTTAATTTTGGAAAATTACTATATAACAGAGTAGGCTTTCCTTTAAAATAATGAAAGAATTAATAATGTATCTTATGTTCCAAGTTATCTTCAGGTGATAGTAACCAAGTAGATTTTAACGTTACAAAAACCCAGGTGGCAGTTTCTTTCTAAAGAAGATAATGTTGCTGAACCCGACATAATTATGTCGGATCACTCCAGATCCAAAAAACTATCGAGGTATCAGCTTAATGAGTGCGTTACTAAAATTGTTCACTAAAATTTTAGCAGAAGAAATAATGTTAACCGGAATCTGTGAAAAACAGCAAGGGTTCAGAAAGAACAGGTCTACTATACACGCCATATTTATAATCCGCCAAATTACCGAAAAAGCCATAGAGTTTAATAAGATAGCCTTTATGTGTTTCATTGATCTTAACCAGGCATTCGATAGGGTGCGGTTAACTGATGTCATAATCCTACTACAAAAAAGGGGAATTCACCCGAATATAAAAAAACTGGGAGAGGATATCGATTGGGAGACAAAGAAATAAAGATAATATGCTACGCCGATGATGCAGTAATCATATCAGAAGACGAAGATAACTTACAGAGACTCCTACATAAGTTCCAACAAACAGCAAAAGTGTTTAATATGCAAATATATGTAAAGAATCCCTTACAATATCTAAAGAATCGAAAAGATGCAAACTCGCGATTTATGATCAGAGTGTAGAACAAGTGATGTCCTTCAAATATCTAGGGGCAAACATAACAAGTACCAGGAACCTTAAGGAGGAAGTAAAAACTCAAACAACAAAGGCATCATTAATATCAGGATAGTTAAGAGATATAATTTGAAGAAACAAATATATGAGCACCAGGAGCAAAGTAAGAATATACAAAACATGCGTAAGACCGATCCTGACGTACGCGATAGAAACCAGGGCGGAGAACACAATAACAAAACGACTCCTAAGAACAACAGAAATGCGAACACTTAGATCGATAACAAGACATACCTTATTTGACCGGAAGAGATGTGAAGAAATAAAGGAAATGTGCGAAATACAGGATGTGATGAGATGGGCAAGGAATAGGAGAAGAGAATGGAGAGACCATGTGGACAGAATGCCAAATAACCGGTTGGCTAAGGTTGCAAAAGAGAAGCGACCAAACACACCTCGACAGCTTGGACGACCACCAATAAGACGGTATGAGAGCTGGTCTTCATCATAGCAATTGTTTCTGGGAAACTTTTGAAGTGAACACAGGACATGGTCCTAACGTAGAAAGAAGAAAGAAGAAGAAGAAGAAGAAGACTCCATTACTTTAGCATCGTCACTCAATTTGCTGGGTGTTAATTTGGGAGCAAATATGTCCAGGCATGAACATGTTGCAAGCACAGCGTTTCGAACTAGGAATTTTTACAATCCACAACAATGTTAATTCTGTACAAAAGCTCAGCTTATGCAGAGTCTTAGGGATTTCTCTACAGCATGCGTGCTATTCTTATAAAAAAAAAACATTTTTTATACGTTGTAACGCTATATTATACCTTCTTCAGACGAGGTTCGATTGGAGTAGTTAAAATCCATTATATTCTTTATGCTGGAATTATTTTCCTAGATAATTTACTTGTAAAAAAATACTATCAGAAAGCTAGAGATAGTTTTTTTTTTAAATAAATTTCAAGAGTTATCTGATAGGTCAGTTGTAAATGTGTAAAAAAATTAAAACTTTTAGAAGTTTTTGCGTAACTTTGCTAAGCATACAACATAACTACGCCGACATATTTGCTCCTTTCACGAATGGCAAGTTGTTGTCTTTATTTAACACGGATGATATCAAATTTCGTAACATACCTCATGCTTTTTACTGATTAAAACGATTGAAAAGGGAAACAAGGAGAACAAGATTTGAAATTAGAGGTAAGAGAAAGGAAAAATTAAACAAACTTTAAGTTTAGCAAGCAAATTTATTGATGAAAACTAAAATCAATATTTTGTATTACCCCTTCCTAGCCCTTATTACTGCTTCCGGTCGGTTTTTCATGAAGCGGGTGAGCTTTTTCACCACTGTCTGTGAGATTCTTCTGCACTCTTTCGCCATCGCAACCTCTAAGTCCCGGGGACCGGATTTCGGGTTCAAACTCTTGGAGCTCATCCCACATGTGCTCGACTGGATTGAGATCAGGACGTTGTGCAGACCAGTTTAATGTGAGTATACCCACTTCCGCCAAGTATTGCCGCACCAATACAGCCGCATGTAGCCTCGGATTGTCGTGCATTAGCACGATGCTGTCGCCAACAAACCAGCGTAAGAAACGACGTGTTCCTGCAGGATCTCCTCGATGTACCGGTGAGCATTTAATCCACCGCTACGAGTTTTATCAGTCACGAAAACTCTTCACACCTTAACAGAACTTCCTCGGTAGGCGACCGTCTCGTCCATCATTGCCATGTAGGTATATTCGGGACTCATTGCTTTAAAGTCTAGTCGACATATTCTTGGGTCAATTTGAGTCGCGCTTGTCGATAGGCTGCTGTTAATTTGGGTCCGTTAGCTGGTCTCTTCGGAGTTAGGTTAGCTTCTTTAAGTCTTCTTCTGACTGTCCAATGACTGACCACAAACTTGTCGGTGGTTCTGCTGGACCTTAACGCCGGTCAAATGACGATTTCTTAGGGTTGTGTTGACAACGAAGCGGACCCACTCCAAGGTGCACTTTCTTCTTCTTGATCCTGGTCTCCGTGTAAAGGCGCCAGCCTCTTGGTAACGTCTGTAAACTCTGGAGTTAGCTAACTGGCTCAGGTGCAGTTGCGCAGCGACTACACGTTGGCTTTGCCCTTCTTGCAACAGGGCAATGACTTGGGCCGTTTCTTCCGGGATAGGATTCATTTTCCGATGATGTAATTAGTGAGCAAGTATAGCAGAGATGTTGACGGTTCAAGTTCCGGTAAAGTAATGATAGGAAAATGTAGTTGCATGTATTTTTATAGGGATGAATAGCATGTAATGAGTACGTTGCTGAGCGAACAAAAATGGCTCTACTGAATAAAACCGTTTTAATGAGTAAAACTTTTTGGAAATCCAAATGTTTTTGATGTTATTGGAAAGAGTAGAAAATCAGCATTCTAATGATACCAAAAATAATACGAGTGTTTAAAAATTAAATTCAAGGATTGGTGTTAAGTGAAGCAAAATCGTTTGAGTCGATTTTTTTGCTCACCAGTATAGATTGTCCGATATAAACAAGAATGTCACCTGCAGTCAAGGTTTTCGTAGCATTAAACTCCTCGGACGTCTTTAAATAACTCACTGTTGTCGGGTGATATTTACATAGGCAGCAGGGTATAATAATCAACAAACACGCTGTTATCGGCAAATCTATAGTTTATTTTTTTACTTTTCTAGCAAATCGTGAATCTAACGAAGAAAGAGTGTAGAAGACAGTGTGAAGCCCTGCGAAGTTGATCGATCTTATACCACTGAAAGCAACGTGACTAGTGTCCTTGGAATCAAAGTCTTTAAAACCACCGAGATTCTGGTATTTTTGGCATTTTCGATATTTAGTAAAATATGTGGTTTTATTCAATGAAACAAAAAAAAAATTGCAAAATAACGTTTTAATCAAGAATGTTACGTTCATTATAATAAACAAGAAACAATCATTTACTTTAAATTTTCAGTTAAGAAGTAATATATCATAGTCGGGTACGATACATGTATATATTTATTTTCCCCTAAAAAGTATTGTTGCTTTGTTTGAGACAGGAATGATAACAAAAAATATATTTTTTACCTTTGGTCCAACTTCGAGTCATAATGATGTGTAACTAGTCTTTTATTTTAAATTATGTAGCGTCAAACTTAAACTGTCAGTCTCAGGTCTCATAAATTAAAAACATAATTCTTAATTCTAAACTTTGTAAAACAATTACATTTCATTTATTCAGTCGTTTTTATCAAATAACGACAAGACCCAACAACGACTTATCTTCAGTTCAATAAAATAAAAATAGTAACGTAATGGAGCGCCACCCATGTGCATTATTAAAGCCTGGGTAAGGGTAAGATAAATTCGGTCAATTAAGAGTGTAACAACCGATCCACCATTTAATCTCATATACTCATATCCATGTTCAAATGATCCTGTGCACTGAGTAACTCAAAGATTATTCAAATGATTTACCCAATAAAATCGAAGTTGATTTTCCCAATCAAATTCTTGCAAATCAATGACAGAATCGGAACAAAGTTTTTTCTACTATGTCTCTAGCATGAACTTCAATAATTGCTATTGTTCGGAATTTTGTTCGGTCATTTACTGATAAGTCTGCTTTCACAGTTATTACGATTTCATCAAGTTGACCGTTTAATTGCTGTAGGTATTCTTTCATGGCTCTCTTATTCTCTTTTTTAATTTTGCCAAAAACATTTTCTACTTCTGCTGTTCATCGCAGTTGACTTATAACATATCATACCTTGATAATCTATCTGGGGTTGTCGAATTTTTCCCATAATAATAAAAAGCGCTTTTAATTATAAATCTATTTGATTTCTACATTTCTTTAAGAACCTTGTTCATCCAATCCTCAACTTTTCCTTCAATTGAAACTACATTACGAAATTCCATATCTTCATCACCAGAAATCATTGCTGAAGCTATAAGTATGTCGTTATTATCCGTAGTAAAGCGTAATGATTTTATGTTATCGAACATTTTTTTGCGTATTTACGCAGTATGGTCTAAAAAAGGAAAAAGTATCCCAGGTTTCATCGCTAAATTTTGAACGTGAATGGTTGCATAAGGAAGCAGCGGATGCGAATACACGCTCTGAATTTTTTTTATAGGCGTAACACATGTGCTGCAGGTAAACCCCTAAACCGTTACAGGAGCGACGCGTGTGCGGAAAAATCGACTCACGTTGTTTGCTGTAAGTTGTACTCAAGTCCTGGGCAAACCATTCCAAAAGGATGATGATCTCTATGTAAGAGACAGCTTGAAAAGTGTTGTACGAGAAGTAACAAGCTGAACCTCATACGAATGTGATGTCTTAGAGCGACGTGTATTAATAACATGCATCGCTCTGGAAAGAATTAAGCTGGCTACATTCATCGATCACTTTCTATCAAAATACGTGTTTTGATCGACTCAAGTCGCCAACCGTTCTTCGATGTTCCAAGGTGTCAAGATTTCTGGTGAGTTCTGGGTCTTCAATCAGGCAAACAACTCTCTTCTTAATAGAATCCAACAAATGCAGTGTATGTTTGGGAGCAGAGCAATATTCCTTCGTTGGTGGAATTTGAGCTTTTTTTCTAGTTCGAAATAGTATTTAAGTTATAGATATAACCCTGGTTGGTGAAATAGATAGAAAACGATTCTAAGCCATTTCAAAAAATGAGAGCTAACTTTCCTCGTTAGCTATCATCATCTTCAAAAAGAACCATCTCTATTACTAATAGTGGGTCATATCATCATCATCGTTGCTAGAAGTACCCAAAGTGGATTTCGATTTTCACTTCTCTCTTGAGCCAAAGTGTTTCATATTCGTTACGACTGTCATGTCCTGATTGATGATGTCCAACTTTGTCGCCAACAGAAGCAACCAACGATGAGTCAATATCAATATAACTAAGTAGATAAGGTCCATAATGTCTTTTCTTATCTGATTATAGTTAAGCCTTTAAAATACGTCATTGCAGGGACTCGCTAACTAAGTACGTTGTTGTAATTCATTGTGTCTAAAAAATGAACGGCGTTCCTTTTCCGACGTCTGAAAGAAACAACATAGCTTGGCGACTATTTTCTGATGGAGCATAAAATCTAGTTTCTTTAGACATGAACATGTACAGAGTTCTTCTACAGTTGCCCATAGTATTTCAAATAATTTACTAAGATCATGAAGTCTTTAAAATTGTTCTTTAATAAAAATTCATGTCGGTCTTCAAAGCAATAAACGCTTACAGAATACCGAAAATATCAAAATTTTTTTTATTTTTTAAAATTTAATCCCGGTAATTTGATGTTTTATTTCAAGTCCGGTATCCTATTATTTTCGGCATTCTAGTAATAAACCTATATTTAGTAGTCTTTTTTCCGGCTGCTGACTGCTGCATATGCTTCGAGCTTTGAGGCTGTGTTCCTATAAATCCAAAAGGTCTGAAAATGACGTCTACAGCGGCTGCTAAGTATATGGGTACGAAAAAATAAATATTAACTTGTTTTTACGAAATTCTCAATTAACTTTGCACCAAGGGGCCCAATAAGTAAAGCAGGAAGATTTAGATATATTGTATAAAACAATCTGCACTCATCTCCAGGCTAATGATTTGAAGTGGTGGAGTATAATCAAGAAATTATAGCTGAGCGAAAAATACATAGAGAAACGACTCGCATGGACAGAGAAAACCATAAATCAAACCTGAAGCAATTCAATTTTTTCCTGTGAAGCTTCATTTTGGGAGACTATTCTTCTTTACCTATAATTTGAACGTTGAAAAAATGCGCCAGATTTACAGAAAGGCATTAGTACCGACTTCCAAACTGTGGTTTGTCAATAAAAATGAGAAATGGATTATTCAAGAGGATAACTACCTCAAACATCGGAGTGAAACGTGTAGTCAGTAGAAAAGGGAATCCGGTATCGCCACACTAGATTGGCCATCCTAGTTGCCCGATGAAAACCCAATCAAGGACGTGTGGTCATACATCAAGCAGAAACACGGAAATTCGGGCAATTTGGGATTCTTTACCCTAAGAATACGCCAAAAATCTCTTCGAAAATATGTCCCGAAGATGCCAGGTGATCATCGACGTTGTGTTTAATTTATTAACAATAATTATACTGCTTATCTCTAGGATTTTTAGTTAGTACAGATTTATAAAAAATAGCATCAGTTTGCTCTTCCATTTGTATAAGTGGTTCACCAAAATCATAACAAGACGCCTAGAGCGAAAACTACATTTATATCAAATCATGCGAACAGGCTGGCTTTAAAAGTGCATACTGTGCTAACGATCATTTGCAGACCATCAAATCCTCATAGCGAAATCTACAGAATACCACAAACCATTCGTATTAGTATTTGTGGATTTTAAAAAAGCTTTTGACATTGTGGAGTTGCCGGCGATACTGTCTGCCCTGCAGCAAAATGGAATAGACTAGAGATATACTCAGTTAATTAAATTCATTTATAATAACGCAACAGCAAATGTAACACTCTATAAATCCACAAGTAAATACCGAGTAGAACGTGGAATCAGACAAGGTATTACGATTTCTCCTAAACTTTTTACGGCGATGTTAGAATATGCTTTTAAGAAACCTATTTTGGGACGGAAAAGGCATAAACATCGATGGCGAATACCTAAATCACCTGCGCCTTGCTGATGATATTATCATAATAGTCGACAATCTAGGTGATGCCCAACAAATGCTTACCGAATTACAAATAAGATCAGCAAATGTTGGTCTAAATATTAACTTTCAGAAAACCAAGTTTATGGCTAATCTAGTTACGAATAATAATATGAAATTTAATAAAAGCGAGGTGGAGTACGTCCAAAATTACAAGTGCAGAGTCAGATATACCGTCGTGTCGGTTTGGGAAGCTGAGAGATACGCTGTAAGATAATTTGCCAATGTGCTTAAAAAAGAAAGTTTATGAACAATGCGCTCTGCCGATAATCACATACGGCGCCGAGACACTCATATTAACAAAACACTCAGTAAACAAACTAAGAGTATCGCAATGGACAATGGAGAGAGCTATGCTGGGTATCACGAGAAAGGATAGAATAACAAACATAAACTATCAGAAAACGAACAAAAGTAATAGATATTATCCAAAAAAATACGCAATCTAAATGGAGATGAGCAGGCCATATAGCCCGAACGGATGATAACCGATAGTGTAGAAGACTAATGGAATAGAGACCCAGACAAGACAAAAAGAACACAGTTAGACCACCAACAAGATGACATCAAAAGAGTGACAGGAAATCAGGATAGAGATGAGGGAAAGTTCTTAAAGGAGGCCTATATCAAGCAGTGGATGAGGACGGCTGATGGATGATGATGACAGATTTATGTACAATTGTTGGAATCATTTTCTTCATATATGAGGTAACCTTCCCATTGAACTTGACTATTTTGTAAACTTTAAATCAATTTTATATACTATGTAACGTTGAAAAATTTAATTGAAGAAAGCATTCAGTAGAGTCTTTAGTAAATCTACACTGAGTGCCTAAACTACCGAAATTAATTTTTTCGTAAACTGGAAGGCTGAAACAATAAGAATTGTTAAGAATATTTTCTGCCTCTGAATCGTTCTTTCTTCTTTATTTTATGTTACTAAAAATAAAACTAAAAATCACAAAGTAGTTCGGACCTGATATATAAACTAATTATTTGATTCTAACTCTAATCTTATTTTCGGGGCTCATTTATCTAATTTATACAATGATTTTTCAGAAAAGTACGTATCAGGGGGGGTCAGAAGCAAAAAATTCGCGTGGGGTCTACATTGTAATGGTTTTTAATTTTATGACTATGATTAGTTTATTTTTTGACTTTTGACACTAAAATCGCTGGGTATTGCACAATTTAATCAATGGACACATGATAATTAGTTTCTAAAAATTGGCATATTTTGCAAAAGATAAAATTCTATATAACAATGTTACATAATCACTTTTTAATGATAAATTAAAATAAAAATTATATATAGTATTTTTTTTAAACTTTTTAAACAGGTTATAAAACTAATAATACAGAAATTGTCATATATACGGTCGACATAGCACTGTATTCTAGATCAACTAAAGAAGAAATGCCAATAACCATGACGGAATGGATATAAAAATATATGACCTCAAATACCCAGGTGTCACCATAGGCGAGAAAATTACCTTTACGAAACACGTAGAAAATATCAGAAACAGAGCTGGATTAACAACAAGCTTAATATACTCTGTTATACACTAAACAAATAGATTTAGCAAGAAACCGGCAACCATGACAATAAAAGAAAAACTGAAGGATACAGAATAATAACACAAACAAAATTTGACCTTCCTCTAGTCACCCAAAAATTTGTGCCATATTTTGAGAGTGTTAGGTGTTCTTAATAATGAAATAACTTTAAAACTATTGTAGCATGTAACATTTTTTTGACATCCAATTTCTTTCCATTAGGAACGTAAAAAATTAAACAAGTAAAACCTGAACAATTAGGGTATAAAGTAACGAATGGTTAAATTTTACGATTTTCTTGGCTACTTAGCTGCAGGTATATCTCTTTTACGTATTAATAACACTGGTCAACAAAAAAAAGAAAATTACTTGTTTCCTGTGATTTTTTTTTTTGTTTCTATCTCAAATTGACGCGTATTTTTTAAATATGGCAACAATTTTTCTCTAACAGCTTTTGTTTTTAAGTTATAGCTAACTACACTCATTTACTATTTTTACTTAGATTTTCGTTTTTTATTGGACACTAAAATATATTTTGTTGTTGTTTTAGATATGGCTTCGTCAAGAAGATGTTGTGTGCTTAATCCCGATTGTTTTTGCTATATTTGTGGTTAATATATATTTGCAAAATATCGAAAACCTATATCGGACTTTGTGAAAACTACGTATTATCAATACTTTAAAATAAAATTATGTAATCAGGACAAGCCATGGGTTCCTCATATTGTATGCCAGAAATGTGTGGTATGTCTACGGTTATGGTCCAGTGGAAAAAGAGATGCAATAATGTTCGTAACACCCATGATTTGGCGAAAACCTCGAAACCATCATGACGATTGCTACTTCTGCGTTGTGAAAATAAACGGAATTAACCCTAGAAATCGAAGTAAGTGGTCTTATCCTAACTTATCTTCTGCTCAACGACCTCAATTAAAATCACAAGAGGTACAACCCAGCACATCTAAATCTTCTGATGATCCAAATCTCTGTGAACCCGAACGAAATACATCAAGTGAAGACTCTGATTCAGACTACAAATGTAGACTTTCAGAACCTCAACCATTTAATCAGAAAGAACTAAATGACTTAGTAAGAGATCTGAACTTACCAAAAGAAGCTTCTGAAATTTTAGCATCTCGTTTAAAAGAAAAAAATTTGCTTACTCCGGAAACCAACATTACATTTTATCGTACCCGAGAAAAAAAATCTGTTACCGTATTTTTCTCAAGAGAAGGATTTAGTTTTTTGTAACGATGTTGGTGGTATTTTGCAGCAGATGGGATTAGAACAGTACCAACCTAGTGATTGGCGTCTTTTCATAGACAGCAGCAAAAGAAGTTTAAAGTGTGTTTTGCTTCATAACGGTAACAAGTACGGATCTATACCTATTGCACATTCGACGACTTTAAAAGAAGAATACGTAAATGTTTCTAAGGTTATGGAAAAAATTAAGTATCAAGACCACAAATGGGTCATTTGTGTTGATCTGAAAATGGTTAACTTTCTTTTAGGTCAACAAGGGGGGTACACAAAGTTCTCTTGTTTCATGTGTCTTTGGGATAGTCGTGACAAACAACACCATTGGTCACAAAAAGTTTGGTCAGTGCGGGAAGAGCTAAAAGTTGGTACAAAAAATGTTATAAACGTGCCTTTAGTTAGCCGAGACCGAATGATACTTCCACCACTTCATATTAAACTCGACATAATGAAACAGTTTTTGAAGGCGCTTAACAAAAGTGGCGAATGTTTTAATTTTCTTTCGCGCAAGTTTCCAGGAGTAAGTTCAGAAAAATTGAAAGCTGGTATTTTTGATGGGCCACAGATTAGGCAATTCGTGAAAGATCCTAATTTTGTCAAATCAATGACTGAAGTCGAATCCAAAGCTTGGAATTCAATTGTTTTGGTTATGAGTAGCTTCCTAGGCAAAAAGAAATCTGACGACCATGTCGAGCTTGTTGAGTGCATGCTATCGAACTTGCAAGAGCTAGGGTGCAACATGAGCATAAAAATCCACTTCCTGCACTCGCATTTAGACCGATTTCCACAAAATCTGGGTGATTTTAGTGAGGAGCAGGATGAAAGGGTGTTCAATAGAAATTTTGTTAACATAATGTATTATTTTTTTGTATTATTTTGGCAAAATAATAAAACTGTATATTTCAAAAGGTAAAGCTGTTAGCAATCTCCCAGTATTTTTTTCATAGTCAGGGCCATAGAAACACCCAATAACAGAAAAAAAAAATAAAGGAAACAAGACTTGTGTTGACCAGTGTAATCTAGGGCTCAATTTCTCTTGAATCACCTCTTCATTCTGGAAATATCTTGGTAAGCAACAGCACCTAGATCTTCGGGAAAGAACATTTTCGAGTCCAGGAAGTATATTTTTAATGACATGGTATATCCAAAAGTTTAGTAACATGTTAAAAATTTATTAATTAAATCTTTATAACTTTCTGCCTTATAGTTGCATGAAAAGTTTTAACAGCATTTCCGAAACAGATTCAGGCAGCTTTCTTCAGATAATTTATATTTAGTTTCAAAAGTTCCGCTATCTGCAAATATCCCTTATTTAATTTTTGGGTCAATAACTTTTGGAAATCTCTCTTTTATATATAAATATCCATTTCCGCTTCGATCCGTTACTTTTACAAAAAAGATTACAAAACTCAATTTTAAATACAAATACGGTAAAACGTCAGATATTTACTAAAGGTGTACTAAAAACATTTTTTGGTCCTAAAATAAGCGAACAACCTGATTTTTCTATTCTCTTATAACCAAGCTGCAATTCAAGAAAGTAACGATTTTCAAGTCTCTACATATTTTCCAACAATGTTATTTTCTACTGTTCTAGGAGTAATTTCATATTTTCACAGAATTATTTCATGTGGACCACATAAACTGCCCTGAGAGAAATAGGATTTCATTGATGGTTTCGATTGCGAGAATTATAAACTTTCGTACGTAATTTGACTGTAAATTCCAGGTCATCAACCGAGACCCTAAAATCTTCGCCTGTTTTTTGAACAAATTTAAGTCACCTGCCATAATCAATAATCATAATAAATGACGTTCAGACGTACTTGGTTCATAAATTGGATCATAGTACGTTTCATCATCTTGTCTAGGGATGACAGACAAATCTTCGATTTCCGTTGATTTAGAAGACGTTGGTCTTGGTGGCACAGACAATTCGCATTCATTAAGAGAGATTGGCCTAGATTAGATGTGTGTAATTGGACAACTTAGATAATATAATTATATTACATTAATTGTATTCCAAAAGTACATGATTATTTTAAATTTATAACCTTGAACCCAATTACCTCTTCTTAAGACTTATGAACACATCAGTTTAGAAAAATAATCAATATTTTTGAAGTATTTTTTCGAAATTTGAGAAATTTACAAAATGAAGATGTTTTTTTTTATTATTTTTATCAGTAAACGTGACCATCACGCGAGGTTCAAAGAGTAGAGAGAAACGACATGTGAGTATCAAAGTGATGAAATGGTATGCTTTGGGTAACAGATATGTATTGTGAAAGGTTACACTTAAATCTATAATTAAGACAATGACGTACGGGTTCTGTATAGGCAATAACATTTAACAAAGTTTCTGCTCATTTTTTTTTAAACTTTGAATTGTTGTGGCTGTTACTTGATGGAAA
This sequence comes from Pachyrhynchus sulphureomaculatus, assembly GCA_019049505.1. Taxonomy (NCBI): domain Eukaryota; kingdom Metazoa; phylum Arthropoda; class Insecta; order Coleoptera; family Curculionidae; genus Pachyrhynchus; species Pachyrhynchus sulphureomaculatus. The sequence continues at coordinate 39,452,956 of CM032446.1, read as the reverse complement.
TTCATAACGAATGTAATGAAAGACTGATATTGTCAAATTTCCACATTATTTAGTTTCACAGAAGAAGCTATAGTATAGCGAAACGCGTCATACAGTTTCAGGGAAACTAAATCAAGTGGAAATTTAACAATATCAGTCTTTCATTACATTTCTGCTCATTCATAGACTATTGAAACCAAAACGTGTAGAGCAATGAAATAATTTAGGAGCTTCAAACCTGAACAACAATTTTCGGTTTGGTAGGAATCATCGATTGATAAATTTTTTTGTTACGGAGGTATAAAATGATCAATGACACAAGACACACCCGAGATGAGTTTTCAACAAAGTTTTTTTCCGATCTTTATTGAAAATTGATGACCTTGAAAATTTTGTCTTTTTTATATACTAGATAAATTACACAGCCCCACAAAAAAAAAAGTGGGGTATACTTTTGATGCGATATATCAGATCCGTAGTATTTTTGCCCGCTGATCACGAATCTGACGTCAGAATATCGCCATCACATCTCAATTTTTTTCTAACCTCAAAAAATAGATAAAAATTAGTAAAAATTAAGAAAAATATACTCCTAAAAAATTGATTCAAGCTTTTTCATGAATCCAAAGATGTACTAATATGTATTCGGACACGCTAAGCTAATATTCATCGGTTGGATTAAGCCATACAGTTCTGTTTTCTTTCTAACCTCAATAAAATCAGACAGATATAGTGCTTCTCGAATGCAAAAACGAATTCAAATTAAAATTCAACCGATTCTTACCAAATTTGGTACACGGGGGTTTTTTGGGTTGCTGATCATGAATCTGAGGTCGGATTTGCAAAATTCAAAATGGCGCATCCAAAATGGCGGACAAAATTTTTGAAAACCAACCGATTCCTACCAAATTTGGTATACAGTTGGGGAATCCTCAAACCTGATACTCTTAAACCCTAAACCCTGAAACCTTAGACTCTCACAGCCTGTAACCTCAAAAAATAGACCTCAATAACCCTGTAACTTTAGAAATGAGACCCAATAAACTCAAAACCAGGACTTTTAAACCATATACTCTCAAATAGTAGACCCTTAAGCCCTAGAATTGCGAAGGTTAGACCCGCGCCTAACTTTCCTTTTTTTGGCTCTATCTTGTTCTTTTTTCCGCGAATGACCTATTCAAAGGCTTTCTGCCCAAACGCTTTTGAGGACTTGTTTCTCTTTTTAGCGACCAGCAATAGTCCGCTAGCATATGGTCATCCCATCGTCCTTGATACCGATTTTCTATGATTTTCAGATCTTGGTGAAAACGTTCCCCTTGCTCCTCACTGTAGTCACCAAGATTATCTGGGAAATCATCGATATGGGAGTCCAGGAAATGTAATTTTAGATTCATTAAGCAACCTAATGTTTGAAAATTTTTTATTATTTTCTCGACTATTTCTTTGTACTTAGGACTTTTATTATTTCCCAAAAAGTTTGTTGCGACTTCTTTAAAACTATGCCAAGCAGCTTTTTCAACTTTATTCATTTTAGTAACAAATAATGAATCTTGAAACAATTTTCTTATTTGTGGCCCGTCAAATACGCCTGCCTTAATTTTACCTTCAGAAAATTTTCGGAAATTTTTTATGCAAATATTTGAAACATGGACCGTTTGTATCTAATGCTCTCGTGAATTGCTTCATAAGTCCAAGCTTAATGTGAAGCGGGGGAATAAAAACTTTTCCTGGATCTACCAATGGTGGAAACAATACATTATTTTCACCAGGAGTGAACGATTCTCTTGTTGGCCAATTTTTTTTCTTATAATGACGTTCCCTGTCTCTGCTATTCCACAGACATTTATAACAGGGATAAAGTGTAAACCCTGACTGTTGGCCAAGCAATATTGTTACAATTTTCAGATCTCCACAAATTTTCCAGTTATGATCAGCATATTTTATTTTTATCATATTGCTCTTCCATAACTGTGGAATGAGTAATCGGAATGGGAGCGTAAACGTTGGTATTATGCAGCAAAACTGCCTTAATGCTCCGTTTAGAAGAATCAATGAACAGTCTCCATTCTTCAGGATCGTATGAGTTATTTTGAAATTCATCCATTAGACCTTTTACATCGGTACAATATGAAAGTGACAATTCCTCGTCCATTGTGAAATATTCTCGAAATTCTTCATCTCTGTTTCTATAATAAGAAATCGTAGCTTCTGGCTTAAGTAAATGTATTTTCTTTAAAAAGGAAGCAAGATGCTCTGAACCATCTTTGGATAAGCCTAAATCTCTGACTAGATCACTAAGTTCTGACTGTGATACGAGTATTGGTTCTGGTTTACGGTTGTATGGTAGAAATTCTTTATCTGTGTCACTAGTATATGATAGGTTGTCACTAGAACATTCATTAGTAACAGTGTTTGAATCTTTTTCGACAGTCTCAATGTTTTCGGCATGAACTGATAAGGTGAAATAATTTGTTTCCATAACATCAGCATCAAGTGGTTCAGGAGGCGGAATTAGTTTAGTTGGTCTTGTTACTGTCGAAACATCGTTATAAGTAATAGTGCTTTTATTTTTTTCGGTTATGCCTAGATACAACATTGATACAAAAGTAGCAATCATTTTCACTATATGGTCTGGAATATTTAATCGCCTTCTTATTGATGTACAACATTATTTTGCAAGAACTGCAGATGATGTGGGGAACCCAATCTGTATCCTGGTGCTGTATTTCAATGTTAAAACAATCCTTATATAAGGTTTTAATCTTATCCGTTATCGGTGACCCCATTTTACTCAATATGTGTTGACAGCAAATATAACAAAATGAATCACTGTTTTTTATCGCACTTATGAAAAGTCCTTGTACCGTGAGACCGTTTTCTTGTAGCATTATACTCTACATGAGCCAAGTCACCCACACATGAAGAGCTACGGTCGCTGGATGACGACGGCTGCGGGCCCGCTTTCCCTCCCTGACCAACCGCCGATACTGGGTTTCCGAGTCCCTGCATCGTAATTATCTTTCTTCTACCTGCCATGACGGCATCTAAGCCGTTATCCAGGGACTCTGCCGGCTAGTGGAGTAACACCGTTGCCCACCGTCACCACGTGGAGGTGCCCTGGATGCAGGTAGAAAAATAAAAATCGACCGATGAATTTTCTCGGCGTTCAAAATGGCGCGAAAATATCTGCCATGTTGAATTTTGCAAATCCAACCTCAGATTCGTGATTAGCGACCCAAAAAAATCCCCGTGTACCAAATTTGATAAGGATCGGTTGAATTTTAATTTGAATTCGTTTTTGCATTCGAGAAGCACTATATCTGTCTGATTTATTGAGGTTAGAAAGAAAACAGAACTGTATGGCTCAATCCAACCGTTGAATATTAGCTTAGCGTGTCCGAATACATATTAATACATCTTTGGATTCATGAAAAAAGCTTGAATCAATTTTTTAGGAGTATATTTTTCTTAATTTTTACTAATTTTTACCTATTTTTTGAGGTTAGAAAAAAATTGAGACGTGATGGCGATATTATGACGTCAGATTCGTGATCAGCGGGCAAAAATACTACGGATATGATATATCGCATCAAAAGTATACCCCACTTTTTTTTTGTGGGGCTGTGTTATTAAAGGTAATGCACTCGTAAAAATTTTCGTTAAATCTATTCCAGATTAGTACTTTTCAAGATATGGAGGGAGGAGAGCGATTCTTCACAATTTTGTAAAAATAATGCAAAGAAAATTGTGCACATATATTACATTATATATAATTTAAACTTGGTGTTTTTACAAGCTTTCATTTGATACCCCACTCGATGACCTAGTAAACATTTTTCTTTTCACTTCCGATTTCACCCCCCAAAACTTAAGTCAAAATTTAACTTTCAAAATTACACGGCTCTGATGAGGCTATCAATTCCTATATTAGTGCCACATTTCAACTCGGGTGTGACAGACGGACAGACAGACAGAGAGACACCGAAGTGATCTTATAAGTGTTTCGTACGGAACACTAAAATGGCGGTTGGAATGTTTAATGCCTCTGATAGGCTATGGAATTACCGATTTCCATTCTATGAGAATACTAGTATATCCTGACAATCGTTCTGACAACACTGTATCTTCTTAAGATGGCTTACACTTACTAACGATTCCATTTCAATGTTACAAATATATTAGAAAAATGAAATTACAAAATGTAAATGCAGAAAGTTATAAATTAACACTGGCTAAAAGCTCGTCATAGAAAAGTCTGCCCTTGTTTTTACATTTATTTATCTAAACAAATTTAAGGCGGTTATTTAGAGACACAAAAAAATGCAAAATCATTATGAAGGGGACTTCAGCAATGTAATGTTCACACGGGTTCAAAAGATACCCCTCGTCTGCCTGCACATTTGGCCAATGTGAATGATATAAATGAATACTTTTTGAGCGTTTTCCGAAAAGTCTGACAACTATGCTGGTAAAATACATTATTACAGTAACAATAAGAGGAATTTAGATCTGAACTTTAATTTCCTAATGGAAACCCCTGAGTCAATTTGCAGGTGTGTTAATAGTACAAAGTCCAATGCTGCTGGAAATGATGGTTTGACACTTTTTATGCTTAAACTTAGTTTACCTGTTATCTTATATTATCTAACCCATATAGTTTATTGTGTGCCCTGTTGCTAAAGTTAAAAATCCTTTAACCGACAGAGATTTGCGTCCAATTAGTTTGTTACCAGTTATGTCAAAAGTCTTGGAAAGGGCAGTACATACACAGGTTTCAGAATATCTCTTGACTAATGGGTTGCACCCCTTGCATCAATCTGGCTTCCGGAGGAGTCATAGCACATCAACGGCTTTATTGAATTTAACTGATAGCATAATCAGAACCATCGATAAAAATATGGCTGTTATATCAGTCTCGCTGGATTATTCGAAAGCCTTTGATGTGCTGGATCATAACCTACTTTGTGCCAAACTGCACTATCTGGGCTTCGCTGATCACTCCGTACAATTTTTCTATAGCTATTTGTCGAGTAGACGGCAGAGAGTGCGAATGAATGATGTTTGTTCAACTGCTGGTAAAATTATCTCGGGAGTGCCCCAGGATTCAATACTGGGGCCTCTTCTGTTTCTTATATATACTTTTGATATATTCCAAACTGCTGCATATTCATCGGTTCAGTCGTATGCTGATGACACACAGTTGCTTCATTTCTTTGAACCATCGGATCCTGAGTCTGCAGCGGAAAATTTAAATCAGGATCTCATGGCTTTGTCAGTTTACTCGGATGAACATAATTTGAGGCTAAATCCAGACAAGACGCAGGTTTTATTGTTTTGCAAGGAAAATCGGCGACCAACATTGAACATGGCTGGCTGACCAGGATTTGCCGTTTTCTGATTGTGCTAAGAATTTGGGTCTTTGCATTGATACACATCTCAGATTCAGGGAACATGTTAGGGTGCTCTTACAAAAAAAAAGTTATGCGAAAATGAAGGTTTTATATGTAAAATCGTTTTATTCTGAATTTTAAGATGAGAAAAAAATTGTGTGAGTCTTTTGTCTTGTCTTCATTTCATTATTGTAGTATTGTGTACTATCCTTGCTTGGATGCGCTTTCAAGGAGACGATTGCAGTATGTACAGAACGTCTGCTGTAGGTTTATATTTCATTTGAGAAAATATGATCATTTAACTTTAAAAATAAGTGAGTTAAAATGGTTAAATTTTGCTAATACTATGCAACTGCACTTCGTAATATTCTTAATGAGGCTCTTAGGAACTTCAGTTCCGTTTTATTCAAGGGAGAAGCTAGTATCCCGAAATTTGGTGCATGATAGGTATATTAGATGGCCTGATCGCTTGACTATGCCTCAGCATCGCACTGCCTTGTTTCAGCGCAGTTTTACATATAATGCAGTAAATATATACAATACCATGAACCCAGAACTGAAAACGTGCACTATTGGCCGACTTCGTCGATTATATAGGAAAGAGCTGTTAAATAAGCAGAATTCTCAGACGTAGATTATTTGTATTTTGATGTATCTTCTCGATTATTGATTTTAGTATGTTAGTATGTAATTGTTGCTTTATTTTGTTTGTAAGCGCGTTGTGTGTTGACCAGGTTAGATGTAAGAGTAACTACTACACGATGTGTGTGGGTAATATGTACTCACATCACATGTAATTAACATCTTAATAAAGACGATATTTATTTATTTATTTATTTATTTATTTTAAATTTATAACCTCCTGATTTTTATAAGTATAATTGTTCTAAATTTTTCCTGTGTCGATTGAATAAGTAATACTGACGTTTCGCCGATCAACCTGCCGGCTTCTTCAAAGCTTTTGTTGAGAATGGAACTCGAAACTGATTTGATGCTTCTTGCAAACTACTTTTATATTAGTTGAATGGGGTGGTTGAAGGGCGAGACTTCATGGCTGATCTGTTCCCAGATAGGTGAATAATAAATACTAGTATCACGATTAAGGTTGTGCGGCTATTTAGATACTTGTATTTCGATGGATTTCCTTTTTTTCTTAGGAGAGAAAAAGGAAATTGTTGCAAGGATCTGTGAATGGTCAAAGAGAATCTGATGTTCTGTTTCAGGCTGATGTTCTGCGAGTGTTGAAGAGAAAATGTTTTGCAGAGGTATTACCCTGTATTGTTCTTTAATTCTTGTACATATTTTTCTGCGCGTTTCGCCTATATATGTTTTACCACAGCGATATGATGTACTGTAGGCTTCGAAATTTTCAAATGAAATCTTATCTTTGACAGACCTGACATGTTGCGAAAAATTAGGACACGTACAGAATCGTTTTATTGTTTTATATTTCTATAGAATTTTCGAAATGCGATATGTGACATTCTTAATGCATGAAAAGACTGTAATATCAAGACTTGACAATCGGCTTTTAGTCTTCGGAGATACCTGAAGAGATGTACGTTCTTGAATGGAGCTTTTTATATCTCATTGCTACTATTAATCGAAAGAAGGATACGGTTTTGGATCACTCAGGTCTTTTTTTTTCAACAAGGGCTTCTGTCTTATAGCCTTTGTAAGCAACTCCGCCTTTAATGTTCTCTTTTTTCATTAAAGAAATGGACTTTGTATCTATAGGCCTTCTGCCTCTGGAACCTGGCTATATATATATATATATATATATATATATATATATATATATATATATATATATATATATATATATCCGCACTTTAAATAGTTTAAATTATTTCATGTGTCTTTTTATTGTAAATTTAAAAAATAAATATATGATAAATAATAAATAACTTTTCCAATAATAACATCCACCAAAACTTACTAAGTCTCTAGCTTTAATGTTTTTGGGTTTTTTGTCCACCTGCTGACGACATAGAGTACCAACAATATCCGGTGTTGGAATCAAATATCACTAAAAGTTACTAAATACGATGCAAAAAATTTAAAATGGCGTACCATTTCAACATCATGGTCTTTTTCATAGTTGCTTCTGTCTCCAAAAAGCTTTTTAAAGAATATTTTTAACAATATTTTATTTTCTGATACTTGTGTAATTCTCTAAGTGTCCTTTTGTCATGTTTTTTATGATTGTGCTTATTACATGGCCAACGAAATGCAAATTTTATTCTGTATCACCAGAGAGAAATTAACTGCTGAATTTTGTAAGTAAATATTATAAAACTTTATAAATTTATAAATCATATATCATAACGAGCGTCTTAACTTTGTTTTTCTGTACCTTGTTTATATTTCAGTATCCAGAAGAAGCTATCAGCTAGGCAGCGAAAGCTTGATAACAAAAAAAAGCAGATACGATACTAGAGCCTATAGATCTTTGATTGCTCATCTCTTCTCCTAATAAGGGCGTTCTTCAGTAGTTCCGATTGTTAGTTACCAGTACTTTGTTACTGTCCTTTCTCTTTCTTATATATATATATACGAGGCTGGTTTGAAAAGTCCGTGCAAAGTCCGAGAGATGGCACCACCGGCGCGTATCGAGGTCATGCTTAGTTAGTAGCATCTCTTGAATGAACGCACACTAAGTTTCAGCCATATTGGTCTATTTCTTTGTGTTTGGCATTCATATGAATCAAGGAAGTCGAGTGATTTTCAAGAAATGGACGAAAAGGAATTTCGTGTGGTGATTAAACATTACTTTATGAAAGGCAAAACGCCTCAGGAGACTAAAGAGAAGCTTGATAAACATTATGGTGACTCTGCACCTTCGATTAGAACAGTTTATAAGTGGTTTCAAAATTTTCGGACTGGCCATATGGGCACAAGTGACGCTGAACGTTCTGGACGGCCTGTGGAGGTTACGACTCCAGAAATCATTGATCAAATCCATGTTATGGTGATGGATGACAAAAGAGTTAAGGTGCGTGAGATTGCTAGTGCTGTGGGCATCTCGACTGAACGGGTACATAATATTTTGCATAAACATTTGGACATGAGAAAGCTATCCGCAAGATGGGTGCCGCGATTGCTCACGCTTGACCAAAAACGCAATCGTGTGAAGTGTTGCAAGGTTGTTCCAGAAGAATCCGGAGGACTTTAAGCGTCATTTCGTCACTGTGGATGAAACATGGATACATTACTATACTCCTGAGACCAAACAACAATCTAAACAATGGGTTACCAAGGGGGAATCTGCACCAAAAAAGGCGAAGACCGTTCCTTCGGCCGGAAAGGTTATGGCGACTGTCTTGGGATTCGCAAGGGATAATCCTCATCGACTATCTGGAAAAGGGTAAAACTATTACAGGTGAATATTATTCATCGCTATTGGACCGTTTGAAAACCGAGCTGCAAGAAAAACGCCCGCGATTGACCCACAAGAAAATCCTTTTCCATCACGACAACGCACCAGCACACACCTCAGCAGTTGTGGTCGCAAAATTAATGGAAATAGGATTCCAACTCGCTTCACATCCCCCCTATTCTCCAGACTTGGCTCCCTCGGACTACTATTTGTTCCCCAATTTGAAGAAATGGCTGGCGGGACAAAGATTTTATTCAAACGAGGAGGTGAATGCAGACACTAAAGGGTATTTTGCAGACTTGGACAAATCCTATTATTCGGAAGGAATCAACAAACTAGAACATCGTTGGACGAAGTGTATAAGCCTAAAAGGAGACTATGTCGAAAAATAAAAAAGGTTTACCCCCAAACACATAAGTAGTTTTTATTTTTGCACGGACTTTTCAAACCAGCCTCGTATATATATATATATATATATATATATATATATATATATATATATATATATATATATATATATATTTAAATATATATATATATATATATATATATATATATATATATATATATATATATATGTAAATATATATATATATATATATATATATATATATATATATATATATATATATATATATATATATATATATATAATTTTTCAATGAAAAAAATTGTATTTCTACTATTGTGTAGTACAAGAGATTGTTTCCTGATGGAATAATATGGATAATATATTCGGTCTCATCACCGAGTATCTCAAAATAAATTATACTGAAAGAAAAGTTGTACGGTTCGTGAACCTAAAGGTTTTCTTTTAGAAACGTGCAGTTATCAAACAATTATTACATAAATATTTTTTAGAATTTGCAAAAATTACAAAGTAAAGCATATTTTTTGATGTCTGTCTTATCTACAAACATTGAAATCACGAGAGTTTAAAGACTGTAAACACGTGACAAATAGCGAGCGACATGGTCCGATGTGGATAACCCGGATATGTTTTGATGTTCTAATCATTCGAAAAAAATAATTAAAAATTTTTCTTCATAACAATATAATTAACAATGGATAAAATCCTTTCTATCACTAACGTAAATATTTTTGTTACAAAATATTGCACATAAATAAATAAACCAATTTAAAAAAAAAATATTAAATAACATGCTCTTTTACTCTTTTAATACTCACCTATCCCCATAAGAGAAAATATATTTAGCAAAAGAAATCTTTGCTGCTGTTACGCAAAATTTTGAAATATCAGGTCAGTCAATAAGTTTTGAAAGCTATGGAGCATCACTTGAACGAAATATTGAACACCATTTTGAAGCTTCGTCTGTCACATGAACACACCCTAAATTTCAAGTCGATCTATCAAGTCATTCATTATTTATTAGCTGGTTAAAGTAGACGTGTTTAAGTATCTTTTAAAAATGGAAAAAATCGAATATAGTGCTAAAGGAATCTACTCCTTCATTTCCAACCGTTCACAGATGCACTCCAGAGTTCAAACGTGGTCGTACAAGCATCATTGATGATCCACGTTCAGGACGTCCAAAAACTACAACAACTGAAGAAACTGTTGTGCAAGTACAGGATTTGGTAATGGAATACCGTCGATTAACCATGGATGATGCCGCATTTGCTAACATCGGAACAAAGACGCACTCCAGAGAAAATTTCTAAACAAAAAATTAAACTGATTTTGTGCATCGATTTGTAATTATGGATAAGACTTGGGTTTACTAGTATGATCCTGATCTGCGACAACAAACCGCACAGTGGACTGAACCCGGTTGTTCAACTCCAAAAGTAGCCAAAGTGGTCAAAGTCATCCAAAAAAATTATGGCATCAGTTTTCTGGGATGCAAAACGAATTTTTTTAATTGATTACCTTCAAACCGGTAAAACAATCACAGGAGAGTATTATTACAGCCCTTTGGACCAGCTGGATGAGAAGAATCGTGAAAAACGACACGGTTTGCAGAAGAAAAAAATCATCTTTCATCATGATAATGCACCTGCTCACAGCGGTGTCTGGACAACGGTAAGACGGATTAAAGTACGAATTGTTGGAACAACCACCCTATTTGCCAGATCTGGCTCCGTCTGACTTCCACCTGTATCCAAACTTCAAAATATTCCTACGTGGGAAGTGTTATTCAACAATGATGCGGTGATATCATCCGCAGATGGCTATTTTGAAGGTCTTCCGGAAAACCGCTTCAGAGATGGGGTAAATGAATTGGAAAATAGTTGGAAAAAATGTGTTGAGCTTAAGGGAGATTGTACTGAAGAAAAGATGTATTTGGACTCATTAATTCAGCTCGTTTCATTCCCGCTTTCAAAACTTACTGACTGACCTATTTGTAGGTAATATTTCGTACCAGTAACAATTGATACTACTACTACTATAGACGACATATTTATAATCCGCCAAATTACCGAAAAAGCCATAGAGTTTAATAAGATAGCCTTTATGTGTTTCATTGATCTTACCCAGGCATTCGATAGGGTACGGTTAACTGATGTCATAACCCTACTACAAAAAAGGGGAATTCACCCGAATATAATATAAACTATCGAAGAGTTGAACACCAACAACCACACATATGTAAGAGTGGCAAATAAATTAAGCAATAAAATATCTATGACGACCGGAAACAGACAAGGAGATAGCTTAAGCCCAATCTTATTTAACATCATAATGGATGAAATTATAAACGAAGTAAAGAAAACAGGGAGAGGATATCGATTAGGAGACAAAGAAATAAAAATAATATGCTACGCTGATGATGCAGTAATCATATCAGAAGACGAAGATAACTTACAGACACTCCTACATAAGTGCCAACAAATAGCAAAAGTATTTAATATGCAAATATCTGTAAAGAAAACAAAATCCCGTACAATATCTAAAGAACTGAAAAGATGCAAACACGCGATTTATGATCAGAGTGTAGAACAAGTGATGTCCTTCAAATGTCTAGGGGCAAACATAACAAGTACCCGGAACCTTAAGGAGGAAGTAAAAACTCCAACAACAAAGGCATCATTAATATCAGGATACTTAAGAGATATAATTTGGAGAAACAAATATATGAGCACCAGGAGCAAAGTAAGAATATACAAAACATGCGTAAGACCGATCATGACCTACGCGATAGAAACCAGAGCGGAGAACCCAATAACAAAACGACTCCTAAGAACAACAGAAGTGCGAACACTTAGATCGATAACAGGACATACCTTATTTGACCGGAAGAGATGTGAAGAAATAAGGGAAATGTGCGAAATACAGGATGTGGTGAGATGGGCAAGGAATAGGAGAAGAGAATGGAGAGACCATGTGGACAGAATGCCAAATGACCGGTTGACTAAGGACTAAAAGAAGCGACCAAACACACCTCGACCGATTGAAAGACCACCAATAAGATGGTATGAGAGCTGGTCTTCATCATCGCAATTGTTTCTGGGAAACCTTTGAAGTGAACACAGGATATGGTCCTAACGTAGGAAGAAGAAGAACAATTGATTTAAAGAAGTTGTGCACTTAATTAGGGATGAGAAATAATGGATATTATCTATCAAAAGTCAATGAAACCTACATATCAGTCTTATCAATATATCGATAGTTAACCATATATCGAAAAATATTTATAGTTATCGATATATGGATAAATATCGATAAGTATTATTAAAAAATGGATTACCAAACCTTCCAAAAGAAACCCCTATTTTTAAAATTATAGAAATAATTGCTTGTTATCGATATGCCTTTACTTATCGATATAGCGGTAATTATTGATCTATTGATAATTAGCAATAACTAATGATATATCCATAACTATCGATGTATCAATAACTATCAATATCAATCGATAACTATCGATAACTGATAACTATCAATGTACCGACACCTATAATATATCGATAGCTTTATTATTTTATGTATTGATATATCGATAGTTATCAACATACAGATAATTTTTGAATTGACCTGTTGTTAATTGATATATCGATCCCTAACGATATATCGAAAAATATTTCCATCCCTACTCCCAATAACTTGTTATCTTCATTTAATGTGTGTGGATGTCGAACAAATTAGAGAAAAAGCATTGTTTTGCCTAGATCTTTTTCAAGATCTTTCGAATTGGGTCCTTGTTGATGTTTAACACCTTTCTTCCATTATTCTCAAAGCGATTATTAATGACTAATTCACTAACTCATTAAATCATTTCTTGTGTTCGAATTATTATTGGTCCTTTCGTGCACCGTCTGCAAGCCGTTCTCTTCCCTCCAGACAGTGGTTATATCATTCACAAACTTGTGGTCTTGATAAGCAATCATTGCCATAAATGTTTCTGTAACATTTGTGAAAAATTTTGCGTATAATTTAATTACAGCTCTTTGTTCCATGTTAAAATTTCTACAATGAAATTTTTGACTGTTATATAAATTATCATTTCAGTCATCTATCACTATTTCTGCCTAGAAACTAGAAAGGGATATATATTAAATTTATAGAGGGCGCAACTAATATTAGTGCCGAATATATATATATATATATATATATATATATATATATATATATATATATATATATATATATATATATATGTATATATATATATATATATATATATATATATATATATATATATATATACATATATATATATATATATATATATATATATATATATATATATATATATATATATATATATATGTATATATGTATATATATATATATATATATATATATATATATATATATATATATATATATATATATATTATATATATATATATATATATATATATATATATATATATATATATATATATATATGTCTATATGTATATTTTTTCCACTTTGAAGTTCAATCCTTCAAAACATGGTTTTGGAAGGATTCAATAGCTTCTTGAGATGATGAAAATCGCTGTCCACGCATTTTTTTTCTGTCATTCGGGAATAAAAAGAAATCGTTAGTCCATAAATCAGGTGAATACGGGCAATAAAACATTAATTCGAATATTCGTCAGATAATGCGCGTCGTGAAAGCTGGCATTATCATGATGATGAATGATGCGACTTTTTCGGTTGTTTTTCCTGATTTCATCGATGACTTCAGACAAACAAATTGTTGTATACAATTTAGCATTAACTGATCTTGAATACTCGAAAGCAAAGTTGAACGAAGCGACTAGAGGCATTGTTGTTGAGTTGGGCCTTTAGTAAAATCATAAAAAATCACCAACGAAAACCTTCACGTGAAATTTCTATTTTTTTCTAAACGCTTACTGCAAAGAAAGTACTTCGGCCAATTTTTGGGCTGTCACTGTTTTAACAATAACAAATGTCAAATTTTACAACAATGATAATGTCAAATCTTAATCGCTCCATCTAGTGGTCGTTTGCAAAAACTTAAAAGGAGACCCTCGTATATATATATATATATATATATATATATATATATATATATATATATATATATATATATATATATATATATATATATATATATATATATATATAGTTTTTATTGTATTATATAAACCTAGAGTATTTATTAATAGTTTTTTGTTTTTTTTAATTTTAAATTTCAAATGACAATTATTCAAAAACAGTTCAAATTAGAAATAATATCTACATGTATGTACATATATATATATATATATATATATATTTATATATATATATATATATATATATATATATATATATATATATATGTATATATATATTTATATATATATTTATATATATATATATATATATATATATATATATATATATATATATATATATATATATACATATATATAAAGATACGTCGATGATCTGATATTAGCTATACCAAAAGACAAAATAGAAGAGACCTTGTTCATATTTAACCTTGCTGACCAGTCTTTGCAGTTCACGATAGAGAGGGAGTTGAATAACTCAATCCCTTTTCTTGACATGGAACTGATCAGGCGGCAAGACAATAAAGTTATTACTAAATGGTTTACCAAACCGATCAGTAGTGGACGCTACTTAAATTTTCTATTCAGACCATCCCACGAAGATGAAACTTGGTTTAGTTAATGCTCTGGCTACTCGAGTCTCTAGATTGACACATTTCTCTCTCCGTAATGAGGCACTTTTACAATTGAAGTCCCTTTTAGAAGAAAATTCCTATCCCAAATCGATTCTTCAACGCCTCCTATTCCAGAACAATGTTGTAAATCAGTCAATAGCAGACATCCAGAATCAGTTCCGAACTCATGATCATCATACTCTATTTAGAACTCTTCCCCATATTAGTGGCCTAACTCCTAAACTGATTAATATCTTCTAAGGCCAAAATATCAAATTTTCCACACGCATCTGTAACACCACCAAACCTCTGTTTTCTAAACTTAAATATCCAGTTCCCCTGCTTCAAAAATCCGGTATAGTTTATAAGATTCCTTGCCTATACTGTAACATGGCATACATCGGACAAACTTCCAGGTCCTTGAAAGGCAGAATTACTTCACATAAGAGTGACTGTCGTCGCAATATCCAATCTTGTGTTCTTTCTAATCATTTTACCAATCAGGACCACAGAATCAACTTCCAATCCTCTCTCATAATTTACTATGAAAATAATTACCACAAGAGAAGGTTTCTAGAAATGGTGGCGATTCATAATTTTTTCCAAATTCGATGAATGTAAGATCAGATGTCGAGGACCTTAGCAGTGTTTATTCCTATCTTCTCCACTTGTCCAACACTTAAGAAATTGTTCATACACCTTGCCCCCCCCGCACCCCCTAGTTAATATGTCTATTGCTGTGTCTCATCCGTCACATATTGTTCCCGTTTTGCTCTCTCATATCAACCCCCCCCTTTTGTGTGTTTTCCAATGGCTGGGTTTTATCAATATCCTCCTTAGCGAAGCCTACGTTAAATTCGGTACCAGGTGTATCACTCCGACATTAGATGTATTATTTTTTGCCTCCAGGCAATTCCTAAAACATTAGTTTATTCTACCCCTTTCCCAACGATTGTATGAAGTGATATCCCTCGTATTTCATTCAATAACTACTACTGTTTTGCATTTTTGAGCTAACCTTTTTAAACAAAAAAAAATTCCTTGACCCTCAGTGACGTCACCACGAACATAACCTACCTTTAGTTTGTACTTTTTCTGTCACTTTCGTTACGACGTGCATCCTATAAAAAATGTATATCAATGTTCATCCATATGAATTTGCTGATTTTTCCGGCGATTCCGATGAAAATGCAATGTTCTTTAGTTTAGGACTCATGTGTGGTAAGTAGTTTTTAATTAGTTAAGTTTTTTAGCTTAATTTTTCATAATGTAATTATATGGCATAGTTTTAACGTTAATATTTAATATGCATTTTGTACTGAAAATGAGTTTTCTAACACACACCATTGCTTGCAGAAACGTGTCTTTGAAGAAGATAATAAATATTATCGAAAGCTTGACATTGAACACCAAGAGTTTAATTTCTACCTCCTAGGCCTCCATTGAGACCGCATCCACAATAAAGTTTGATAATTTCTATATATGTTGTGGTCTAGGCAAAGTTAACGAGTGGCCGTATGGGGATTTTCTGTAATTTCCAATAAAACATTTTTATCATCGCTTGTTTTAACTTTTGGAGGTCCAGATTTAGAACGATCCTTAACATGACCTGAATGTCTAAATCTAAATCTAACCTGAACTACGGATTGGGTAATAGGTTCTCGATTCGGATATTCTGCGTTAAAAAGATCACACACCTCCCGTTGTGTTCTCCTACTTTCTCCGTAACCAAGCATTTTTTTATTAAAACCACAAAAAAGCTATAAAACTTTTAACATTACATAACTTATGACAGTTATAAAACTAAATTTTTAAAACTTAAAAAAATTAAAAAAAAAATCAAAATAAATTTTCTATGTCTTTCTTCTTTTATCATACATTTTTTCACTCTTGTCATTAACGCTTGATGATATACTATTCCACGCATTTGATATTTTTGGCTTTAAGTGCTCCGTATCATTTGTCGCAGTTTTGTATACAATATCTTTAAGAGTTTCCCACAAGAAAAATTCTAACAGAGTGAGATCTGGTGACTTAGGTGCACATTGAATAACTGAGCTGTGAACCTCTAACTTCGTTGAAACCTTTTATTCAAATACTCTAACAGAAGCAGGTGGTGCTCTGTCGTGTTGATACCACATATGCCTTCTTAAAATAAGAGGAACATTTTCTAATAAAACTGGTAGAGTATTAGCAAGAAATTAAGGTATCTATTTCCAGTTAGTGTTCCCTCAAAAAAGTATGGTCTAGCCAAACCCAATTATCCTACATCATATATTAACGCCATAATGGCCTCGATTCTAAATTTGATTAGTGTTGTATGGATTTTCGTCAGCCCAGTTATGATAATTTTTCTGTTAGGTTTGCGTTGCTGACTAAATGACTTTCATCTGTCCATAACATATGATTCAGAAAATCACGTCCGTCGTCAATTTAATCATCATTTCTGCTAAAAAATTCAGTTTGTGTTCAAATTGTGTTAATAACTGAAGATTATGCATTTTATAGACATGGTGTTTGTTACCTTTAAAAGATTTCTGATTAGCCCCATAAGACACATTCAATTGCCTGCTTGCTTGTCTGATTTAATTATTTGGATAGTTTTGAAAATATTGCATAATAGGTGTTTCGGTTAATAATGTTGATTTTTTCGCAACGTTTAAGTACTTATTGCCATCACAAAATGAATTACCTTAATAATCAAAGTATTGGCCATCGTGAGCTTTCCAGCACCAGAAGAACTTTTCATCTTCTGAGGCCAACCATTCATCAAGCCAAATTTTCACTTCTTCGTAAGAATGTAAGTGTTGTTCTGAAAGTTGCTACAATAAGTAGTAATCTGAAGGGGCTAAGTCCGGTGGGGTAGAACGTCCCATTTAATGTTTTCCAAATAGTTTTTAATACATTTGGAACATGGGGCCGAGCATGGTCATGTTGAAAAATTACTTTATCGTATCTTTGGGAATATTCTGGTCGTTTTTCCTTCAATGCTCGGATCAACGTTATCAATTATTGTCGGTATCGATCGCTAGAAATCATTTCACCATGTTTCAGCAGTTCATAATACACAGCTCCTCTACTATCCCACCAAATACACAGCAAAGCTTTCTTTCCCTGCATATTGCGCAGTGGTTGTGATGTTGAAGGCTGGATTGGGTCTACACAAGTTTTTTGGGTTAGAGCATATTCACCATAAGCTTCAACCAACAATCGATAACTTTCAGCAGGCGTTTTCTTCAAATGAAAGAAGATTATTAAACTTCCCAGCAAAACGTCTTTTTCTGGTACGAAACACGGCATATTCTAAGCTATGAAGACGTATGTTTTTCGCACAGTGACAATTAATAACGAACTAGCTTTTGATGGCGTATGATTGATTACCCTCCAAAACGCCATAGATGTCACTAGTCTATACCAACAAGTGTATTAGTAACGCAATCTCTTAGCAAAATCAACATTATTAACCGAAACACCTACTAATTTCGGCTACTTTTTCATCTCTTAAAAGAGTTTTTCGTTTAGAAATACCTTTCTACCCAAAAAATGAATCCATGTTGCTCTTTAAATTTCATTCTAATAGGCAAAAAATAATGCAATCCGGGATGTACCTGTTGGGGTAACGTTGTCGAAACAGTCTAACGGCTTCTCGAGAATTTCTTCTTGCTTCTCCATAAATAAGAATCGTATTTATTTTTTCAGCGTGAGAAACCTCTTCAACCAGAAGCTATTAACACACAGTTTATTTAGTTTAATTCTATTGAATTGAATAGGTGTGCAAACAAGAGCTGTCAAATTAAAGTATGACAGCCGCCTACTAGATAAAATGTTTGAAAATCGCCAAACGTGGCATACGTTCCATGGCAACTACGATAACCAAAAAATAATATTTTGGAGGGATTTGCTGCATAATTTTTTTGCAAAACAAATTAGAACAAAACCGTTTAAGGAAAAAATGTTAAAAAAAATTAGAGCTTTCCAATGCCGTTTTACAAAAGGTATACCGATAGAAAAAAAAGTTGTTTGGTAACGCGACGACAGCGTCCTTGAGAGTATACTCCTTGACATTCACTATACCATTCTACATTTTAAAAAAATAAATATCCAATAATTTTCCATAATTCAGGGGCAGGCGTCTACAAATGATCACCCTGTACATGTTATTAACACTTGTTTAGAAGTATAGATAGAGACTGATTGATGATTTTTAATATGCTATAAGTAATTTTTACGTCGATTTTAAAGCAATTCTAAATTACATTATTTGAAATAGGGCCGTCACTTATACCAAGACATTCTAAGAGGCGGCCATATTAAAAATTATAGTTGTTGGTAGATATTATAGTATTTTTTTTTTATTTCCTACTTTTCGTAGCGTCACTAAATACCCGAGAATCTCATCCGTCGCATAATCGTGTTCTCGTGATGCAATACCTAAGGAGTACACGACCCAGTTCACGACGACTTTGTATTTTACCTATATCTACAAACGAATTCGCTATCTTCGTTTCTTCATTAGCGCACCTTAACGTTGACAAAGATAAAGAGTTCTTCGTGCTGGCAAAAACAATTGCAAAATTAAACACGTCGTGGGACTCGCTCGTCCTACTAAACGAAAGTGAAATCGAGGTCGCCTTTGCACTTTCACTTGTTCGCGTCTAGCCCAGCTAAACAGCCAATGGGAATTCACGACGAAACAGTGGCAGTACCATGGTTCTTCCTGCAAGGGGTAATTGGATTAGTCATAAAAATAATACATTCTAAGAAAACTGTAATTTAAATGAACGTTGTCTAAATTATTTTGCAATAAGGATAATAAAAAATATTTATATATATTTTTTTATGAGCATAGAACACATACTGCAGGGAATTCCCTAAAGCACTACAGGGGCGGCGCGTGTGCGCAAAAAACGATTCGAGTTTGCCTTGAATCGCTGTAAATTGTATTTGGTGAGAAAAACAGTTCTAGGCAAATCATTCTAAAGTGATGAGATTCTCCATATAAAGAACTGTTTGAAAAGGGTTGTATCAGGAGTGACAAGCTGAACCTAATACATGCGGTGTATGTCTGGGAGTAGATCCACTCAACATGGAAGCAATATTCCATCGTTAGTCAAATTTGAGCTTTGTAAAGAATTAACAGTGGAGTGTAAAGCTTTCATCATCATCAATCCGATCTTTTATAGCATTCTTCGCCTTCCGGTTCCCAGTGTCCATCCTCTTCGATCTCCCCAATCTCCCGGTCTTAGATTTCTCTCTGACATTGCTCCCTGAACACCTCCCAAACATGTCGCTCTTGGTCTCTCTCTTCTCCTTCTTTCGCTTGGTACCCACTTTAGCACCATCTTTGGTATTCAGTGTTTTTCCATTCTTTCCATGTGTCCATACCATATAAGTTGCCGTTGTAGGATTTCCTCAATAATCGTGATTTTTTACTTTCAGTACATCTCTTATTCTTTCATTTCTAACTCTATCCATTCTTGACATTCTAGCCGATCTTCGCCAGTAATCCATTTCGAGTTCCATTATTTTCTGTTCCAATCATTTGTCCATTGCCAAGTTTAACAATCGTATAACAGGATGCTCTTAAATACTGCATTATAAATGAGGTGCTAAATTCTGTTCTTCGATCACAGAACAGAGTTTAGGTATCTTATGACCACCTTTCCTTTACTTATTCTACTCTCCACTTCATTTTCCCGTCTACCGTCTTTACTTTTGTTAGTTTCGAGATATATATGCTCTTCACAAGGATCAATGACTTCACCGATATTTACGGTAAGGCTTCCCTGTTTTTCTCCTATACACAAATATTTGATTTTCTTGCAGTTAACTGTTAAATTTCAGTTTTTGTGATCTTCAGTTTTCTTGTCATAAATTCAAGATCTTCCAATATAGAGTGTACAACGTTGTTTCGTCGGTCAGCTGTATTTCCATTCTTCCACATGTTCTTCGCCATCTCTCTAATGTCTCATTCAGATAATTTTGAATAATGTAGGAGACAGACAGCAACCCTGTCTGACACTCGTTGTTACAGAAAAATTTTCGGAGAAATTGTTCCATTTACATATTCTTCAAATATTATTATTATTAACTTTATAGTCGAAGATCCCATGGCAGAGCTCTCATTCTGTGAGCGTTCTTGATTTTTTTATCCCAGGTAGGTTGCTAGCGTGATCTAGGAACCCTCTTCCTTTACCCGGGCTTGGGACCGGCAATAGGTTACTCAATCCACCCAGCTGCAGGCGGAATGGGATCAACACATAGGAAGAATGGCAAACAACAGGATAGTATGGATAGCAAAGGACAAGTTACCGAATGAAGGAAGATCAATGGGACGTCCAAAAAGAGATGGGGCGACGATCTATGGAGCAGGGAACAAAGAAAACAGGCAATAGTGCCTAGCTATAAATCGAAAGAAGAAGAAGATAGTCGCAGGTGCTGATTGATAGCCTTTTGCACAACTTTCTATATACTGAAAGTAGTGCGACTGGTAGGTAGTTGTTTGGAAAGGTGTTCTTACCTTTTTGGATACCAGCCTTTTCTCTTTTTGTAGAATAGGTTGGAAAGTTATAAAACAAAAAAGATCAAATAAAATTGACTAGATGTATCTTTTAAAATATAAAGTTTCACTAAATCACCTTCCAAATAGTTTAAGAACATTAAAAGGATTAGTACAAGAGTGTGTTTTATTTATCTACCCAGTTATCATGGAGAACTAGCAGGGTATAAAAAAAGTCTGCATAACTACCATCTACACTTAGTTCAGCGTTTGTGTCACAGACAATAATGCTACAGGGGCTTTTAACTCATCATCTGAATAAAATTTTCAGTCCCTAAGCAAAACGAAGTTACAAGGCGCTAAATCAAGGCTATATGATGAATGCTAAAATACGGTAAATCTACAGCTTTTAGTAATAACTTCATTTGTGCAAGCTTTGTGATCCCCGCAGTTATCATGCAAAATCAAAGTCTTGATTCTCCAGGAATTCGGCAGTTCTTCTTTAATAACCTGCTTCAAGTCCCAGAACATCTTCCCCTAAACCGTTTCATTTATTATAAGCCCTTCATTCTTATATTCCATAAACAAAATTTCTCCTCAGTCCAAAAAACAAATCACTATCGACTTTCCAGAAGGAGTTTTCTTTTTTTTAGGAGATGAAAACCATTGTGTCGACTCCTGCTTCGAGGAAGAATTCCAGTAAAACACACATGTTTGATCGTCTGTAACGGTTTGCGAAAACAAAATATTCTTGAAAAGATTTCTTAAGATCCACACAATTTCTTCCCTAAATATTCGTGCCCAATCTTGGAAATTGTAGTTTCGAATACTGCAGCTTCTTCTTTAGGAAGAACTAGTATCTCCATTCGTCAATCTGACAGCTGCAAATCCTCAACACGTCTGACAGTTGCCTCAGTAATTATCTGTACCAGCCTCCCTGATTTAAGATCATTCAGAATTGAGTATCGGCTCTGGCTGTTTACACCAAAACTTTACTTGAAAATTTGAGTCTTATTGGTATACACCTGAGACATTCTTTCGTGAATACCTTTTGATTAATATCCCTCTTTAGTGATTACTGGTGGCCCGTGGCGGTCCGTGGCTCCGTGGCGAAGTAATTGCTCGCGGTGCAGAAGGACTCGGGTTCCAATCCCGGCAGGTCGGTATACTTATTTATTTAAGTATATTTGGCCTGATAAATAAGTAGTAGTTGTGTGCAGAAATGCAATAACGTCTGTGGCAGCACTACCTAAACAGGTGCTGTGAAATACAAAAATGAACGTTTCGGCACTTAGACAACGTTGACTGGTATTATGACATCCTCGCCGATATCCTCAGGATACGAAAAAGGGTAAAATCCCTACGCAGGCAGGGAGGTGAACATTAATAAAAAAAACGGTCAGTGCAAGTTAAACTGTCGCAATTAGTGTTCCGTACGTTGATTGCTTTTAAAATAAAAATTGTTGTTACGGAGGTATAAAATGATTAAGACTTCACAAAACACCCCAAATAAGTTTTCAACGAAGTTTGTTTCCGATCTTTACTTAAAACTGATGACTTTGAAATTTTTGTTTTTTTTTTATATACCAGATAAATTATTAAAGGTAATACACTTGTGATAATTTTCGTTCAATTTATACCTCGTGGAGAATATTCCAGAATTTTTTCAAAATTTTTTGGTCAGTACTTTTCGAGATAAGGGGGGGGGGCAGCCATTTTTCGCGATTTTTTAAAAATTATGGGAAGAAAAGTATCCGCAAGTATTGATTGCATTATATATATTTTTGAACCCGTGTTTTTACAAGCTATCATTTGACTCGATGACCTGGTACAAATTTTTGTTTCACTTCTGATTTCACCCCCCAAAACTAACCCTTTAAGTCAAAATTTAACTTTTAAAACTACACCGCTATGATGAGGCCATCAATTGCTATATTAGTACCAAATTTCAACTTTCTATGTCAAATAGTGACAGACAGACGAGAGGACGGGCAGACACTGAAGTGACCTTATAAGTGTTTTGTACGGAACACTAAAGAGGCCGTAAAATCTGCAAAATCCAGCGAAATCGTACAAAATTTAGTCAAATTACTTGGAACAGCGACAGTAATCTGACATACGCATGGCATTATTTTTATGGTTAGGTAGATAACTTAGAAAAACATTCTCATATTTTATAGGGAAATATTAATAGAAAAAAATATGAAATGTTGAACACACAGTTCTAAAATAGATACTGAAATTCATTTTCTCACCTTAAAAAATAACTAATCCAAGATTACTCGATATTTTCTGTTATAGATATTTTATGATGGGATACTAATAAAAAAAGAAAATTAAGTAGAAAAAGGGCTTGTATTAGATTCAGAAATATTAAAAAAAAAGAACATTTAGAGTCGGGTAACTAAGAACGTGTCAATCTAGTGTGACGATACTGGATTTTCCTTTCCCCCGATACTGGATTTCCGTTTTATTTCGATGTTTGGGGTCGTTACCCTTGAAGAATCTTTTCCTCATTTTTATCGATAAACCAGCCGTTTGGCAGTCGGTACTAAAGCCTTCTTGTAAATCTGGAGCATTTTTTCAGCGTTCAAAGGAAAATAAAGATGAAGAGTCTCCCGAAACCTTTTTCCGAAAGACGTACCCAAACATGGTTCTTCACAGGGTGTTTCACGATGCGGCAAATCAATCGGTAAGTGGAAGTTAACCAGGTTTGTGGAGTGATAATATAACCCCAAAATCAAGCTTCATCGGAAAAAATTATATTGCTCCAGTTTCGACATATCTTTTTCCTTGGATCACGCAAGTCGTTTCTCTCTGCTTGTGTTTTTAGCTCAGCAATGGTTTTTTGATTGTACTCTGCCACTTCAAATCATTAGGCCCGAGAGGAGTGCGAACTATTTCGTACTATATATCCAAACCTTTCTGCTTTAGTTTTTGCGCCCTGTGGCACAAACTTAATTGAGGATTTCGGAAAAACATGTTAATAAACATTTTGTAATCCTTTTCCTCTCGAACCACGAAGATCATCAACTTTTTTTTTAACGCAGAGTATCATGCAAACAGATGCCCTTGACGTACCAATATACTTAGCAGCCGCTGTAAGCGTCATTTCCGGACCTTTGATGATTACATAGGAACACAGCCTCGAAATGCGAAGAATATGCAGCACTCATTTACTATTTAACCATAAATAATGTTAAAAATGAAGCTCTTTCCACAAAGCATTGTTTGCAGGGGTGCCAACAATAACCTCAAGAAAAGGAATTTCTTTTACCTATTATAGGCGACACGTTCTTACTTGGCTGACGGTACAATAGGATAATGGACACGAAGAACCCTAAAAAGGACGTATAACATGTATTCGACGCAACCTTTTTAATTCCTACACAACAGTTATTACCACTACATCAAAACCCTTTAGTTTTGAACTCGATGCACGTTTCGCTAACCATGTTAGCATCGTCGGGAGCGACGACTGTTTGAATCTAAGATTATAAACTTGACTATTTATTCTAAAACGGTGATTTCCTAAAGCGGAACCGCCAATTACAGACGGAGATTTGGTTCCAGTCGAGTAAGCAGTACGGAGAACCATGAGAAATGGAACTTCAGTCTTTATTTATACTATTTTTACATTTTATAATGGTCCACCTACTTAAAAATTTAATTTCCGTCCTATGCAATTTTATTTATCATCATTACTCCTGCAAATGATTTAATTTGCCCAATGAAATAACAACACTTCCCGCGTAAAAACGTAATTCTAAAATAAATACTAAATGTGGCCTCCTCTTATAGAAGAGTACTGAAAGTCGATATTTTAAATGATATTTAATGATACTTTACGCTAAGATATTATAGGTATAACGTATTATAAACGAAATGACTCTCAGTACAAAAATTTCTAACATCTTCCTTTATTCCTTTAAACCCATTATCGCAACGACTAAATTAAAAAAGTATCAAGTAATTCGAAAAAACACAAGATTTACCGTTCCCACCATTTATATATGGCTGAAAAAATATAGGTTCTTTTCCTACTCCAAGTATTATATGTTTATCCAGTTTGAAATAGATATCTCGTTGGCGTGTCAACAGAACGACAGAGAGACACCCATGGAAATGAGAAAATAATGTAATTCGAGATCAAGGAACCTTGAGATATGAAAAAATGCAAATCTCTGAGGTCGTTTTCACAGTTTGAAAGATAGTAGTTATGTAAGGATGTGAAAGTTATTGTTATTAAAAAATAGCCTCCTAAAGGAAATATGGCACACTAAAAC
The DNA here is from genome assembly GCA_019049505.1 of Pachyrhynchus sulphureomaculatus. Classification (NCBI taxonomy): domain Eukaryota; kingdom Metazoa; phylum Arthropoda; class Insecta; order Coleoptera; family Curculionidae; genus Pachyrhynchus; species Pachyrhynchus sulphureomaculatus. The sequence continues at coordinate 39,427,337 of CM032446.1, read as the reverse complement.
AACATAAAAATGGAGAGTCTGATCATCTGTTAAACATATTCTTTTTTATTTGTTCCTATTAAACTTAATAAAATTATATAAAAAAAAACCGGTCAAGTGCAAGTTGAACTTGCGCAATTAGTGTTCCGTACGTTGATTGCTTTTCAAATAAAAAATTTTGTTACAGAGGTATAAAACGATCAGTGATTTCACAAAACACTCTCCAAATGAGTTTTCAACAAAGTTTGATTCCAATCTTTACTGAAATCTGATGACCTTGAAATTTTTGTTTTTTTTATATACCAGATAAATTATTAAAGGTAATGCACTCGTGATAATTTTCGTTCAATCTACACTCCGTGGAGAATATTTCCAGAATTTTTTTCAAAATTTTTCGATAAGTACTTTTCGAGATAAGGCGAGTGGACAGCCATTTTTCGGGATTTTTTAAAAATAATACAAAGAAAAGTGCGCGCAAGTATTACATTATATATATATTTTTTTACTCGTGTTTTCACAAGCTTGCATTTGACACCACATTCGATTACCTAGTAAAAAAATTTTTTTTCACTTCCGATTTCACCCCCCAAAACTAACCCCTTATGTCAAAATTTAACTTTCAAAACTACATAGCTCTGATGAGGCCATCAATTCCTATGTTATTACCAAATTTTAACTTTCTATGACAAGTAGTTTCGGAGAAAACTTTTCAAACCAGCCTCGTATATCGGCTCCTCATTTGATCATCTATCCGTAAAGTCATATCGCTCAATAACTTACATATACAATAATCATTCCTTTTTAGTATTCCGTACGGAACACTTATAAGATCACTTGTATCCGGTCACGGTGTTCGTCTATCTGTCTGTCTGTCCGTCTCTCTGACACATCCGATATTCTTCGAAACTATTTAACATAGAAAGTTGAAATTTGGCCCCAATATAGGAATTGATGGCATTATTAGAGCCGTGTAGTTTTGAAAGTTAAATTTCGACTTAAGGGGCTAGTTTTGAGGGGTGAAATAGGAAATGAAAACAAAAATCATCGAGTGGGGTGTCAAATGAGTGCTTGTAAAAACAGGAGTTCAAAAATATATATAATGTAATACTTGGCACACTTTTCTTTGTATTAATTTTAAAAAAAATTACGAAAAATTCTCGGTCCTCCCCCTTATCTCGAAAAGTACTGATCAAAAAATTTTGAAAAAATTCTGGATTATTCTCCACAGGATGTAGATTGAATAAAAATTATCACGAGTCCATTATCTTTAATAATTTCAAGGTCGTCAGTTTTCAACAAAGATCGGAAACAAACTTTGTTGAAAATTCATTTGGGATGTGATTTGTGAAATTATTGATCATTTTATTTATACATACGTAACAAAAATGTTTATATTAAAAGCAATCAACGTAAGGAACACTAATTGCGCAAGTCCGACTTGAACTTGGCCGGTTATTTAAGTATTTTTTTTATTTTTTTTGTTCACTCTTGGCTCGGATTACAGTCCATTTGCCAGACCTATTTTTATTTTACTATTTGAAAATCTATTCAAGTGACGACACAACACCCAGGCAGACAGGAGGAATCGAACCTCCGACTCTCTGATCAACAGTAAGTTCCCCTACCTACTGCGCCAGTGGTCCTCCCCATATGTAAGTATTATATGTGTATCTGTGGCGGTCCGTGGCTCTGTGGCGTAGTAACTAGCTTGCGGTACAGAAGGTCTCGGGTTTCAATCCCGATAGGTCGGTATACTTTATTTATTAATTTATTTAAGTATATTTGACCTGGACACGCAATAATGGCCGTGGCAGCACTACCGCATTGTCTAAAAAAAGTGTGAAATACAAAAATGCATGTTTCGGCAATTGGACAACGTTGACGGGTATGACGACATTCCCGCCGATGTTCATAAGATATGAAAAAAGGTAAAATCAGGCGAGGAGGTGAACAATAAAAAAAATCAAATCTGAATCATTTTGGTCAAAAGTTAATGCGCCAGGCTAACAGACAGATCGACAAACTGATAAGAAAAGAGAGTTTTTTTATCATCTAGGGACTCTGAAACATGAAGAAATGCAAAAATATCCGAGCATGATTTTTTTCAATAATAGCAAGGGCAGGGAAAGCAACATCTTAGCTAAAATAAATGACGAACCCACAGAACCATTTTGCAAAGGAGACTATTTTAGCCCACTACATTTTCAAATGTAATAATGGATGAAATAATTAAATAAGTTAGTAAATTTGGTTATAAAATTAGAAATAAAATATGGTGAGAAGAGAACGAGGGCGATCGTAGGAAAATACTTTTCCAATTTAATAAAACATCAAAACAATTTGTAATGACTATCGGTAGCAAAACTGAAGTGCCCGGCAACATAGAAACCAGCACTGAATTGTAACTTTGTTGTGGACTAACAGGTTGTATAACAAAAATTGAAGTTTAAAAATTTCATCATAGATACGAGTAAATTGATTTTTGGTGATATTGACACAAGAGTGAGAAACCAAGCCGCAAAGGTAACAAACACCGCGGCTTACTTAAACGATGCAATATGGTCAAACGAACGCCTAAAATTGTAATAAAAACACGAATTTGCAAAACCACAAGGAATATTTGATCACTCCATAACGAAATATTTAAAAACGCCTTAACTTCTGTATTTAATATTTTTACCTACCTCTTTAAATAAGTTAGTTAAAGAGGTTAAAAGTTCCACAGGGATGAGGTTCTCCATATAAAAGATTGTTTGAAAAGGATTGTACGAGGAGTGGCAAGCTGAACTTCATACAGATGTAAAGTATTAGCGCAACGTGTATTCGTGGTATGCACCCCTCTGGAAGCAATTAAGCGGGCACAGAATAACGCAGTAGAACCGGTTAGAAACAGAGAGAAAAGTTACAGCATTAAACAGACATGAAAAATATAGTAGGTTTCGTAAATCTGCCGTTAGGCTCTTTCGACCATAAATTGATTTCGACATCGAGTATCCAATCAATCAGTGAGAGAGAGGCGCTTAAACCGCGTAAGATTTAGCACTACAAATCAGCCAAGTGGGATTGTTAGACGTTTGTTTTCGATCCGATGGCCCATCTGACTGCGCCAAGGAAGTTTCCGACATTGTTTTGGCTGATATGGAAGTTTACATCCCTTTTTCGAAGAAATGCCCTTATAACGGCAAGCCTTGGTTTGACCAAAAATGCAAAGAAGCTGTTGCTTCTAAACAGCTTGCTTACCGACAATGGCGTGAAAATCCTAGCGCCATAAATCATAACATCTTTGTTCGTGCCTGGAAGAGATGCAAAAAAATTATCGACGAAACGAAGGAGGTACACAATCAACGAATTAGAAACAAACGTTTCGCTTGTCCCAACAATTCTTGGTTCTTTTGGTCAGTCGCCAAGGCAGCCAAAATTTGACTAAATCCACCATACCACCACTCACACGGTCAGATAATTCCATTTAAATAACATTTGTTGAGAAAGCGAACTTATTGGCTGAACTCTTTGCTTTACATTCTACTGTTGATTTCCAAAGAAAAACACCATCTACTATTCCCACAATGCAGTCAGGGATGCCCGATATTGTCTTCAGACAGCATATCATAAAACGTATTTTAGTGAAGCTAGACACCAAAAAAGTTTCTGGCGCTAATGGGATACCTGCCATAGTACTCAAACTAACACTAGTAGACTTTTCAACCTATCCTATAGAAAGGGAATATTTCTTTTTTGCTGGAAAAGTGCCACAGTTCAGCCAATACCTAAAAAAGGCAAGAAGACCTTGCCAAATAACTACCGACCAGTCGCGCTGCTTTCAAAAATATCTTGAAGGATTCAACATTATTAGCGACCGTCAAGATGGCTTTCGTAAACATAGATCAACAGGAGATCTTCTGACTTATGTAACACATATTTGGAACAACGCAATTGAACACTTTGGAGAATCTCGAGTGGTTGTTCTTGATATATCCAAGGCATTCGACAGTGTTTGGCACGATAGATTGTTGGCTAAGCCCATGTTTCCACAGAGAGCGTTCTTTACGAATGGCAGCAGACGGATTTCTTTCGAACACTTTCACTATCAACGCCGATGTGCCCCAGGGCTCCATACTGTCTCCTACTCTCTTTCTCGTTTACATAAACGATCTGCTGAAAAAGTCCAGGAATCCAACCTACAGCTTTGCAGATGACAGGACGCTTATCTCTTCATTCACTTTGAACACTCGGATATCGACTACTCAAACGAATATCCGCAGACAGCAGAAAGTCGTTTAACTTAACAAACACCTGAAAAAAATTCTATTTTGAGGTAACAGTAACCAAGTGGAATTTAAGGCTACAAAAACCTAGGAGGCAGTTTTTTCTAAAGTTCACGTTGCTGAACCTGACATAGCTATGTCGGGGCATTCCATTCCTCTAGCATCGTCACTCAATTTGTTGGGCGTTAACACGGGAGCAAATATGTTTTGGCATAAACATGTTGTAAGAATAGCAAAGATAGCTTCTCGAACGCTGGGAATATGATTTCGAATCAGAAAGCTTTACAGTCCACAACAACTATTAAGTCTGTACACAGTTCAAATTCGACCAACTATGGAATACTTCTCCCAAGTTTGGGGCTCTGCTCCCAAACATACACAGCATTTGTTAGATTTTATTCAGAGAAGAGCTGTTCGGCTAATTGGAGACCCGGAAATGGCCAGAAGCCTTGATTCGTTGAAACTTCGAAGAACCGTTGGTGACTTGAGTCTGTTCTACAAGTATTTCCATGGAAAGTGTTCGATGGATGTAGCCCGCTTAATTTCTTCCAGAGCGGTGCTTGCTAGAAATACACGTCGCGCTAATACTTTACATCCGTATGAGGTTCAGCTTGTTACTCTTTATACAACTCTTTTCAAGCAGTCTTTTATATAGAGAACCTCATACCTTTGGAATAATTTGCCCAGGACTGTGTTTCCCATCGAGTACAATTTACAACGATTCAAGACCAATGTAAATCGCTTTTTCCGCACACGTGTCGCTTCTGTAACGCTTTAGGGAACTTCTTGCAGTACGTGTGCTAGACCTATAAAAAATGTATAATACGTATAAATTACTGGTTTTAAAAAAGGCAGAAAGAGATTTTTTTTTTTTTTTTTTTTTTATACAGGGAGAAATCCGCTTTATGGATTTCTGGAGCAGTCTGCGTCACCGTAAGGGTGCCCCAAAGTGCTCCAGGTATGTGGGGCTCACCGACCTGAAGGGTTGGCATACCCACTAAAACTCCTTGTGAGCTGGGAAAACCCTCTACTCCTTTTACAATTCTGGTTTGTCAATGTCTAGATATTTGATGTATGCTAACTCTAAGGTTAATTTTCTAATATGTGGATCTAACCTACCTTAATGCTAACTTAATGCTAACTTAATGCTAACTTAACCTAGTTCCCCATTTTCCGGGGGTGTGGTGTTATAATTGTGTTAGTCGTGTGTGTTGTTTACACTTTTTAAAACTGAAGGAGTTGCTCAACTAAACTACGGCCTTAATTAATCAAGGGTAGTCCATGTTGAATCTAGTGTTGGTTAGTCTAGTGGTAGAATGTCCGTTGGTCGTAGGTATCGATTGCCGACATTTACGTTGCCTCTGAAAGTGTTCGCTATCTCGGGGTTAGGATGGACCGCTGCTTTCTCAAGGAAGCGAAGCTGGGCATTACGCGTGAATTCTTTTATTGTGGGCATTTCAAACTCCCTGTGCAACTGATTGTTGCGGACGAACCAGGGAGCTCCTGCTATGATACGGAGGGCTTTATTTTGGACTGTCTGGACCTTGGTCCGATGAGTTTTGGACATCTGGCACCAGGCCTGACAGGCGTACGTAAGTCCGGCCCTGATTATCGATTTGTAAATTAGCAACTTGTTGTTAGTTGATAATTTTTACTACGATGATTCAGGAGCGGATACAGCTTCCCTAGAAGCTGATTTCCCTTGCGCACGACCATAGGCACTTGGTCCTTCCATACGAGCCGTTTGTCGTATAGAAGGCCCAGGTACTTGATGTTGTTGGCCCATCGGAGCCTAGTTCCATTCAGTGAGAGTTGAGGAGGGGGTATGCGGAAGCCTTTTCCAAAGATTATGGCCTGGGTCTTGGCTGGATTGACCTTAATCCTCCACCGGTCAAACCAGTCACAGAGGCGCGTTAGATGACGTTGAAGTCGGGCCGTGATGTGATCAATTCTCGCTGCTGAAGCGGTAATGGCCGTGTCGTCTGCGTACAATTGGAGGTTGGTGAATCGATCCTTAGGGATATCGGACGAGAAGATATTGAATAGGTGCGGGGATAAGGCGGAGCCTTGTGGGACTCCGGCCCTTATACTCTTTACCTCGGACAGGGATTGTTCGACACGGACTTGGAAAGTCCTATCGGCGAGGAATGATTGAACCAGAGTTGTTAGGTGAGAAGGGTAGCCAAAACGGATAAGCTTAAGGATTAAGCCTTCGTGCCAGACTTTATCGAATGCTTTGGAGATGTCAAGGAAAACAGCGCCAACCCGGAAACCGCGGTTGAAACCGCTGGAGATGTACTGTGCCAGTTTTGTGGCGTGATGAATGGTACCATGCTTTGGTTGAAAGCCGAATTGTTCATCAGGGATGATGTTGAGTTCGGTGCTTTTGTCTCTGATTTCCTCAAGGATAACCCTCTCGGCCACTTTGCCCAATGTTGATATTAGGCTAATTGGCCGGTAGCTGTCAGCCTCGTGGGAAGGAGAGCCAGGCTTCCGAATCATCACAATTTCGGCTTTCTTCCAAGTAGTGGGAAAATAACTGAGTCGGAAAATGCCATTGATGATGTTGGTGATCTCTGAGATCTGCTTAGGAGGAAGCTCCTTCAGAGATTTGGCAGAGATTTTATCATGGCCTGGAGCTTTCTTAGTTGAGCGGGTCTGAATGATGGACTTGACTATTTGCGGAGTCGTAAAGATCCGCACGGGAGGAAGTGGGGTTTGATTGAAGATGCGAATGGTTTGGGCCACCACCGCATCTCTGCCGAATCGTGGGTGAGTGTGAGGGTTTGGTTGAAACCTGTCCTCGAGCATTTCTGCGAATAGACCTGCCTTCTCTAGAGGGGAAGACGCGGTGCCATTCTCGTGACGTAAGGAGGGAATTTGGCTAGGTCCGTCATTGGAGACGGCTCTCGCCATCCTCCAGACGGATGTGGTATCAGGGTTTAAGTCTTCGAGTTTGGAGTTCCATCTATCATTATGAAATTGATATAGGGCCTCTCTGACTATTTCAATATGTTAATTTGCGAGCCTTTTGATGTTAGGGTCGCCGGTCCTTGTAGCTCTCCGCCGGATGCGGTTTTTCTCTCTCGGATTAGTTCCTTGATGTGGGCGGGAAGTTTGCCCTGCATCTTTGCTGGAAAAGTTCGAGTGACATGCAGAAAGAGAACGGTTAGAACTAGCAATAGGCAATAGAACACTGATAGGTCGCAAATACGGAGACGAGACAACCGCTCTAATGTAAGATAGGTGAAGATGGTAATAAACAGCCTATGGCGCCTAGACAAAGGGGAAATTATTATCTTTGAATCTACATTAAGGAAATTTTGCTTCTTTTTTTATTACTCTCCTCTCTCAGTGATAATAAAAATTTTTGTTACGGAGGTATAAAATGATCAACGACTTCACACAATACACCCTAAATGAGTTTTCAAAATAGTTTGTTTCCGATCTTTGTGATCTAATGACCTTGAAGTTATTATTTTTTTATATACCAGATAAATTATTAATAGTAATGCACTCGTGATAATTATATATATATATATATATATATATATATATATATATATATATATATATATATATATATACATATATATATATATATATATATATATATATATATATATATATATATATATATATATATATATATATATATATATATATATATATATATATATATATATATATATATATATATATATATATATATATATATATATATATATATATATATATATATCAAGGATTTTCTACAGCTGACGCTGTCTTCCTTCTCTCTGCCTTTGATTCCATCCGTTTCTATCTTCCCAGTCTCAATCTGTTAGACCCCTCTCCTCCATAGCCTCGTCCACATCGTCTCTCCACGATCGTCTGGGTCTTCCTCTTTTTCTTCTCCCTATAGGGCTCCGCTCCGTTATTTTCTTTATCCACCTATTTTTCTTCAGTGGTGTTTATTGCGTTCTCTTTGATGTTCACTCTGCTTCTTATTTCTGCATTTGTTATTCTCTCTATACATGTCACTCTACAACATCTTCTCTAATTAATTTTAGTTTGATTTCTTTTGTTGATCGTCCATGTTTTTAACCCGTATGCCATTATGCTTTGTATGATTGATTTGTATATGCGTGTTTTATTTCTCTTTGTAATATGTTTGTTCCACAGGATCGAATTTAATTATCTTATGCATGTCCGCGTTTGTCCTAATCTAGCTTTAATCTCTTCTTCTAATGTTGCGTTTTTTGAAATGATGGTTCCTAAATATTTAAATCTATCAGTTACTTTGATTATTGTTTCGTTATCGATTTCTAGATTCTCCGCATTTCCCTTCTTTGTTGTTAGATATTCCGTTTTATTAAAGTTTATTGCTAATCCTGCTTTAGTGTATTATTCTTTTAGTTTTCTTACCATATTACTTGGTCGTCTGCGAAACTTAGAGTATATAAGTAATCTGCTCGTATTGGGACTCTCATTCCACTACATTTTTGCTTCCATTTTTTTAATGTTTGTTCGAGGTATATTTTGAATAGTGTTGGGGATGTAGAGCATCCTTGTAATAGGCCTTTTGATGTTTAGAGTCTCTTCCCTTTTTTATGTCCTATTTTTATGTTGTGTTGTTTTCGTAGAGAGCTTTTACTGCGTATATTAGTTCTTTGTCAATGTCTATTTCTTTCATTGCGTTCCATAATCTTTGTCTTGGTACTGAGTGATAGGCCTTTCTTATGTCTATGAAGGCTAGATAAACTTCTCTATTCTTTGCCAGTTTTTTTTTCCATTGTTTGTTTTATAGTGTATATGTGGTCTATACATGATTTTCCGGCTGTAAAGCCTGCTTAGTCTTTTCCAATTTTTCCTCCAATCTTCCTCTATGATATTTTTAATAATTTTTCCATACAAACGTCCCATACTCGATATTATGCTTAGGCCTCTATAGTTTGTGCATTTTCTGCGATCTTCCTTTTTAAATATAGATACTATATAGGCTTTTGACCAATCCTCTGGTATTTTTTCTCTATTTATCATTCTGTGGAACATGTTTCTCAGCATTCGATGTAATTTATTAGACCCGTACTTAATCATTTCATTTACCACACCTCCAGGCCCTGCAGATTTATTATTTTTGAGTATTTTTATTGTCTTCTTTACTTCTTCATAGCCTAGTTCTATCTCTTTTTTTCTTATTCTGTTCTTCTTCAGGGTTCCCTTCTTGGAATTCTTGTCTGTCTTCTGTTAGTAGTTTTTTATAATATTCTTCCCACTCGCTTTCTGGGATATACTATATATACTTCTTCTCTCTATTGTTGGTTCCTTAATGCTTTAATTATTCTCCATGACTCTGTGCTTCTAGTTCCTCCTATATACTGTTCTACATATTCGCACGATTTTTCTCATCTCTCGTTCTTTTCTTTGTTAACATCCTTCTCGTTTCTGCATTTTTCTCTTTATATTTCTGATTTTGTATTCAGCCATTTTTCGGATAGTCTTATTTTCTCTTTTATAGATTCTTTGGTTTTTTCACAGATTCTAATTTTATGTTTCTTATTCTCGTTGTCTTCTTTACCTAATGCTTCTAGGGCCGCCTGTTTGATGCATTCTTTTATGTGGTCATACACCTGTTGAAGGTTGTCGTAGTTAAATTCATTTAATGTTTGATCTAATCGTCGTCTATATAGGTCTCTTATCATTTAGTCTTGCAGTCTATTTTATTTTTTTGTCTGTTTTTTGTGTTATCTTATTAATATTTCTGTTTTCTTTATCTATTGTTCCTGTTTGTTTTATTGTCTTGTACCATGATACTTTTATGTTTGCTACTAATAGTCTATGGTCTGTTCCACATTCCTCCCCTCTCTTTACTCTTACATCTTTTATTTTGATAGTGGTATCGTTTTTAATTATAATGTAGTCTATTATTGATTTTAAGTTTCGTGTTTCTTGCATCCAAGTATATTTGTGAATGCCTTTGTGTTTATAGAATCCGTTTGTTATTTTGAGGCCGTTTAGGTCACACAGCTCTCTTAGTCTCTCTCCGTTGTCGTTGGTAATGTCTTCTCCAAATGGTCCTACGGTATTGTCCATTGTTTTTCTTCCTGTTCTTCTATTCAGATCTCCCATTATTATTAATTCTTGGTTTTTCTTTACTTTTTGTGTTCCTATTTCTAGTGTTTCCATGAATCTTTTTCTCTTATAGCGTTGTCTTATGTTGGGCCGTATACTCCTAATATTACCATGTCTCTTCCTAGCATTGTTTTATTTAGTTTTATGATTCTTTCATTGATGGGTTCCCAAGATGTTATTTTCCTTTTCCACTTCTTTTTTACTAATATTCCAACTATGGCCTTTGCTCTCTCTTCCTTCTTTACTCCACCGCAAGTATTACATTATAAATATTTTTTGAACTCCTGTTTTCATAAGCTTTCATTTGACACCCCACTCGATGACCCGGTAAAAATTTTATTTTTCGCTTCCGATTTCACCCCCTAAAACTAACCCTTTAAGTCAACATTCAACTTTTAAAACTACGTAGCTCTAATAGGACCATCAATTTCTATATTAATACAAAATTTCAACTTTCTATGCCAAATAGTTTCGAAGAAAATCGGGTGTGACAAACGGACAGACGCCGAAGTGATCTTAGAAGTATTCCTTACGGAACATTAAAAATATTGTCAGGAAATCGTATAAAACAAAATGCAAACAAATATTGTAAAAAACCTAGGCCAATTTCTGTAAAGTCCGCCACTGTTTTTAATTCAAGTCGTATTTTGTCAATTTGAATAAATCGAGACATGTCCTACTTTACAGCGCTCGGACATCTAGAATTTATTTTGTTTGTTGTTTTGGTTTTTTGTCTTTTTTCTTACCGTGTCGTTTCGTATTGGAGGCATTTATAAAGTTATTATGTCTTACGCAACATTACACCATACTGGAAATTCGTTCCGGTATAAAAGTTTACAATGTCTATTGGAATTTAATAATTAAAATTAACGATATTGTGTTAGATATTCGTGTCGAATGTCATCGTTTTTTGCTATAAAATTAATAGACGTTTAATTGTTAATCTATAACGCTATAGAGTATTCTACTCACAAATCGGTCGAAATCACCATATTTTTAGAGTTTTTAACAACATTCTAGTTTCAAATTAGAGGAGATCAATACTTTTTAGTGTTCCGTACGGAATACTTATAAGACCATTTCGGTGTCTGTCGTTCTGTCACACCCGATTGTCGCCGAAACTATTTAACACAGAAAGTTGAAATTTGGTATTAATATAGGAATTTATGGCCCCATAAGAGCCGTGTAGTTTTGAAAGGTAAATTTTGACTTACAGGGTTAGTTTTGGGGGGGTAATCAGAAGAGAAAAAAAAAATTTACCAGGTCATCGAGTGGGGTGTCAAATGAAAGCTTGTGAAAACACGAGTACAAAAATATATGCAATATAGTACTTGCGGACACTTCTCTTTGCATTATTTTTAAAAAATTGCCCAAAATCGCTCTCCCCTACCTTATCTCGAAAAGAACTGACCAAAAATTTTGAAAAAATTCTGGAATATTCCCCACAGGGTATAGATTGAACGGAAATTATCACGAGTGCATTACCTTTAATAATTTATCTGGTATATAAAAAAACAAAAATTTCAAGGTCATCAGTTTTTAGTAAAGATCGGACAAAACTTTGTTGAAAACTCATTTAGGCTGTGTTTTATGAAGTGATTGATCATTTTATACCTCTGTAACAAAAATTTTTATGTATTATTTCATTATATAATACAGAATTTTGAACGAATTCGATATAAAATTTTTTATTAACATTTACGACTAATTAATCAGTTCTCGATATTGAGACCCTTATTATTTCCAGACATATCTTGGGGCCAGACCTTGAAAGTTCCATTAATCTCATTCTGATTAAAATTCTTGCTCTAATCCTTTATATGGAGAACCTCATCCCTTTGGAATAGTTTGCTCAGGACTGTGTTTCTGATCAAGTAAAATTTACAGCGATTCAAGACCGACGTGAATCACTTTTTTTCGCACACGTGTCGCTCCTGTAGCGCTTTTAATGATGAAATTTTGGAGATTCTTCTTTTGTTAATTCGCTTCTTAAGGTAGCCTCAGACGAGAAAGCCCATCGGCGGAAAATCCGGTAACCACGGAAAAAATCGCAAATTAAAAATTCCTGGGGTTTTTTTGAGCGATGCCATGAGGCGTAATTGGCTTGAAAAATATTTTCTTTCTTTCTTTGGGTCCAATTTCAGTTCATCAAATCGAAAAAATTGACTTCAAAGATTTGTTAATATAAAAGTTGATATTAATCGTCTATTCCGGTTTTACAAATCGAGCAGATTTTCATACATTCGTGGAACAGTCCAGCCAAACCATTACTCAATGTGAATGAACTGATATCGAGTATACCGATAGGCCTCGTTGTTTCTGTTCTATATTAGTTTAGCAGCTAGGTACGCCACTATTTGTCTTCTATTTTTGCTCCTTTTCATGATGTTAGTAAGCTGTTTTTTTTTTTTTTTTTAATTGGTAAGTTATTACCGAATATCACCAGTTAAATCAAACATGTGTGAAAAAATAAAAAATTACGAGAAAGAACTGAAAAGTCTTGTCAAAAAACATGGTAAATAACATTTTTTCACAAAAACAAAAATTTATTTCTCAATATAATCTCCACTGAGCTCAATACGTTCCCCTATTTGAAGTCACAAGTTTCAAGAAAAAGTGGACAGAAGCACCGAAGTTTTTTCTTAAAATGAATGACGAATGGTTACAAGGAACATTTGAAATACCTAGGGTAAAACGCCGTTCTTATGGTCGACCAACAAAGTCATTTGAAGAATCACATGAGAGGAACAAGCTTAGAAAAACAGAGGAAATACGTAATAATGCGTGCTGCTCAAATATCCCTTCAAAGTTCTGGAAAGAGAATTACATTCAGTTCTCTAAAAGACATAACTAACTCTCCCTAGGCAGCCCAAGCATATCAGAAAGCATACAGAATGTCAAAGTAGCATGAAAAACTAAATCTAGTAGCGTCTGTCTCAATGTTTGTAGAAGTTGACTTCTCAAGAAGTCAGTATGAAATAACAAAGAATAGTCACAAGCAGTATTGTCTGAGTTACACCGTGGTACAGCAAGCAAGAGAAGAAAGAAGCTTATTGGGTAACTGAAACATGTGCTGAAATTAACTTACAACATTTATTGTGTCACACTGCTAAACGTTTGGCCACATATTTGGAGGACGTACTAAAAGAATTAAATTTAGAAGAGCGTCACTCATTTCGAAATGGGGATCGGACGGATCGCAACAAGCACAATTTAAGCAAAAAATGCAAGAAGATGCAATATTTTTCAAAGTTGCTTTGTTCTACTACAAATGATTTGTGGGAGAAACAAGAAAGTTATTTGGCAGACTCCAACACCCTCTTCGCCACATAGTGTCATCCAATGAGGATTAGATTTGTTAAAGAAACAGTGGATATTACAAATTCCGAAATCACTTACATAGAAAATGCAATACACGCTTTGGGAAATAGCGAATTCGTATAAGGAGACATTTTTTTGCCTTGAAACATAATGCCGCTAACTATGGTCGATGCAAAAGTGTGTAATGCTGCTATTCAACCACTTCAACAATGAGATGCTACATTTGTGGTGCTAGTTCAAAGCAGTTTAATGTAAAAAATAACGTCGATCCAAATGCATTACAGTTTGGCCTGTCTGTACTGACAAAGAAACTTTAAAACAAAAAAAGGCAGAATTACAGGCAAAATTCAGAGAGCAAACGGCCTTAATCGTAGATGTACCAAAAGCTGGATTTGGTAACACTAATGATGGCAATACAAGTAGGAGTTTTTTTGCCACCGTTGAAATTACCGGTGTCGACTTCAACCTCATAAACCGCTTGAAAGTAATTTTGGAAGTAAGATCATATCGAGTGGTCATAAACTCGACTTGAAAAAATTTGCAGACTATGAATGTAATACTCATAAAATTTATGTGGAGTGTTTGGCATCTCATGACTTCTAAGATGCACAAAATATTAATTCACGGTGCAACAGTAATGGAAAAGGCTCTTTTGCCCATTGGCTTACTGTCCGAAGAAGCAGGAGAGGCGCGAAACAAGCTCTTTTGCCTGTACAGCAAAATTTTGTTAGAAAATTCTCAGGAGAAAAATGCAATTTACATCTCCTCAACAGGTTATTGCTCAGCTGAAATCCCTTCACATCTAGTATAAGGTAAGGTATCTCTTCATTCACTTTGAACGTTCGGACATCGGCTACTCAGACGAATATCCGCAGACAGCAGGAAGTCATTCAACTTAATAAAGACCTGGAGGAAATTGTATCTTGGGGTGACAGTAACCAAGTGGAATTTAACGCTACAAAAACCCAGGCGGCAGTTTTTTTTCTAAAAAAGTTAACGTTGCTGAACCCAACATGGTTATGTCGAGGCACTCTATTCCTCTAACATCGTCACTCAATTTGTTGGGCGTTAATCTGGGAGCAAATGTGTCCTGGCATGAACATGTTGCAGGCATAGCAAGGAGAGCTTCTCAAAAGTTGGGAATATTATTTCGAACCAGAAAGTTTTACACTCCCCAACAACTGTTAATTCTTTACAAAGCTCAAATTCGACCAACTATGGAATACTACTCCCATGTTTGGAGCTCCGCTCCCAAACAAGCACTGCATTTGTTGGATTTTATTCAGAAAAGAGCTGTTCGTCTGATTGGAGATCCGAAACTGACCGGCGGCATTGATTCGCTGGAACATCGAAGAACGATTGGCGACTTGAGTTTATTCTACAAGTATTTTTATGGAAAGTGTGCGAAGGATGTAGGCCGCTTAATTCCTCCCAGAGCAGTGCATGTTAGAAATACACGTCGCGCTAATACTTCACATCCGTATGAGGTTCAGCATGTTATTCGTCGTACAACGCTTTTCAAGCAGTCTTTTATATGGAGAACAACATCCCTCCGGAATAATTTGCCCAGGACTGTGTTTCCCACCGAGTACAATTTACAGCGATTCAAGAATAACGTGAATCGCTTTTTCTGCACACGTGTCGCTCCTGTGGCGCTTTAGACACTTCCCTGCAGCACGTGTGCTAGACCCATAAAAAAGCCCTAAAAAAAATCTATGTCGTTTAGTAAAGAAGCAATACAATTGCTTGTTTCTGCTGAACCCAATAATAACGACGAAAGTTCCGAAGAAGAAGAGACATCCGCAAAGGAATCTGCACAGGAAGCCGAGGAATGGAGCTGGGGAGCGAGCGAAGAGACGTGAATAATTAATTTTGTAATTTTAGTTTAAGTCAATATGTTTTTTTCTCAATATACTGTTTTTTTTATATATTAAAATATATGTTTTTTTCAAAATATGCACTCGAAAAAGATTTCACTGCTATATTTAGAAATAAAACCCGATTTAAAATATCTAAAAACAAAAAAGTAATTTTGGCCTCATAAAACGCTGAAATACCCCTATTTGAAGAAATCTTCATGGATGTTGTGAGATGTTTTATGTTACCTGTTCCATTAGAAGCCAAATTACAAAGGTAGGAGTGGCAGTGTCTTATATTAGAACGAATGTTCAAAAACAAATTTCGAACAGAGAGATGGTATTGACTTTTGTGATAACCTTGCTAACCAAGACGCATACAGTGATAAATCCTGGCCCCACATTTAGGTGTACTGAGCTGGTTGAGGGATTTGAAATTCACGCTTGAGGACGCCGGAAAGTTGAGCCATTAAAAAATTGAACCGAGCAATGTTATCATTGAAAAAATGACTGATTTTGAAAATAGCCCGAAATTGTGGGTGAGATTGAAAAAATAATAAATTGTCAATTTTAAAGCCAACTTCGTACAAAATTTTTGCTAAAAATGTGCACGTTTACAAATTGAATTCGCGTTTCTCTTAAGTTGAGTCACCATCTAATCGGCAGTTATAAAACCACAAAGAATCAACTAAAGTTGATGTTATCATGTGCTGGTCTCCGTATTCACCTGATCTAGCACCATATGACATCATTTTCTTCCTACAGATGAAAGGAAAGCGATAAAATTACCATTGAAAATTTTGAAATAGTGATCACGATCCTGTACCGCACCACAAGAAATGATATAAAAAACTTATTTAAGGATTAATAAACCATGTCAAATGCTTTATAGAAGCTGAAGGAGAATAAATGGATTAAAATCAATGATTTAGACAATGACAAATGACCTGTATTTTATTTTCTATTAAAAATTCGGTTTTTTCTTTGACAGAAGATTATATTGTCAAAAATTGGAAATTGATGATGATGGCTGCATCACTGCTACTGTAGTAAAATTTTCCAATTACTTCGCTTGCCAAAGTCAATTTTTAAGAAGTTGCCCTTGCCAAAGTCAATTTTTAAGAATTTTTTTTTAATAAACACGCAATAGTCATTGCGATCATAAATATTAACAGTATAAACATGGTCCTCAGATCAAGGTTTTTAACATTAACTGAATATCTCTAGCACTATCATATTTGTATAAAAATAAAGAAGGAATTAAATATAATATACAAAAAAATCTCGGGTCAAAAGGGGATTAGAATGAAAGATTTAACCGGAATGAACTAGATGTTTCACATTTTAATTGCCATCTTGTACCGCTTTAAAATGACCTTATTGCCTGTGAAGACAAAAAAACGATTAAGTATTTATTATCTAAATATAAACTTTCAAATGCATTTATACAGATAATCGTATTTTTATTTTAATAACGAATCAAACATATTTTTTTTTCCTAACATAAAGATATTTTAGTTTACATACTTTAGATTACATATTTCTTCGCCCCGAAGTTATTTTGCCAGCGCAGAGGAGAATATTTTAATTAAAGTCGTAAATACAATATTACACCAGTCTAACAATAGGTCCTGTGCTGATATTCTAATAATAGGAAAAATGACTGTCGAAATCGCTTCTGTCTCTGTTCCTTCTATTAAAGGTGATAAGTAGAGACCGGATTATATACATTTGCATATTTTCATATGCATTTGCATATTTAGACCATTCTCACCGATTATTGCATATTTTACCCAAAATCTAGTAACGATGCATATTTTCCCTATATTTACAATATTTCGCGGTATTACTAGGCAATTGAATTACTCAAGATATTGTTAATGTCGCCGTCTGGAACCGATCTTATCGCCGGGACATTACCTGCAACAATCTAAACATCGATTAGGTCATAGTTCCAAGGGAATACCCAAAATTACGACGGTATTTTATTCCTCTGTTTCTTGGTCGGGATATTTAGTGATAAGTACTTAGTTTCTAAGAATATTTGTTTGAGCGTGGATCAAATAAACAATTTTCTCGAAGACGAATTTTTATTTTAAAACAAGATATCAGTTTTAACATTATTGTTGACGCGCTTGCATCAGTGTAGTCTTTTGGCAATTTTTAACGTGATGTGTTACAGCAGCAAGTAGCAGTGATTCCACTTCTATAGGCAAACAGAAAAACCACTTTAGCATGGATTTATGTGAAGCATTGCTTGCAAGTAATATTCCTCTCCACAAACTTAGAAATCCTACATTCAAAGATTTTCTGCGAAAATATTGCTTGAATCAAAAAATACCAGACGAATCAACACTGCGTAAAAATTACATACCAACAATTTACCAACATGTTCTGGAAGAAATACGTAATGAACTTAAGGATGACATTATTTGGGTTTCATCTGATGAAACTACCTACAGTTTTGGTCGCTATATTGCGAATTTAATTGTGGGTGCATTAAGTTTAGAGCCTTCTTCTTCCTATTTGGTGGCCTGCAAAGAACTTGACAAGACAAATCATTCTACAAACGCCAGATTTGTGAATGAGGGTATTAAAAATATTTCCTGAAACTTCTGCAGATGAAAGAGTGTTTATATTTCTCTCAGATGCTGCTCCCTATATGATCAAGGCAGCCAAAGTCCTCCAAGTATTTTATCCAAATTTAATTCATGTGACGTGCTTTGCTCACGGAGTCCATCGACTCGCTGAAGAAGCTACGATCCACGTTTGGAAATGTAAATAAACTGATTTCATCAGCAAAGAAAGTGTTTCTTAAGGCACCTGCTCGCAATAACGCCTATAAAGAAAAACTGCCAAATGTGCCTTTACCTCCCGAACCAGTGGTAACTCGATGGGGAACATGGATTCAAGCTGTACTATTTTACAATGAACATTTCGAAGCCATCAAAGGTGTAGTAAATGACTTCGATAGTGCAGAGGCTATAGTAGTTCGTCAATCCAAGGAAGCATTTAACGATTCTGATATTTAAAAAAAAACATAGCTTTGATTAGCACTCATTTTTCCCCACATACCTGCGGGTATTAAAAAACTTGAAACTCGAGGTTTGGCGTTAACCGAATCAATTCAGTTAATGAATAAAATCCGTCAAATAAACTCCACATTGCCAAATGTATTCCCGCGTAAAGTTAAAGAAAAGTTTGAAAACATTTTGTGCAATAACCCAGGGTTTGAACCTTTGTGTCAAATTGATAGTTTTATTAATGGGACGGGTGAACTTTTGCCAGAAACAATAAGTGCTAACATAGCACCCAAATTCAAATACTGCCCAGTTACCTCAGTGGATGTAGAACGGTCTTTTTCCACTTATAAAAATATTCTAAGTGATCGAAGACACAATCTTACTGCACAAGAATACAAATGTTAAATAATTTTAAAAAATGTTAAATAATTGTTAATTAAATTTAAACATCGTCGATAACTTGTTAATTTTATGCTGATTTTGAAATAAAAAACTAAAAATTACTACTTTTATTATTATTTAATATTGCACATTTTGACTCTTCATGCATAGTTTAAGCATTTTTCAAGATTTTTATGTTGCATATCATCCGGTCTCTAGTGATAAGTATGTCACTATCTTAAAAGCAATTAAAAAAATGTCCGAAAGTATGTCTACAAGATTGGCTCCATTTTACTACTTCTATCACTCTCTAGCATAGTTACTCAATTTGTTGGGCGTTAATTTGAGATCAAATATGTCTTGGCATGAACATTTTGCAAGCATAGTAAAGAAAGCTTCTCAAAAGCTGGGAATATTATTTCCAATTAGAAAGCTTTACACTCCGCAACAACTGTTAATTCTGTACAAAGCTCAAATTCCGTCAACGATGGAATACTGCTCCCATGTTTGGGGCTGTGTTCCCAAACAAACACTGCGTTTGTCGGATTCTATTCAGAAGAGAGCTGTTCGCCTGACTGGAGACCCAGAACTGGCCAGCAACCTTGTTCACTGGAACATCGAAGAACGGTTGACGACTTGAGTCTATTCTACAAGTGTTTTCATGAAAGTGTTCAATGAATATAACCCGCTTAATTCCTCCCAGAACGGTTTATGCTAGAAATACACGTCGCGCTAATACGTTACATCCGTATGAGGTTCAGCTTGTTACTCTTTGTACAACCCTTTTCCAGCAGTCTTTTATATGGATAGCCTCATTCCTTTAAAATAATTTACCCAGGACTGTGTTTCCTACCAAGGACAATCTATAGCGATTCAAAACCGACGTGAATCGCTTTTTCAGCACACGTGTCGCTCTCGTAGCACTTTAGGGATTTCCCTGCAGCAGGCCTATAAAAAAAATCATGTCGCTTCTTTTATTAATGAAGATCAAATTACTGACTAATATTCTAATATGCTGCGAAATACAGTAAAATATAAAAATCTAAGAGCCTTTGTATGAGGAATAAATGTTCCATTACGACTGATGGAACTTTATATATACGGTGTTTTAGTAACATCATCATCTACATGTTACTTCCTTATTAAACAAAATATTTAAAATATTAAATAGCAAATGATAACACAGGGGAACAGCTGTTTTGATGTCGAGGTTTTTTTGAGCTGATTCTATATCAATTTGATGTCCTGAATTCAAATAACGTATTCATTTGTACCTAGGAGCTCAAATTTTTAAGATATACAATTTTAGAGAAATATAAGTTACATTATTGTAACTCAAATCCGTAAGTGTAGTAAACAAAAGTAGATACGAAATTTTTATTTTAGTTATACAAAATACAATATTATGTCGCACTTACAAACAAAAAAAAAAACATTGAAGAAATGAAATAGTCACTCAACACTTGGAAAGCTTCTTTTCCGCGACATTCTTGAATGTTTTTTTAAACAGTCCCTTTTTAAACTCCAGCAGTAATCTGCCATCATGTGCATGTCCCATCTTCCTTGGTAGCGGTCCTCCATAACTTTAATATATTGGTGAAATCTTTCACCTTGTTCCTCACTCATGTCTCCTAAATTTTCTGGAAAACGGTCTAAGTGGCTGTGTAAATAGTGTATTTTAATACTCATATTGCACCCTAAGGATTTGAAACTATTAAGCATCTTGTTAATCATTTCAACATAGTTTTGAGCTTTATGTTTGCCTAGAAAATTTTCTACAACTGCAACAAATGATGTCCAAGCTTCTCGTTCAACTTGATTCATTGAATTTATGAAGGCAGAATATCCCTGCTTTGAGTTTTTCTGTGCTCAACTGATGCATTTTTACCCCTATATATGCAAAACAAGACCCATTCTTATCAAGAGCCTTTACAAATTGCTTCATTAAACCCAACTTTATATGTAACGGAGGAAGTATGATTTTTTCTCTTTCAACCAAAGCGTCGTTAATGACATTCTTTTCCCCAACGTCCATGTTTTCTCTCTGAGGCCAATCTTTTCTAACCCAGTGGTGTGTTTTGTCCCTACTATCCCAGAGGCACAAGAAACATGGATATTTCGTGTAACCACTTTGCTGCCCAAGAAGAAAGTTTACCATTTTTAAGTCTACACAAATCATCCATTGATGTTCGTAATACTTTATCTTCTGCAAGACCAAAGCTATGATATTATATTCTTCTTTCAGTTTCGTTGAGTGATCTAGTGGTATTGAACCATATTTATTCCCATTATGTAGAAGGACACATTTTAAACTTCGCTTTGAACTGTCAATAAATAGGCGCCAATCATCTGGAATATATTCAGAAAGTCCCATTTCTTTCATGAGTCCCCTAATTTCGTAACAAAATACAAGATTGTCTTCTTGAGAAAAGAATGGTAGCAGATCTTTTTCTCTTGTACGGTAAAAGGTAATTTTGGTTCCTTGTTCCAGTAAATTTTTGTCGTTCAACCTAGAAGCCAGTACTTCAGAAGCTTTTTTCGATAAATTGAGATCCCTGGTGAGATCATTTAATTCATTTTGATTGAAGCGTTGAGGAACTGATGACGTTCCCTCATAGTCACTGTTAGTTTCATTAGCATCAGAACTTCTATTAGCATCAGAAGAGCGATCAGAGGGAAAATATTCGTCATCAGAGATATGTGGTAGCTGATGAAATGTTGGAATCGGTATTTCATCTGAGTGCGGGATAGGGCGTATTGCCGAGTCTAAATTGGGATAAGTCCACTTACTGCGGTTATTTCGATTGATTCCATTAGTATTTACTAAACAGAAATAACAATCATTGAAGTGGTTTTTTGGTTCTCTCCAAACCATTGGTACGCCGAATTTTAGACATTTTCTTTTCCCGGTAGTCCACTGCCGTAAATGCTCTGTACAAGTTTTACATACGAGATGCGGGGCCCACGTTTTGTCCTGATCACCAAGCTTAACTTCAAAGTATCCAAGATACGCTCGCTTTCCAAAGTCAGTAATAGTTTGTCTGTTTTGTTGAAACATGTATTCTCCGCATATATAGCAAAACACCTCAGGTTGATTTACACAACTTCTTCTTGAACTGGAACCTGAACTCATTTTAATTCTGTTCAATAACACAAAAACACTCTTTTCTTAACATAAAATAACACGCCGAATTCGATCTACTCTCATTAGTAAGAACGCACAAACTCACGAGACTTACCCGAGTTAGGTGATTAAAAGGGTCAGTTGAGGTACCTGATAGGCAATGGTTCCACTATTTATAAATTTACCTGGAATTTACTTAATTACAGACTGACAATAAAACCATTGTACCTACATTAATGAATATATAATAATTTTAGAACTCTCATAAATGAATATACTGAATAAAAACCACATTGGTAGATAAGTTGATGTATCTAAAGAAGTAGAGCTGATAGAGAAAAACGGATTGCATGTATAGATTTAGCGTCCCAAATATAGTTAAAATCAGCTCTAAAATCCCAGGCACCAAAACAAAAAATATTTTTTGTTGCCCTGTGTAATCTGTAATATATGGTAGAATCTCCAATAAAGAAACTTCACAATATGGATTTTTAGCATCTAGAAAAAGCCATAACCGTACACTTCTTTACAATAAGAGTTAAGTAATTGTTTCCACAATAGGATATAAGATTGTCTAAATCACTTTACTAACAATGGTGGTCACTATAATTGTACAGGGTGGCCCAAATTGGATACTTTTAAAGGTAAACCCTTTTATCTAAAGGAGATAGACGAAAGCTGATGTCGGTATCTAGGCTCAATTTTTATGATAAACTCAATGGTGAAAACCGCATATCGATATCTAGTACCGTTTTTCAACTAATATTTTAATAGTTATTAACGCAAAAATATATTTTTTAATTCGGACACCCTGTATATTTTTCCTTATCCGAATAGAGCTTCAAATTACCATTCTAAAAATCTAGCACACTTTATATTTTACTTAAATCTACTTCAAAATATAAAGATTTTCAGTTTTTACGCGAGTTTTAAATGCACATTTTGTGAAGTAGGCTTTGAACGGAACGGCAATATCAATCGTTTACCGATAGCAGTCAAATCGTAAAAAAAAATTCTCATAAGTAACTCTAAGAATCATAACAACAATGAAATTTACTAAATGCTATAGTACTTTAAACTATGTAGAAAATAAAACAAAACAACAATAAAACAATTTATTCCGAGACGAACAAACTAAAACAAAACAATTTTCTATAAGAGATGTTCGAAATATCGACCAGTTTCATTTACACATAGGCGGCACCTTTTCTGGACACTTCTTACCGAGTTGATTAGTTCAACAGGAGTGAGAGCTGCAAAACTTTGTACCACTGCGACTTCTAACTCACATTAAATCCAAATCTGCCTTGATTTCTTTGCTCCACAACTAAATGAGGATTTTCTTGTGCCCACGTATAAGAATTGTAACGGTTAAAAAATACCTGCATTGCTTACATAAGCTTCGTCTGTCCAAATACAATTTAATGAAAAATTCGGAACATGGTTACACTTCTCCAGAAACCATTGGCAAAAATCCATTCGCCGTTGAAAATGTCCGTCTCTAAGGTGATTAACTTTTTTTGTCCTATATGGCCTGAGTTTGTGCTTCTTTAAAGTACTACTTACGTTAGTGTTGGGATTATTTCTGATAGTTCCTAAAACTACTATTCCCTTATCCCTGTTTGATGCATAATTTTTGGGTCGTTTCTTTTCAAACTGGCCACTATTAACTAGGTTATGGCGCAATCGAGCGAATATATCCTTGAAGGGTTGACGCCTCTTTGGATACCGTTCGTGGTATAAATTACTTGCCGCTTCCGAATTTTTACCGGTTTGCAAGAACCACACTATCATATCCCATTTTTCGTAATTTTCAATTTCATTTGACAATTCAATAACTGATCCTGAAGTAAAATTTGAGAACTATGTGTAAACAATTGAATTAAACCATATGGCCGCTCCGTCCAAAGCCTACTTCCCAAAATGTGCATTTAAAACTCGCGCAAAAACTAAAAATCTTTATATTTGGAAGGTGATGAAAGTCGCTGAACACACTTTTTTTTGACATTCAGGAACAAAAAAAATCGTTAGGCCATAAATTAGGTGAATACGGATAATGAGACATTATTCGATGTTTTTCTTCGGCAAATAATCAATTGTTTGACGTGCTGTGTGAGAGTTGGCATTGTCATGATGAAGAATGATGTGACGATTTCGGTTGTTTTTCCTAATTTCATCGATAACTTCTGGCAAACAAATTATTTCAGCGTTAACTGTTCTTCGATCTACTAATGCAATGGTCGCAACATGTCCAGTATAACTAAAGAAACAAGCGATAATTTTTTTGGAAGTGCTTGGCGAACTTTGTTGGATTCGGTTCATCTTGGAACACCCAATCGGGGGGTTGCTTGGTTTCCGGCTCGCACGAATATGTCCAAGTTTCATCTCCTGTTACGATGTTGTATAAGGATTTTTCATGTGCTTGGTCGAATTTTTTGTGCATTTCCTTACACCAAGTGGCACGAGCCCGTTTTTGAGTTTCGGTCAAATTATCGGGATCCATCGGAAACAGTTATTTTTCACAGCTAAATATTCGTGCAAAATCGAATATACTGCAGTCTTCGATATGCCTAACGATGCCCCTCTCTCACGGTCAGTCACATGCCGATCTTTTACAATCATGTTGTATACAGCATCGATGTTTTTTGAAACAATAACCGCTTTTGGTCGACCTTCACGAAATTAATTCATCGCTGACGGAAGCACGACCATGACGAAATTCTGCAAACAAATTGTAAACAGTCTTTTCTGATGGTGATTCATTACGAAAAGTTGAACGAAGCGATTCGAGGCATTATTGTTGAGTTAAGCCTTTACCAAAATCGTAAATAATTATCCAACGAAAACCGTTACGTGAAATTTCCATTTGTTCACAGAAGTATTTTTCCTTAAACGCTCATTGTAAACAAACTACTCGCCCAAATTCTGAGCTGCCACTGTTTTAACAATAAAAAATGTCAAATATTACAACAATGGTAATGTCACACCTCAATAGCGCTATCTAGTGGTCCTTCGTAAAAGCTTAAACGGCAGCCCGAAAAGTAATATACAATACAATGCCGATTATCTGAAGTCCGGTTTATCCGAAGCAAACTGTTAAAAAGCTAATTGTATTCCGATTAAACGAAGAAATCCCCATTATTCGAAACAGACGATGAGTGGATTCCCTAAAGCGTTGGGGACTCCCCGTCGTCTAGGATTTCACCGCTGTCTATGTTTTGGTTAGTCGACGAGTGTAGTTACTTATTACGTCTATTATTATCGCAGAGGTAATAGTTTCGTTTTAATAGATAATTTACAAAATGGAGCGTCATAACAATAAGCGTAAACATGTTGTTATTACCTTAAAAGAGAAACTTGAAGCAATTCGACGTTTAGATAATGGTGAACTTCTTAAAAATATAGCGAAGGATTTAGGTGTAGCCTCGAGTACTGTTCCAGAGTGGAGAAAAAATCGTGAAAAACTTTAAAAATGGTGTAGTGTTTTGTCATCGCCAACACAGGCACGAAAAAGTATGAAAAGCTGTGAATAGCAAAAAGTAGGTGATTCTTTATTTTTATGGTTTACACAGAATCGAGAACGTGGATCAGGGTATAATGGAAAATTTAAAACGCAATTACAGACGTTTTGTTACTGGAGCATATTTTAGACGAAGTAGATGAAGGTGGCAATCTTACTGATTGTCTAAAAGAGATAAATTTGAAAAATGTTATATATTGGATAGCTTCAGCCTGGAATCAAGTAAAGAGTAGTAGTCTGGAAAAATCTTGGTCAAAATTGATTCCACAAGAGGAGAGACATTACTCAGATGCAGAAACAGAAGATAATGAAAATTTACATCAAATTATTACAAGAATATCAGGATGTGAAAGTGTTACGGAAACCGATGTTTGTGAATGGTTAAACAGTGATAGTATGCAAGATGA
Source organism: Pachyrhynchus sulphureomaculatus (assembly GCA_019049505.1). Lineage (NCBI taxonomy): Eukaryota > Metazoa > Arthropoda > Insecta > Coleoptera > Curculionidae > Pachyrhynchus > Pachyrhynchus sulphureomaculatus. The sequence continues at coordinate 39,401,347 of CM032446.1, read as the reverse complement.
AATGACTGACCAAGAATTAATTAAAAGTGAATGCAAAAATGCTAATAAGATAGACAGTGATGATAACGAAGTAAAAGCCACTGACAATATTCCAGTAAAAATGTCACATTTAGAAGGACTAGAGGCTCTAGAAAAAGCGTTAACTTAGGTAGAGCAACAAGAAAATGCAACCGCCGCGAACGATTTGCTTATCAAATGTTGGAGATAATTGCAGCCAAAATCAGAACTAACGCAAAACGAGTGCAGTTAAAAATTACCTCATTGTTAAGACATTAAAGTTAAGAATGAAACTATTTTATTTTCGATTTTCCGTACATACCTATACATAAAATAAGTAAACTAATTGTACTAATAAATTGTTTTAATAAATACCAATGTACGTAATAGCATATCGTATAAATGCTTTTAAGTCAATCTGCAATATTGTATTCATTCTAAACTTCTATTTTATAAAAAAATTCGGATTAACCGAAATTTCGATGATCTGAAATCACTTTGGTCCATATTATTTCGGATAATCGAGATTCTACTCTATAAATAATTAAAAATATATAGTTTTTATGATATGTTAAAAACTAGATGAGTGATCTCTTTTTCAAATACGTAAAAAAATTGTTTCAAAATGCTACAAACTCTGTATTTATTTTCTTTAAATGAGGTCGGTAACAAGACTATAGTTACGAGAATATCCAGAACACAAAGTTTAGTATTGTTTTCGTGTACATTATGATCTCTTGAGTTTGAAAATTATCTAAAAGTGTGAGTATATGTAGAAAGTTTAGCGGTCCTGGTGAACAACAGTTCTTTATTAATTTTGGGCATAGGCCATTACTATAATTGCGACAATCACAAGGAATATAATTTAAGTCGTCTACAGTTCCACATAACTCGTTTATTTCGGATTTTATCACATTATTTTTTTTTTTTGATGTATAGGATAACGTGCATGGCCGAATTTAAGTCGTATTATGGTAGAAATAAATCTTCTGGATATGTTCATTTGACTGGGCCAATAAATGTTTTGGAATTTCTTGATAAATCTGAGATAAAGCTATATTAATCCTTCTTCTGAAGTTTTTCCAGCTATTTTATGATTCTATCATGATTTTTTAATCTACAATATATATAAAATTCATCTATCTGTTTGTCCGTGAGTGAGCTTATCACTCAAGAACCACTTATCCGATGTAAGTGTTATTTTTCTTTAATTCATACATTTGTTCTCTGGCCAGGTTATCTATATTCTTCTATAATATATATAAAATGCAACCTCTCTCTGCCTGTCTGTCTGTCCGTTAGTGCGCTTGTCACTCCAGAACCACTTATCCGATTTACGTGCTTTTTTTAAAAAAACATACATATGTTCTCTGGCCAGGTTATAGGATATATTTTTATTACGTTAAGTAACATAAGGAATAAGCACTGACGATAATAGTGAATCAAGTCGGAAAAAAGTTTGCCGCGAGCGCGTTTTCTTGCAATCCACTGCCTAAAACTATAATAATAAGGAACAATATCATGTAGCAAAGAATATAATCTATAATATATATATATAATGCAACTCTCTGTCTGTCTGTCTGTCTGTCCGTTAGTGCGCTTATCACTCGAGAACCACTTACCCGATTTTACGTGCTTTTTTTTTAAAAACATACATATGTTGTCTGGCCAGGTTATAGGATATATTTTATTACGTTAGGTATCATAAAGTCGGAAAAAAAATTTGCCGCTATCCCGTTCTCTTGCAATCCATTGCTTAAGCAATAATAATAAGGAACAATATCATGTAGCAAAGAATATAGTATATATAAAATGCAACGTCTCTCTGTCTGTCTATCTCTCCGTTAGTGCTCTTATGACTTGAAAACTACTTAACCAATTTCATGTTTTTTTTTTAATTCATACATTTGTGCTCTATCCAGGTAATCTATAATCTTCTAAAATGTATATAAAATGTAACGTTTCTCTGTCTGTCTGTACGTTAGTGCGCTTATCATTCGAGAACCAGTTATCCGATTTACGTGCTTTTTTTTAAAAAAACATACATATGTTGTCTGGCCAGGTTATAGGATATATTTTATTACGTTAAGTATCATAAGCAATAAGCAGTTACGATAATGGTGAATTAAGTCGGAAAACAAATTAGCCGCAAGCCCGTACTCATGCAATCCACTGCTTAAACAATAATAATAAGGAACAATATTATGTAGCAAAGAATATAGTATATATAAAATGCAACGTCTCTCTGTCTATCTATCTCTCCGTTAGTGCGCTTATGACTTGAGAACTACTTATCCGATTTCATGTTTTTTTTTTAATACATACATTTGTTCTCTATCCAGGTAATCTATAATAATCTTCTAAAATGTATATAAAATGTAACGTTTCTCTGTCTGTCTGTCCGTTAGTGCGCTTATCATTCGAGAACCAGTTATCCGATTTACGTGTTTTTAGTGTTCCGTACGGAACACTTATAAGATCACTTCGGTGTCTGTCTGTCTGTCCGTCTGTCTTTCTGTCTGTCTGTCTGTCTGTCTGTTTGTCTGTCTGTCTGTCTGTCTGTCTGTCTGTCTGTCACACCCCGATTTTCTCCGAAACTATTTGACATAGAAAGGTGAAATTTGGTAATAATATAGGAAATGATGGCCTCATCAGAGCCATGTAGTTTTGAGAATTAAATTTTGAGGTAAGGGGTTAGTTTTGGGGGGTGAAGTCGGAAGCGAAAAAAAAATTTTTTTACTAGGTCATCGAGTGTGATGTTAAATGAAAGCTTGTGAAAACACGAGTAAAAAATATACATATAATATTATACTTGCGCGCACTTTTCTTTGTATTATTTTTAAAAATTCGCGAAAAATCGCTGTCCCGGGCCTTATCTCGAAAAGTACTTATCAAAAAATTTCGAAAAAATTCTGGAATATTCTCCACGGGGTGTAGATTGAACGAAAATTATCACGAGTGCATTACCTTTAATAATTTATATGGTATATAAAAAAAAAAAAAAAAATTTCAAGGTCATCGGATTTCAGTAAAGATTGGAAACAAACTTTGTTGAAAACTCATTTGGGGTGTGTTTTGTGAAGTCACTGATCATTTTATACCACCGTAACATAAATTTTGACTTAAGGGGTTCGTTTTGAGGGGTGAAATCGGAAGTGAAAAAATTTTTTTTACTAGGTCATCGAGTGTGGTGTCAAATGAAAGCTTGTGAAAACACGAGTAAATATATATATATATATATATATATATATATATATATATATATATATATATATATATATACCTATATACGAGTATATATATATATATATATATATATATATATATATATATATATATATATATACTCGTATATAATGTAATACTTGCGCACACTTTTCTTCGTATTACTTTTAAAAAATCGCTGGCCCCTACCTTATCTCGAAAAGTACTGATCAAAAAATTTTGAAAAAATTCTGGAATATTCTCCACGGGTATAGATTGAACGAAAATTATCACGAGTGCATTACCTTTAATAATTTATTTGGTATATAAAAAAAAAACAAAATTTCAAGGTCACCAGTTTTCAGCAAAGATTAGAAACAAACTTTGTTGAAAACTCATTTGGGGTGTGTTTTGTGAAGTCACTGATCATTTTATACCACCCTAACAAAAATTTTTATTTTAAAAACAATCAACGTACGGAACACTAATTGTGCAAGTTCAACTTGCACTTGACCGGTTTTTTTTTTTAAATCTTACCTAAATATTTATCAAAAAAAAATCTATAATATATATGAAACCGAACGTCTCTCTGTATGTCTGGCCGTTAGTGCGCTTAGCACTCAAGAATCACTTATCCGATTTACATGTTTTTTATAAAATACATATGTTTTATGTACTAGTGAATCAAGTCCACGCGAGCGGAGCCGCTGGCACGGTTTGTGTATACATATAATCCTATTGGAACTGATAAGAATTCACCGTCGACGATTGCCTCCTTCGCCATTTCAGAGTTTTAATGCAATATTATTCTAATAGAGAACAATTCGGTTTTTCTTTGAATCGTAAAAAAGGTCAAAACCTTATTAATCCTTTATTTATTTACGTTGACAAACTACTTTATACAGTTACTGACTGTTCAATGATTAAGTAAACCGACTCATGAAAATTCTTTGACCTATGATGTGGTTTTTTTTTTCGCTGAAATCCTGCCCGTATCTTTTTCTCGTAATCCATTTGAACTAAAAAAAAGTGAATGCACTTTTTACACAGACACGCTATTAAGAATACTGCATTATTTACTTAAACAAACATATGTCTGCCTATTTATTATAAATAAATAATTTTTTGCAAACGTGTTTTTTTTATTGATATTATCTTAGTAGTGTCAGGACGGGGCTTAATTTTATGGTAAACGTGGTAGATAAGTAGAAATTTAATAATTTCTTAAGCTAAATGTTGATTGCTTGCCATAATTACCTGAATTTTTACTTCTCTTGCTGACGTGAAGTTTCGTGTTCATAAAAAATCAGCCTTAGAAATTTTTGCATTTTTTTTACGTTTCCTCGAATACAAAAAGCATAGTTTCCCATTTCCGCCAGTCTGTCTACTTAGTTACTTACTTCCTCTTTTGAGTAGGTCACAGACCTGTTCTACTTCATTATTTAGCCTCTTGTGATTCGGATGTCCAGCTGTCTCTCCATCTCTTTGGTCTTTTTATCATTTTCGTATCTTCCAACCTTTGTACAAGTTCTCTCACTCACTCTCTTCTTCTCTTTCTTCCCCATCTGAATATATCCTCTACCTTGCATTGTTCTCTTAAGGTGTTGTTACTCACTCTGCCTAATAAACTGTTATTGCTCTCAGTATCTTCATTTCATTTGTTCTTAGTAGCTGTTTGGTTTTGCTTGTGTCTGTTTCTATGCTATAAGCCAGTATGGGTCTAACGCAAGTTTTATATGTGCTTGTTTTTGCTTCTACACTTAGATTTTTGTTGTTTTCAAACTACATCTCTGAGGGTCTCTAATATTGCTGCTGCTTTATTTGTTTGTTGTCTCACTTCTTCTGTTATATCTCCGTAGCTAGTAATTAGTACTCCAAGATATGGCAATTTCATTACTTGCTCTATTAATATCCCATTTATTTCTAATTTACGCCTTACTGGTTCTTTAGCTAATGTGATGCATTTTGTTTTGTCGGTATTGACTTCCATGTTGTATCTTTCTGCTACTTGTTTGAATTATAGAGCAGTCTTTGTTCCGTGTGTGATATTAGAACAATATCATCTACATATCTCAGTATCTTTATTTGTTTATCTCCTAGTTCGTATCCATCGTTGACTAGTTTTACTTGTCCATTATTATACAGAATAGTAAAGTCTTATTCCTACTTTTGTATTTATTTCCTTTGTTAATTCGTTATTACTTCTTATTCTTGTTGTGTTACCGTGATTGAGTCTATTAAGTAGGAATAAAATCTGATATAGCTTTAGGGGAAAGGAGTGAGAGGCAATAAATTTTGTATACTACTATGTACAAAAATTCAGGGGATTAAATTTTTTAAAAATAGGTGCGATATTGATGAGAAAAACAATAACAGAGTGTAGATATAGGTACCTAGGTTGAAAAGTTCTTGACCTGACACATGGATGGCGTCAGAAACTGTGAAATCATATTTGTATTGGAAAGTTCCATCCTTTATATAAACAAATTTTATTTCGATGTGTATTTCTCAAGCGTGTTTGGATCGTTTTAAGCAAAATAAAATAGATTTCAAGCATCATTTCATAACTGTTGATGAAAGTTGGATCCTCCACTATACACCAGAGTGAAAAGAACAGTCGAAACAATGGAATAAAGCCGGTAGAAGAACCAATCCAATCCAAAGAACCTTTTAGATCAGTTGGATGCAAAAATTCGTGGGAAGAGGAAAAGAATGATTTTTCATCCAGACAATGCAAGTGTTTGACGATGGCAAAATACAGCGAATTAAAGTACGAGTTGCTTGAACATCCAGCGTATTCACCAGATTTGGCTCCCTCTGACTATTATCTATTCGCAAACCTGAAAAAATTCCTGGTTGGAAAGCATTTTATATCAAAGGACGCAGCTACTGCAGCCGTGGATGGATATTTTGCAGACTTCCTGAATTACACTTTAATGATGGTATTGAATTATTGCAAAAACGTTGGAATAAATATATTAACGTTTCAGAAGATTATGGTATATTGAAAAATAACACATATTTTACGTCAAAAAAAAATGGTACTGGTAAAGAATCCATTAAACGACAGAAAAGCTTCCTACAGATCAAAGTGTGCTTCAAGGAGACACTTTATCCCCAAAGTTGTTTACTCTTCTACTTGAATATATCTATATCTACTTGAATATATATATGAATTGACTGGCAAGAGTTGGGCCTAAATATTGTATATATTGTCATGGTAACAGACCGCATGGACCGAGCCTCCATAATGTGGGAAAAATTCTATACTGCATCAAGAGAGGTCAAACTAAAAATAAATTTTACAAAAACGTAACTCATGACAAATCTTGTACTGAACCACAATATGATCAGTCGCAGGCAAATCTGTCGAACAAGTCACATCATACAAATATTCAGGTGATGAGATCCGCATCTGTAGAGACCATCAGGCCTGTGAGCTCCTAAGAAGAATAGTTGGGATTAGCAATTTTGAGAAGTTGTAGTATATTTTTGAATCGAATTTTCCCATCAGCTTGAATGAAAGGTATATAATCAGTGTATATTACCTCTATGCGGAGCCGAAACAGTAACACTCACAAAAAAATCTGCAAATAAACAACGCGTGTGACGTAGACGGCTATAGAAAGATTCATATTAGGTCTTACTCTCAAAGATAAGATACCCAACAACATCATTCGACAAATGACAGGTGTAACTGATGTTATCAAGAGAGTCACTATATTGAAGTGGAATTGAGCTGGTCACGTGGCTAGGAGAACAGACGGATGATGGTCAAAGAGACTGGCGACCTAGACAAGAGGCATTCCGGAACAGGGGACACCCCTCAACCAGACGGCCTGATGACATCAAGAGAATTTGTAATAACTGGATGCAAATAGCTCAGGATAGAAATGCATGGCATAGAGAACAAGAGGCTTATATCCAGCAGTGGACGCATATAGCTGATTGATGATGATCGTGATGTGTTATTGTTATCGATTAAAGAATTTACTTTTTATGTTATAAGAAAAAAAATGTTCTTAATATTTAAGATTTTTTTGCTTTATTAGGTTAGAAATAAAAGCCCATTTTGGAATAATTACTGTTTATGAGACGTGGTTCTATCTATCTAACCTGGAAAGACGAAACAATCAAGAGATTGGCGTCCTAGACAAGAGGCATTCCGGAACAGGGGACACCCCTCAACCAGACGGGCTGATGACATCAAGAGAATTTGTAATAACTGGATGCAAATAGCTCAGGATAGAAATGCATGGCATAGAGAACAAGAGGCTTATATCCAGCAGTGGACGCATATAGCTGATTGATGATGATCGTGATGTGTTATTGTTATCGATTAAAGAATTTACTTTTTATGTTATAAGAAAAAAATGTTCTTAATATTTAAGATTTTTTTGCTTTATTAGGTTAGAAATAAAAGCCTATTTTGGAATAATTACGGTTGGTGAGACGTGGTTCTATCTATCTAACCTGGAAAGACGAAACAATCAAGAGATTGGCGTCCTAGACAAGAGGCATTCCGGAACAGGGGACACCCCTCAACCAGACGGGCTGATGACATCAAGAGAATTTGTAATAACTGGATGCAAATAGCTCAGGATAGAAATGCATGGCATAGAGAACAAGAGGCTTATATTCAGCAGTGGACGCATATAGCTGATTGATGATGATCGTGATGTGTTATTGTTATCGATTAAAGAATTTACTTTTTATGTTATAAGAAAAAAATGTTCTTAATATTTAAGATTTTTTTGCTTTATTAGGTTAGAAATAAAAGCCTATTTTGGAATAATTACTGTTGATGAGACGTGGTTCTATCTATCTAACCTGGAAATACGAAACAATCAAGAGATTGGCGTCCTAGACAAGAGGCATTCCGGAACAGGGGACACCCCTCAACCAGACGGGCTGATGACATCAAGAGAATTTGTAATAACTGGATGCAAATAGCTCAGGATAGAAATGCATGGCATAGAGAACAAGAGGCTTATATCCAGCAGTGGACGCATATAGCTGATTGATGATGATCGTAATGTGTTATTGTTATCGATTAAAGAATTTACTTTTTATGTTATAAGAAAAAAATGTTCTTAATATTTAAGATTTTTTTGCTTTATTAGGTTAGAAATAAAAGCCTATTTTGGAATAATTACTGTTGATGAGACGTGGTTCTATCTATCTAACCTGGAAAGACGAAACAATCAAGTGAATATCGTGCAAAAGTTGAACCAAAATCGAAGAAAAAAATCGAAGTCCGTCAAAAATAAAGATCATGTCATTTTGTTCTTCGATTAGCATGGTGTTATGAAAAAGAACTTCCAAGTGGCTAAATAATTAAGAAGGAGTATTATTAAGGAGTATGGTTCAGAGATTTTATTATTTAAATGGTCACCATTGCCATACATAACAAGAATCCTTCTCTGACATATGTTTGTTAAGTGAGAGTATGACAGAGCCTGCTAAGGGTTTTGGATCTATTTTTTTCTCTTAGGAAGCGTAGAATCTTGTCATGTAGGGTGCTATTTGTAGATTTAAGCCTCAAATGAAACAATTTAAAAAATCAGGAAAATGCTTCCATTAAAACTAAATTTAAAAAGAAATTACCTAAATAGCACCTTTGAAACACGTAAATTAGTCACTTTAAGATATGTAGTTTTAGTATACAGTTGATATTAAAATTAAAATAAGAAGAGATAAAATTACTTACAAACCTTATGTAAAGAATGTCTAGGTAATTTGGGAATCTTGCCTAACATGCGGTCAGGAGACGAGCTTTCCATTTCACTATGACTTTGGACCGTCATAAAAAAAATTAGCTTATTTGCCAAACGAAAGAGCAGAAAAAAATTGAGAAAACAAGTGTAAGTACTTATTTACATAATAATTAATTTTAAGTAAATATTTAAATTAAAAATTTTCATGTTAAGGAGACTTTACCGTTTGTAGGTTCTGAGAGTACAAAAAAGATTTTCTTTTTAGTTTATTTTCTAAGCATAAGAAAAACTGAAAGTTTCGCTTCCATCAATTTTTCGCCCTTTGAGTCTTCTAAGGTGTAAACCGTAAATCATATTATTTATTTGCTAAAAACCATAAATAAATAATTGGTCTTAGTAGACTATAAGCCACACAAATTTATCTTAGCAAAAATTTTTTCTTTTGCTTAGGAAACATTAAAAAAAATTATAATTTTAAATACCCAAGACAGGATTTTTTCCAAAAAAAATTATAGTAGATGCCACCTTCTAATTACAGGACTAAGAAAAACTGGATATAAATAGAAGTTTAAAAAATGTATTAAAAGTAAATAACGAAAAACGAATATAAATTTAGTACTATACCTATATATAATAAAAGATGCAGAAAATATCCTTTCATGTCAGGTAAAATTGGGATACTGAGATTTAACTTGCCGGTAATTGATGTTGCTAGATTTTGCTAAAATTACACAGAAACATAAATTCGAAACTTTGCAACGTAAAGGTAGACCAAATTCTTAAGCTTAATGTCTCAATTTTTTCAGTCAATTCGTATAGAAGTTGCTTAGTTATATGTAGTTATATAGGTTGGTAATGGAAGCGTTATATAACTAATTTCGACTACAGATTAGGTTAAAGCACAAACGGCTAGTTTAATTTTAAATCTAAAAATTAGATTTTTAGTGTGACTTCCACGTTGTATCTTTCTGCTACTTGTTTGAATTTATTGAGCAGTCTTTGTAGGCCGTGTTCCGATTGTGATATTAGAACAACATTATCTGCATATCCCAGTATCTCTGTCCATTATTATACAGAATAGTGACGGGCTTAAGCTATCTCTCTATCTTATTCCTACTTTTATATTTATTTCCTTTTAATTCGTTATTACTTCTTATTCTTGTTGTTTTACCGTGATTGAGTCTATTAAGTAGGACTAAAATCTGATATAGCTTAGCTTAAAGCACGAAAGGCTAGTTTAATTTTAAATCTAAAAATTAGATTTTTAGTGTGTCGTTTCCATATAACTCTCATAGCCATGAAAGGTCATAAATATTAAAATAAAGTTTTTTCCTTGCTGACTCGGCCCTGGCAATGTTTCTGGTAAGTATAAATAGATACCATTACAAAATCGACTCCTACAAGTCAATATCCTAACAAATTAAATAAACATTAAGTGATTAACACTGATTTGAATAAAATTTGCAATAAACAATGAATTCGTTAATTACCGTTTACCTACGATTATTCTTTTAGGAAAATCGTATAAAAGAAAAAATGTACGTAGACTTGCGTAGGGCGGTGAACTTTTAATGTGAACAACCGATATATGAAAAAAACTTTATTGGTGATTTTATATTACTTAGATAATCTTGGAGACGATGAGGCGTAAAACAGAAAAAATTGTACATCATAAATGGTACTAGAACATAAAAAATAAAATCAAAAATCATAGATTACAGAATATAATGCAATGGATTCTCTAATTATTTTAATTCTTGATTATATTTAAAATAGTTTCAAAAGTTGCTTCTTTGAAAAAAAATCTTGTTATCAAGTTTTTTGACGTGCCTTAATGAAGTAAAGATAGTATTGGCGAGATCGAGATAAACAGTAACCAAAGGGAGTAATATTTGGATAATATACCGTATGACGGAGAACTTGCCACCTTCCTCACTAAATAAAAGATAAAATTCTGAGCTGTTCTTGGCCTGTGTGACTTAACGTTGTCCAAATCGTCACGATCCAAAAGATCCAAATAACCGCTTTGAAATGGCTAATACCATATTTTGCATGTTTTGTGCCTCACAGTACCTTTTCCAATATTGGTGCTGTCTCAGTAACATTTGAAATGCAGTGCTTAAAATGCTGGTGGTTGAACGATATCACTTTCAAGACTATATTTTAAGGTTAGCAGTATTACATATTAAGATGGGTACACCCACATATAAAACTGGCGTGAAATAGTTGGAATTTAAAAGTAAATTTAGATATTTATTTCAAAAGTATTCAATTAATATGTAAAATATATATATATATATATATATATATATATATATATATATATATATATATATATATATATATATATATATGTATATACATATATACATAGGGGGTGGCCATCCGTAGTGGTTAAGGTGTCTGCTTTTTACGTCAGTGATCCGAGTTCGTATCTCGGCTCGGGATATAATAAAATATACAAAGTGACAGTCGCCCCTTTCGGGAAGGAAATGGCGAACAATCTGTGGTATTATGCCTAGTAAAGCCCCACAAATTTATGTGGGGTTTTACTAGGCATGAGTGCAAAGTCCTCTTAGCCGATGTCCAAGCATTCAAAGTGAATGACGAGATAAGCGTACTGTCATCTGCAAAGCTGTAGATTGGGTTCCCCCCCCCTTTTTCAGCAGATCGTTAATGTAAATGAGAAAGAGAGTAGGAGACAGTATGGAGCCTTGGAGCACACCGGCGTTGATAGTGAAGGTGTTAAAAACAAATCCGTTGACTGCCACTCGTAAAGAACGCTCTCTGAGGAACCATGAAAGCCACAAACAGAACTTTTCAGACATACCATAAGAGCGTAGCTTAGCCAATAGTCCATCGTGCCAAACACGATCGAATGCCTTGGATATGTCAAGAGCAACCGCTCAAGATTCTCCAAAGTGCTCAATTGCGTTGTTCCAAATATGTGTTACATAAGTCAGAAGATCTCCTGTTGATCTATGTTTACAAAAGCCATATTAGTGATTGCTAATAATGTTGAATCCTTCAAGATATTTTAGAAGATAATGATTGATAGCCTTTTCCATGACTTTCGATATTATTGAACGCAGTGGAACTAGTCGGTAGTTATTTGGCAAGGTCTTCTTGCCTTTTTTAGATATCGGCTGAAGTGTGGCACATTTTCAGCAGGAAGGAAATATTCCCTTTCTGTAGGATAGGTTGAAAAGTCTACAGAAAACTAGTGTTAGTTCCCTCGCACAGTTTTTGAGAACTAGGGCAGGTATTCCGTCAGAGCCAGAAGCTTTATTGGTCTCTAGCTTCATTAATGATACGCTGTTTGAAGACAATATCGGGCATCCTTGACTGCACTATGGGAATAGTAGATAGTGTTTTTCCTTGGAAATCGACAGTAGAATGTGAAGCAAAGAGTTCAGCGAACAAGTTCGCTTTCTCAACAGGTATCGTTGCAATAGAATTATCTGGCCGTGTGAGTGGTGAATTTGGTGAAATTTTGACTAACTGTCTTAGCGACTGACCAAAAGGACCTGGAATTGTTTGGACAAGCGAGAAGTTTGTTTCTAATTTCTATAACGTAATAACTTGATTTATATAATAAATAATTTCGCTAAAAAAAGTTTTTTTTTTTTCGGCTCCTTGACTAGGTATATCCCCTTAAAGCGCTGCCCCTTCACCCCGTTCTCATGAAAAACTACGTCGTCTTTTCCTACTACAAGTATTATATGTATCGTCATAAGCTTATTCCATCCATAGTCGGATTGAAGCCTTCTCTTGTTGTCTCCAATGAGCTCTGTTGTTTGCCTTTTGCATCCAATCGTGCCGCTAATCTTTTCATGTCGTTTATCCATCTTGTGTGCGATCTATCTCTGCATCTTTTATGTTCTCTAGGCTTCCATTCAACTACACAGCGTGTCCATATGTTATCATTCATCCTTGCGATATGCCCAGTCTAATTCCACCTTGATATACATATGCGTTGTATTACATCTGTCACTTTTGACCTTCTTTGTATCTTAATGTTAGGAATACGTTCTTGGAGTTAAATATTTAGCATTCTCCTCTCCATTACTCTTTGGGTTACCTGGAGTTTATATATTATACTTTTATTTGAAACCCACGTTTCAGTACCATATGTTAATACCGGCAGTACATATTGATTGAATACTCTGGCTTTTATTGTATTAGGGATGTCCAATTTCCGAACGCTGACCGAGGTAACGAGACTCTTCTGTCCCAGTCAGCCTTTAAATTATTTTTTGATATTTCGCTTTTTTGTCCTAAATATACGAGGCTGATTTGAAAAGTCCGTGCAAAGTCCTAGAGATGGCACCACCGGCGCGTATCGAGGTCGTGTTTAGTTAGTAGCATCTCTTGAATGAACGCACACCAAGTTTCAGCCATATTGGTCTATTTCTTTGTGTTTGGACTTCGTGTGAATCAAGGAAGTCGAGTGATTTTCAGGAAATGGACGAAAAAGAATTTCGTGTGGTGATTAAACATTACTTTATGAAAGGCAAAACGCCTCAGGAGACTAAAGAGAAGCTTGATAAACATTATGGTGACTCTGCACCTTCGATTAGAACAGTTTATAAGTGGTTTCAAAATTTTCGGACTGGCCATATGGGCACAAGTGACGCTGAACGTTCTGGACGGCCTGTGGAGGTTACGACTCCAGAAATCATTGATCAAATCCATGATATGGTGATGGATGACAGAAGAGTTAAGGTGCGTGAGATTGCTAGTGCTGTGGGCATTTCGACTGAACGGGTACATAATATTTTGCATAAACATTTGGACATGAGAAAGCTATCCGCAAGATGGCTGCCGCGATTGCTCACGCTTGACCAAAAACTGAATCGTGTGAAGTGTTGCAAGGATGGTTTGCAGTTGTTCCAGAAGAATCCGGAGGACTTTAAGCGTCGTTTCGTCACTGTGGATGAAACATGGATACATTACTATACTCCTGAGACCAAACAACAATCTAAACAATGGGTTACCAAGGGGGAATCTGCACCAAAAAAGGCGAAGACCGTTCTTTCGGCCGGAAAGGTTATGGCGACTGTCTTTTGGGATTCACAAGGGATAATCCTCATCGACTATCTGGAAAAGGGTAAAACTATTACAGGTGAATATTATTCATCGTTATTGGACCGTTTGAAAACCGAGCTGCAAGAAAAACGCCCGCGATTGGCCCACAAGAAAGTCCTTTTCCATCACGACAACGCACCAGCAACTCGTTTCACATCCCCCCTATTCTCCAGACTTGGCTCCCTCGGACTACTATTTGTTCCCCAATTTGAAGAAATGGCTGGCGGGATAAAGATTTTATTCAAACGAGGAGGTGATTGCAGACACTAATGGATATTTTGCAGACTTGGACAAATCCTATTATTCGGAAGGGATCAACAAACTAGAACATCGTTGGACGAAGTGTATAAGCCTAAAAGGAGACTATGTCGAAAAATAAAAAAGGTTTACCCCAAACACATAAGTAGTTTTTATTTTTGCACGGACTTTTCAAACCAGCCTCGTATGAATGTTTGTATCTTCCCTAGTCTGTCACCTTCTAATAGTTCCTGGCTATTCTCTTCACTTTCGTTGTTCAAATATTTGGTTTTGGGTAAGTTTATTTTTAGATCTATTTCTCGAATTTAATTCCATCAACATTTCTTGTAATTCTTCTTTTGTGTTGGCGATCAGAGTGACATCATACGAACCTTAAGTGATTTAATCGTTCACTATCTATTAGTATTCCTTTATTTTCCTACTTTAGCGATTTCAACATGTCTTCCAGAGTCAACGTGAACAGCTTTTGGGATATTGAGTCGCCTTGTCTAATTTCTCTTTTAATTTTGATTTTATTTGTTTTTCCTTTAAGCATTATTTGTGTTGTGGCATTTTTATATATGTGTTTAAGCAGAGATGTGTATCTTTCTTCAACTCTGCTATTACTTAAAGCATTAAGGGCTGCCTATATCTTTGTCGAATCAAATGCCTTTTCGTAGTCAATTATTGCTATCCACAAGGTGACCTTCTATTCATTTACTTTTTCCACTAGTAGTTTAACTGTTTGAAGATGGTCCAAAGTACTGTATCTCCGTCTAAATCCCTCTTGTCCACGTGGTTATGTACGAGGCTGGTTTGAAAAGTCCGTGCAAAAATAAAAACTACTTATGTGTTTGGGGTAAACCTTTTTTATTTTTCGACATAGTCTCCTTTTAGGCTTATACACTTCATCCAACGATGTTCTAGTTTGTTGATCCCTTCCAAATAATAGGATTTGTCCAAGTCTGCAAAATATCCATTAGTGTCTGCAATCACCTCCTCGTTTGAATAAAATCTTTGTCCCGCCAGCCATTTCTTCAAATTGGGGAACAAATAGTAGTCCGAGGGAGCCAAGTCCGGAGAATAGGGGGGATGTGAAACGAGTTGGAATCCTATTTCCATTAATTTTGCGACCACAACTGCTGAGGTGTGTGCTGGTGCGTTGTCGTGATGGAAAAGGACTTTCTTGTGGGCCAATCGCGGGCGTTTTTCTTGCAGCTCGGTTTTCAAACGGTCCAATAACGATGAATAATATTCACCTGTAATAGTTTTACCCTTTTCCAGATAGTCGATGAGGATTATCCCTTGCGAATCCCAAAAGACAGTCGCCATAACCTTTCCGGCCGAAGGAACGGTCTTCGCCTTTATTGGTGCAGATTCCCCCTTGGTAACCCATTGTTTAGATTGTTGTTTGGTCTCAGGAGTATAGTAATATATCCATGTTTCATCCACAGTGACGAAACGACGCTTAAAGTCCTCCGGATTCTTCTGGAACAGCTGCAAACCATCCTTGCAACACTTCACACGATTCCGTCTTTGGTCAAGCGTAAGCAATCGCGGCACCCATCTTGCGGATAGCTTTCTTATGTCCAAATGTTTATGCAAAATATTATGTTCAGTCGAGATACCCACAGCACTAGCAATCTCACGCACCTTAACTCTTCTGTCATCCATCACCATATCATGGATTTGATCAATGATTTATGGAGTCGTAACCTCCACAGGCCGTCCAGAACGTTCAGCGTCACTTGTGCCCATATGGCCAGTCCGAAAATTTTGAAACCACTTATAAACTGTTCTAATCGAAGGTGCAGAGTCACCATAATGTTTATCAAGCTTCTCTTTAGTCTCCTGAGACGTTTTGCCTTTCATAAAGTAATGTTTAATCACCACACGAAATTCTTTTTCGTCCATTTCTTGAAAATCACTCGACTTCCTTAATTCACACGAATGCCAAACACAAATAAATAGACCAATATGACTGAAACTTGGTGTGCGTTCATTCAAGAGATGCTACTAACTAAACATGACCTCGATACGCGCCGGTGGTGCCATCTCTCGGACTTTGCACGGACTTTTCAAACCAGCCTCGTATACCAAATTTAAAATCGATATCTAATTTCGTTCGAGCATTATCGAGGTAAATGGCAGATAGTCGGACGAAAATAAAAGGTTATGTTTTTGATGATGTAGGAACACTGACACGTCAAGAAATGTAAAAAACTGAAAGAGTAATTTTTCCACGAACTTTTGTTAGCAGTGATATAAAAAAATCTATTTAACTCACAATTACGCATTATTTTTTTATAATGTAACTATGTGCTGGAGAATTATATAAATAAAGAAAAAATGCACACTAATTTATGTAGAGGTAAGTAAACTTTAAATGTGAATGAACGATAGAAAAAAATATATAAAAACACTTTATTTACAGTTATTATTTTTATTCTATTTGCAAGATCTTTCCATTGTGCAATAAAATAGCAATATAAATAAAGATGTAACAAAAAAGGAAAACAAATATTAAAGACGATAAACTCGGCCAATTGAAAGCATATTCTAGTGAAGTTAAAAAAATCGGTAAAATGGTTTACCCAGTGCTTTCCTTCCAAAATAAATAGAGAATTTGACTTTCTCAAGTAAATTTCCATGAAGCAATTCAAACCGTACAATATATCTACACCCACCCCTTTCTCCCTCTCTCCTTAAAACAATATAGCTCAAAAACTATAGATTTAATTTCTGTTTGAAGTATTACAATATCATTTTGTTTAAGAATCTTGGTGCCAGACCGACAGGACAATAGTCAGATAGACACACCGACGGAAAGTTTTTCGTGATCTAAGAACCCTAAAACATCAAGAAAAGCAAGAATCCCTTTAGTAAGGGAATTAAAAGCAGTAATTTATCTACTATGACAGAGATAAGTAAGTTTCGCCCAAATTAAATGTTTGTATTTCAAAAAACTTGTTCTATAATCAACTTAACATTTTTTTAGGTCACTCTGTAACCAGATCCCAATCCCTTTTACAAACTATTTCTTTTAAGATTTATTTTTTGGCCTGAAGCGATATCGTTTAAAAACTATAGGCTTCTTTCCCTCATTGGATAATATCTATACATCAAGTTTGATTTCATTTCGTTCGAAAGATATCGTGCCAAGAGATAGAAAGATCGACAGACGGACCAGTGGAAATGAGTGACTATGTTTTTGGTTCCTTTAGCAAGAAAAGTAAAAAAACCGGCCAAGTGCAAGTCGGACTTGCGTAATTAGTGTTCCGTACGGTGGTGGCTTTTAAAATAAAAATTTTTGTTACCCTGAATGAGTTCTCAAAATGGTTTGTTTCCGATTTTTGTTGAAAACCGATGACCTTAAAATTTTTGTTTTTTTTTTATATATCAGATAAATTCTCAAAGGTGCTGCTCTCGTGATAATTTACACCGTGTGGAGAATATTCCACAATTTTTTCAAATTTTTTTGGTCAGTACTTTTCGAGATAAGGACAGTGATTTTTGGCAATTTTTTAAAAATAATGCAAAGAAATCTGTGCTCAAGTATTACATCATATATATTTTTGATCTTGTGTTTTTACAAGCTTTGATTTGACACCCCACTCGATGACCCGTTAATTTTTTTTTTTTACTTTCAATTTCACCCCCCCAAAACTAACTCCTTAAGTCAAAATTTGACATTCAAAACTATACTGCTCTGAAGGAGCCATTAATTCCTATATTAGTATAAAATTTCAACTTTCTACGTCAAATAGTCTCGGAGAAAATCGGGTGTGACAGACTGATAGATACTGAAGTGATCTTATAAGTGTTCTGTACGGAACACTAAAAAGAAACAATAATCCATGTAGAAAAAGAGATAAAAATCCTAATATTGATATAATAGGAAATAATTTGTTGATGTAACAAACGCAAATAATTCTGAAAAGGGCTACATTTTGCATAGATTGGATTATCAGCAATAGGTATTTACGAAACGATTTACTACGAAGAAGTAAAACTTCTTTCTTCTTGTTCTATGAAATTCCTAATTTTAACAACGAAATGTTAGTATTTTTGTGCAAGATAAGGAAAAAAAAATGCTTTTTCTAACTTTACTTTAGTTAGCTAAGCAACTGGACAATAATAGTTGTTTATTTTGAATCTTGTATTTTGCTAAGACCCTTAACAGAATCTATGATAGATTTTCTAAAAACACAAGAATAGAAATTGTCGGCTTCGTTTAGTTTTAATAATAATAAGGTATAGTAACTTAAAAATTCAGTTCTTCAGTTTGGCAGTTCTCTCCTCTTTAATCGATCGTTTTCGTTAATTTAATTATTGTTGCTATTAAAAGTGGGTATACATTTTTGGGAATATGTTTAAGACCGGGCTTCTTTGTTTCCCATAGGCCCTGTATATTCCCGTTGTGTTTGCATTTTATTACAACTCTTTTTTAATAAATATTTCATATATATTTCGTTTTCCACTCTCAAAAAAAACATTTTTATACTGAGATTAATGCCAACTTACTACTCTTAATATCCTATGTCAATTTGTGTTATTATTTTTCCTTCCTGGTACAACAGTATCAAGAAATTAAAAAACAATATATAGTTGTACGAGTATATTATCCAGTTGAAGTATATAAAGTATATCACAGAACGACGCGCAGTTATTTCAGTTTTAACTCCGTGAAAAGACCCTGCTACTCCTATATTTGACAGTCTTGCTTAATTCTTCAAATAATGGAGTAGAGTGGGAGTTCATTAATAATCAATACTCATTTATACATTGAGCATGTTAATAATTTAATTAATTCAGTTCGGGTTTCAGCTAACCTGAACTAAATTTCGTTCGCGACTAGTTTAATTAAGTATCCTAGCTTATCAGAGACAGAAGTCAGTTTAAATGAGTTTAGATTTTATTAAATTAAATTAAACCCAAATTCAATTAATTTAATGTTACCTGAATTAGTAGGAACTAACCTCTTACCGCGACTAGCCAACATTCACCTAACCATATCAAAATAACCGGTCAAGTGCAATTGACCAATTAGTGTTCCGTACGTTGATTGCTTTTAAAATAAAAATTTTTATTAGGAAGGTATAAAAGGATCAGTGACTTCACAAAACACTCCTCAAATGAATTTTTAATAAACTTTGTTTCCGATCTTTACTGAAAACTGATGACTGATGATTTTCGTTCAATACCTACACCCCGTGAAGAATATTCCAGAATTTTTTCAAAATTTTTTAATCAGTACTATTCGAGATAAGGAGGGGGACAGCGATTTTTCGCAATTTTTTAAAAATAATACAAAGAAAAATGTACGCAAGTATTACATTTTATATATATTTTTAAACTCTTGTTTCTACAAGCTTCATTCGATGATCTGGTATAATTTTTTTTTCACTTCCAATTTCATCCCCTTAAATCAAAATTTAACTTTCAAAATTACACGGCTCTGATGAGGTCATCAATTTCTATATTAGTGCCAAATTTCAACTTTCCATGTCAAATAGTTTCGGAAAAAATCGGATGTGACAGGCGGATAGAAGGACATACGGACAGACAGTCGCCGAAGTGATCTTATAAGTGTTCCATACGAAACACTAAAAAAATAGTTTAATAAGTTTAAGTTAGTTCGAATAAGTGTAAATTTAAGTAATTAATTTACGAATTTATTTGTAGTTTAATTTTAACTGACTTAACTTAAACTAATATCTCTGTTAGTTATTAGTTTAGTTAGGTAATCTTGGCTCTTATTGAGGAATTCCGGTTACATATGCTACATTTAACTCAGTCATTTCTTTCAATGAGTAGTACAATCTGTTTAAAAAGGGCACAAGTAAAAAAATGGTAAACTACTTACCAGGTAATATATATTTTTTAAACCGCTGTATAATCATATCCTTTCACCTAAGATTTTTGTTCAGAGTGAAAATAATGAAAAATAATTTTACTCCATTTTACATCAACTCTGAAATGGAGCCAAATACGATGATATACTTGAAGCAACCCATTTAATCTTCTCACCCACCCCTTTAACTCCTCGTACGTTTGACTATAAATAATATTTCTTAGTTTTTCATTATATTAGTAAAACTAGACAAAAATCACACTAAGAGCCAACAATTTTATCTCCGGCTTGTCAAAGCTACTAAAATTTTTAATAGTTGATACAGATGTTTTTTACTGGGTTAAAATGCTAACACTCCAACTACCTAGCGGTAATTGTAAGTAAGAATTCCTCTATCTTTGAAAGGAAACTAATAACCGTAGTACCTCTCTGCTTCGAATGACAATGTCAATCATTTAAAACTTATCTAAAAGGTATATCAGCTAGAGATTTCTAACTTTTAAGAGTTATTGAATCTTTATTGCAAAACTGAAGATTTTACGTTCCCTAGAGAGAAATACCAGCCTATATCAGGAAAGTATCTTTGCACCAATAAGGTTCAACATCTAGACAAATAACCAACCAACCCCGATCTACCCCGAACACTTCCTTTAGACGGACGATAGCTGCCCAAGCGAACAACTTTGAGACTGTGGAACAAAAACTGAAGCAGGCCCTTAAAAATATGTCTGAGGACTACTATCTTAATTCACTTAAGCTTAACCTAACAAAAACTCAGGTCTGCGTTTTCCATCTAAACACAAGGAAAGCAAGGCGTAAGCTACATGTTAAATGGGAGGGGAATACCCTACAACATGAGGACCATCTAAAATACTTGGGGCTCGTACTTGATAAGTCCCCCATTTGCAAAACATACTATTGTAAAACCAGAAACCACCTGCTTAAAAAACTCTGTGGAAGTAAATGGGGCGCTAACCCGACAACCCTAAGAAGAACCACACAAGCCGTATGCTTCTCTACCGGCGAATACGCTGATCCAGTCTGGTGTATATTGGCACAGCAGGTCGATGTTACTCTAAATGACATCTACAGAATTTTTACTGGCCGCATGAAAGCTACGCCGCTAGATAAGGTTCACAGAGCAGCAGGGTTTGAAGCTCTCGTAACACGCCAAACTGTGCTTGAGTAGTATATAGAAAAATTCCGACGGTCTTTCGATCATACATACATACATCCCCTCTATAAAGCACAAATGCCAGAAAGCCGACTGAAATTCCGCAGAAGTTTCTGGAACACCATAAACGTTGAACCGCCAGAAATCTCCCCCTTAAAAAAAAGAACCGCCTGCGGAAATCCACCTAAAGTGGAAAATCTGAGGGATGCGGAACTGTATTAGAACCGGCGTCGCCCCCGTGAAAACCAATCTAGTTCGATGGGATATTAAACCTTGGTGAAGATGTGCTTTACGAATACGGCAAAGAGCAAACAATGGAGCACATTTTGAGGTGCAGCAGTTATCTATACACCTGCAGCCCCGCAGATTTATTGCTCGCAAGAGAGAACGCAATTAACGTAGCCCGATACTGGGCTGAAATACTCTGAATCTGTATAATCGGGACACAAGAAAGAAAGAAAGAAGCACGCCTGATGAGCCATAATACGGCGAAACGCATCCTGAGATGGATTAACAGAATGAGCGAACAGTAGTCAATGCTGAAATAAGGACTTTATTCAATTTGAGTAGTTGATATAGATTTTTGTTACTGGGTTAAAATCCTAACGATGTAACTGCCTAACGGCAATTCCTCCGCCGATTTGTGGCCTTAAACAGTCCCTGACATATGCTTTTAAATTTTAAGCCTTTACAAGCCAGAGATATAATTTGTTGTATCTTAGTGCGATCTTACTCCAGTACTGCTATAAGTATTTCGAATTTTATTATCTCGTTTGTAGATCCTAGCTTCCCTAATGAGCCGTGATTTGGCGAAACGCATCCTCTATTCCCCAACAAATGAGCGAACAGTGGTCACTGCTGAAATACGCCCTTTGTTCATTTTTAGTAGCTGATATAGTTTTCTACACAAAAATTATTTACTCTTATTCCGTTCATCTCCTTTTACTGATGCAGTATTGCTCAAATATTATAGATTTTTTTCCTACATTACGTATTATGTGTGTACCAAATTTAAAATAGGTAACTTATTTCATTCCACAGTTGACGTGTGAACAGATAGGCAGACTGGCCGACAGACGAACAGAAAATGAAAATAATGGTTCTTATCTAGGACCCCTGAAACGTAAAGAAAAAGGATTGTATTTTTTCACTCGACAAGAGAAGTAAAGACCCTATTATTTTAAAATGAGTGGTGTTAGTGATTGTCAGTATATAAAATCTGCTATAAAGATTAACGGAAATCGCTGGCAACAGCTCACTAATATTAGTACCTAATGCTTAATAATAGGTGTAGTTAATATTGAAAGTGAGAACAACAACGAAAGGGAAAGTATAGATGTACGCTGAATAAGGTGGCTAAGTAGGACACCCGTGGCAAAAATTGAAAGTACTGCTAAATATTTAATAGGTTTTAGTTTGTCTTATGAATAAAATAATAATAAATTTAAGGAAGCCGAATTTTTATGAGACGTTTGGCCCAAAGAACGTTCAACAAAATTCAAGCGAAAGTATTAATTTGTGACAATTTTTTACCATGAATTACAATTTTTTAAGATTATTTGACGGTGCCTTTCAAAAATCAAGCAAATCTCCAAAGTATCCTGGTACTTACATTGCATGGAGTGTATTTTTACTCCAAAAACCGATACAGGAAAAAAACAATTATAAATAAATTGAAACATCATTATTCTTAAGAGCGTTTTAAATTAAAATGACTTTTCTATCAGCGCTTATTTTAATAGCTTTAAAAACACGAGTTCCAAGCTAGATAGGAATAATGGTCCGACAGCAGTTTTGCCAAGGTTTCGCTTGTTTACTTCCAAACGCGATTCAAAATTGACAGTGGACTTAAGAAACGGCAATTTTGAAACGATGAGTTACCATTTTGTTCAATGTAAGTGTTGTTAGATTTTAAATTTGAAAATATTCAATGATTCACCGGCTTTCGCTATATTATTATTGCGAAGGTCATTGTATAAGTAAAGAGACAAATAACTGTAGCTCAAGAACGGTTTATTGGATTGCTACAAAATTTGGCCTACTTTTCGAAATAATCGCCCTAAAGTTAATACACTTTCCCACCTTTCTGCTAGCTTCTTGATTCCTGTGGTAAAACATTCTTTCGGTTGACATCGAAGCCACTGTTTCACTTTTTTTTCACCCCTTCATTGTCGGTAAACCTCTTTTCACGCAGAGCATCTTTGAGAGGTCTGAACAAGTAAAAATCACGCGGAGCCAGGTCTGGGCTGTATGCGGGATGAGACAACCCAGTTCCTGAATCTTTTCTTGAGTAAGCCGTATGAGGACGGGCATTGTCGTGTTGAAGAATGACTCCTTTTCACAAGAGTCCACGGCGTTTGTTCTTGATAGATAGTTTAACTTTGTTTTCCAGCAACTCATAATTCTTCTATCATCACGAATAAGTCCATCAATCCTCGATTGCAACGAGGAACCGGACACTTCGACTGGATGTCATACACTCTCGTTCGACCACTTTTGAACCGATCTATATATCCACTTGTAAACGTTTGCGCGGTTCATGCAACTTTGTTCATACTGTAATAACATTCTAGAATGTTCTGATGAATTCTGCTACAGAATCTGATGACAGAACGCTGCTCTTCTAAAGAGCAGTCTTTCAATGGACTCGCCATGGTAAACTGGATATTTTGAGGTTATGTTTACATTGCATGATCGAACAGCTGATTAAAACTCATTGCAAGGTTGTCAACTTGCACTCCTAAATATATGGAGCGGTTAGGTTGAATGGGTTTAAGCTGAGACCAATTGTCTCTTTATTTATTGAATAACCCTCGTAAAAGTCTAACCTAACGAAATTAAATTATCATGCATAGTTCTAGCTCACAGAGAATAAAGTAAGTATAAGAAGCAGCTAAATATTTTCTAAATTTGTACTTTGTTAGTTGTAAGTTATACATATATAATCATAATAATCTGCTATTCTTCTGCTATGTATTTTCAACAAGTTTTACTAACATACCACGTGCAAGATTTTTAACGGCGCTGCATATACGAGGAATATGGTAATTTTTTTTTGCATAAGATACCGTTGAAATTTTGGATCATTGATTGACGGGAAAGGATTTTATAATTAACATACAGTAATACCCCGCTTTACGCGAGGGATACGTTCCGAAAAAAAATCGCGTTAACTGAAATTCGCGTATATCGAGGTTTATGATTAAACATAGTCAAAATTTAATACAAAAAAATACAAATCATTTTAATCAATCACTTTAATTCTAAGAACACTTTATGCAATACATACTCTTATTTTTTACGGAAAAATACATCTATTGTCTTTTGGGTAACGTTTTGTTTACGTTCTTGTAAAATACGTTCATAACACCCAACACTGTTTTTAATTGTTTGACACACGGTCAAGACACGGTCATCATTATTGTCTATACTCTGCAATATGTCCAAACCTGAATAAATTTTTGAAAGTGCATTTTGTATTTCCCCTGAAGATAAAACTTTCTCTTCTACTTGTTCTTCCTCATCGTAGATAGGATTATTCTGTAACTCGATCAGATCTTCATTGCTAATAGGATCGTCGTGCGTTGCTACAAGTTCTACGAGATCTTCTACCGTGACATCTTCAAGTTCAGACCCCTCAATCATTGCAGCAATGTCTTCAAGCACTTGTCTCTGCATCTGGACAATTCTTCTAGGTGCTTCCACTACATCTGGCCAAAGATTACGCCACACCCCATTCATACAACTCATTTTAACTTCCTTCCAAGCCTCTTCTATGTTGTGAATAGACTTCATAATGTTGTATGACTTCCACCACTCTCGCATAGACTGTCTTCCTTCCCCGTCAGTTTCATGAATTAGTTGGCTAAAAGTGCGGCGATGGTAATAAGCTTTGAAGTTTGCTATTGCTCCCTGGTCCATAGGTTGTAATATTGACGTAGTGTTTGGTGGAAGGAACTTTACGTACACTTTTAAGTCTCTGGGCGTATCAAGTGAGGTTGGATGTCCTGGGGCATTGTCTAAGAGTAATATAACTTTAGGTTCAAGCCCATTTCTGTCACAGTATGATTTGACTGATGGGCAAAAACTATTAGAATACCATTCTTGAAAAATTTCCCGTGTAACCCACGCCTTTCTGTTTGATCGCCACACAACTGGTAGACTTGTCTTGTCTGTGCCTCGCATTGCACGGGGTGTTTCTGAATGGTACACTAGTAAAGGTTTCAGTTTGAAATCACCAGTGGCATTACCACCCAGCAGAAGTGTTAGTCGATCTTTCGCAGCTTTGAAACCACTGGCTTGACGTTCTTCCTTAGAAATGAATGTTCGAGATGGCATTTTTTTCCAGTAAAGTGCGGTCTCATCAACATTGAAGATGAGACAAGCAGGAATTTTCTCTCGTCTAACGAAGTCTTGAAACTTGTCTGGAAACTCAGCTGCAGCTTGAATGTCCGCGCTGGCCGCCTCGCCTGTTATGTGGATATTGTGAAGATTAGAACGCTGCTTGAACCGATGGAACCAGCCTCTGCTGGCAGCAAAAGTCGGAGTGGCACTCCCTTCTCCTTCTTTTGTTTTCAGCATCTCATACAAAGATTTTGCTTTTGTGCATATGAGATCTTGACTTAGTGGTGTGTTCTTCTTATTCAAATCTTCGATCCAGACTGACAGTAATTTCTCCATTCTTTCTAAGATAGATGATCTCGAACGAGAAAGTTTTGTTGCACTTATAGGTGTTGAACCTTCGCTGGAGATTTTAATTTTTTCCCGATTTTTATAAATCGTTCTCACAGTCGATTCTGAGAGTCCAAAATCTCTCCCAACAATTGTTGCTTTGCCTCCATTTTCCATTCTTCTTAACACTTTCATCTTCAATTCCAAAGTGACGCTTTTACGCTCTTTTTTTCTTTACAGGCGGCATTTTTAACGTAGGGTTAAATTATGTATGTATGTATCTCCAATAAATATTAAAACAAAACTGCCAGCCGACCGAACTAACATTACGGAACAAAATGAACACACGAAACGAACGAGGAAATCCCCATAGAACAAAGTCGAAGGACAGGGAATTCCCAATTCTTCAAAGAGAATATTCAGAGAAAGCGGGGATCCCCCCGCGACCATAGAGAAGTTAATGACTACATGAGCGCGAAATTTGAAATTCGCGTTATAGTGAAACCGCGCGTAACGGGGTCGCGCTAAGCGGGGTATTACTGTACTTTGTCCGTTCTTCTCAAATAGCAAAATTATTAAATAGGGAAACACTGTGGGTTTTATACTTGTTTTTAGTATATATGCCTGCCTTCTTCTTGAAGCTGTTAAAACGTAAATTTAGTTTTATATTTTTAGTGTTCCGTACGGAACACTTATAAGATTACTTCGGTGTCTGTCCGTCTGTCTGTCCGTCTGTCCGTCCGTCTGTCACACCCGATTTTCTCCGAAACTATTTGTCATAGAAAGTTAAAATTTGGTAGTAATATAGGAATTGATGGCCTCATCAGAGCCACGTAGTTTTGAAAGTTAAATTTTGACTTAAGGGGTTAGTTTTGGGGGGTGAAATCGGAAGTGAAAAAAAAAAATTTTTACTAGGTAATCGAGTGTGGTGTCAAATGAAAGCTTGTGAAAACACGAGTAAAAAATATATATATAATGTAATACTTGCGCGCACTTTTCTTTGTATTATTTTTAAAAAATCGCGAAAAATCGCTGTCCACCCGCCTTATCTCGGAAAGTACTTATCAAAAAATTTTGAAAAAATTCTGGAATATTCTTCACGGGGTGTAGATTGGACGAAAATTATCACGAGTGCATTACCTGTAATAATTTATCTGGTATATAAAAAAACAGAAATTTCAAGGTCATCAATTTTCAGTAAAGATTGGAAATAAATTTTGTTGAAAACTTATTTGGGGTGTGTTTTGTGAAGTCACTGATCATTTGTATCACCGTAACATAAATTTTGACTTAAGGGATTCGTTTTGAGGGGTGAAATCGGAAGTGAAAAAAATTTTTACCACGAGTAAAAAATATATATATAATGTAATACTTGCGCACACTTTTCTTCGTATTACTTTTAAAAAATCGTGAAAAAATCGCTGTCCCCTACCTTATCTCGAAAAGTTCTGATCAAAAAATTTTGAAAAAAACCCTGGAATATTCTCCACGGGGTATAGATTGAACGAAAATTATCATTACCTTTAATAATTTATCTGGTATAGAAAAAAAAACCAAAATTTCAAGGTCACCAGTTTTCAATAAAGATTGGAAACAAACTTTGTTGAAAACTCATTTGGGGTGTGTTTTGTGAAGTCACTGATCATTTTATACCACCCTAACAAAATTTTTTATTTTAAAAACAATCAACGTACGGAACACTAATTGTGCAAGTTCAACTTGCACTTGACCGGTTTTTTATATTTGGATTTTATTTTTAGTAATAGTTTCCGTTCATTTTTATTGGCAGAATTAATGTTAAAAAAGAAGAAAACCCTGGTAATATCCTTATGAAGGTTTAAGCTCAACGGCTATAAAGAAGCAAAATATTCTATTATAAACAGGACATACATCGTACAACGATGGTTCCCATAATTTAACTATGAAGATGAGAGCCGTAACGATAAAGAAGGTATTGGACGTACTTGGTCAATTTAAAACGACGAGTTGAATGGGTTGATTGAAGCATATCTTCACAAAATAATTAAGAAGATTACTTAATAGTTAGGCGTAAGTCATTCGATAGTTCTTGATTACATCAGATAACTTCTAAAATCAATAAAGCTCGATAAATGGATGCGGCACGAATTGAATCAAAATACTCGTCGCTATGAGATATGCTTTGCAGTTTTTTTTATACAACAACAGCAGTCCCAAAGAAAAGATTACGTTGGGACTAAAATCAATTAAATCGACACGGTGGTGGAATGCAGCAAAGCTATAAAACACTAAGCAAAACCGGAGTTATACCATAGAAAAGATATGATGACTGTTTGGTGGTCTTCTGATTGTATTATTCACTACAAATTCGGGCGAGATCATCAGAGCAAAGGAATATTTTCAAGAAATCAATGAAACACATTGCGAACTACGGCATCTACGTTTTTCATTAGTCAAAAAAAAGATCCCATCATTCTCTTAAATAACGCCAAACCACACGTTGTACAATTGAGACTGCAGAAGCTGAAAGAATTAGATTACGGAACTCTGCCCCACCCATCATACTCACAGATCTTTTGGCCAGTCGACTACCACATTTTTAAACCTGAGATATATGCGATTAAAGTTAAAGCTAAAAGCCTCCATTATTTTCCTATCGACCTGATAAGATTAGAGAATGCTCGAGATCATCAAAAGACACAATTTCCTTGGAATCTCGTAGTGCCTTTAAAATACCCCATTTGGGTAGAATGGTGTATGTTGGAGAAACTAAAGGATCGATATTGAATAGTAAAGAACATGAAAGAATTATCAAAACGAAACAAATTGTACAATCACCACGGAAAGATAAAATAATGAATACCTTCCTCCATCATATGCATGGGTTGAAAAAATTTACTTCTATTTTTTTTCAGAATCTACTCATGATTGGTAAAACTTCATAAATTATAATCGAAATTAATTAGGTTCCTCATTTTAAAACTTATTAAAAATACAAATTTATTTAATAAACTGCTACCTACACAGTTGTATAGATATAAATACAATCAGAACTCAAGAATGTCTTGAGAAGTGTTATGGCACATCTGTTCCGTCGAAAACAACTATACGTCGATCGTTTAGTAAACTTAAATGCGGTCGTACAACATCTATGATGTACCATGTTCTGGATGTCCAAATGAGGCAGCCACTCCAAAAATAACAAACCAATCCACCATATTGTTCTGAACGATCACTAAGTTAAAGTGAGAGATAGCTGATATCGTGAAGATATCAACAGAACATCTGGGGCATATTTTGCATAAATTTTTTCATCTGAAAAATCTACGTGCCCGATGATTGATCCAAAACAGCAACATGTCAAAGATTCAGAAAGCTCTTTCATAACAATGAACGCATCGTTAATGCAATAAGCTCAACAAAACTAAAAAAGGATTAATGAAATGATCAGTAACATTAAAACTCAGCATTGAAACTCAGCATCGAGAGGTGGTAATAAAACAAAATTAAAAAATCATTGCGTGATCTTCCTGCAACTATATGATGGTTGATATTGTGTACATTAAGGTATAGTTATTATACATATACTCTCATATCACTTCAATTTCATTCATTTAAAAAAATAACTGGCCAAGTGCAAGTAAGAAAATTCCGTTCCATTAGAAAGTTATAGCATTACATGTGACCTGGTGTCAGATTGGGACCGCTACCTGTCTCAATGCCTTGCCTGCAATATTACTCTTACTTATTTTTAATATTTTTTTTATTAACTTTTTTTTTTTAATCTTAATAAGATTAATTTTTATTTTTGCATATTGGATTATTTTTTGTGAAATTATCCTGCAGACGAGGATTTAACCCGATAAAAAATAAAGTTAACATTTAAAACATATTTAAAAAAAAAAAATTCTTATAATTTAAAGTACAATGAAAATATGTAGTCGTCATTCTTTTGTATTATTCATTTAATAATCTTTAAAAAATATACATACTTTTTGCAGCGCCCAGGTATATGTAACCCCTTAAAATCATTTTTTTTTTAAATGAGTTTTCAACAAAGTTTTTTTTTCGTTCTTTACTGAAAACTGATGACCTTGGAATTTTTGCGTTTTTTTTATATACCAGATATTAAAGGTAATGCACTCGTGATAATTTTCGTTCAATCTTCACTTTATAAAGAAATTTTAGAAATTCTGGATTTTTTCAAAATTTTTTGATCAGTACTTTCCGAGATAATGATGGGGGACAGCAATTTTTCTCGATTTTACTCCCCAAAACTGATCCTTTAAATCAAAATTTAACTTTCAGAACTACACGGGTCTGATGGGGCCATCAATTCCTATATTAGTGCCAAATTTCAACTTTCTACGTCAAATAGGTTCGGAGAAAATCGGATGTGGCAGACAGACAGACGGACGGACAGACTTCTGCAGTCTCAATTGTGCGACCGAAGTGATCTTATAAGTGTGGAACACTAAAAAAATGTTATGCTGGCGAAGCGACTTCGCAAATCCTTTTAAATGCATGTTAGGTAAGTATATGACTAATCATACTAAAAAATTTCTTAGTTTGCTCATTAAAAGTAATTGTCATATTTTATAAGACACACTGTGTGTAATTTATAGACATAAAATGTAACCTATAACCCGACCTAGGACCGACTTTATCTCCATACAAAAATTCATTGAGACCCATTTCCCTGTTACTATGTTGAACGGAAACATCACAATAACTAAAAAGATAAACAGAGAACAAGTATACCAGGTGTACAAGTATAAAATGCGGATTTCAGACAACACATTTGACATTGCACCATTTTGTTGTGTCATCAACAAGTGTCAGACGCGCACGAGTGATAAATTGGAAAAGTGTGTGCATAGTGTTATATTGTTGTGTTCAATATGTCGAAATTTATACCGAACAAAGAGCATTCGCGGACAGCATTAATTTTTTGTTTTCATTTGAAGAAAACTTATGTGTGTGTGTGAACGATGGTTTCGGCGTTTCAAAAGTATTAACTTCGATGTTGCAGACAAGGAACGTGGAAAACCGCCAAAAAAAAAATACGAAGATGTGGAATTGCAAGCATTGTTGGACGAAGATGATTCGCAAACAAGCTGTTTCCAATCGGCTACGAGAGATGGGAGAGATTCAAAAGACCGGTAGATGGGTACCACATGAGTTGAAGGACAGGCAAATGGAAAAGCGCAAAAACACGTGTGACATTTTGCTCACTCGGTACGAGAGGAAGTCGTTTTTGCATCGTATAGTTACAGGGGATGAAAAGTGGATTTATTTTGAGAATCCCAAGCGCAAAAAATCATGGGTAGACCAAGGCGCACCATCCACATCGACCGCAAGACTGAATCGCTTTGGCAGAGAGACGGTGCTCTGTGTTTGGTGGGACCGGAGGGGTGTGGTCTATTATGAGCTGTTAAAACCTGGGGAAACGGTTAATACTAAACGTTACCAACAACAATTGACCGATTTGAACCGTTCGCTGCTTGAAAAAAGGCCAGAATACCGAAAGAGGCAACACAAAGTCATATTTCTTCATCACTTACGGCAAAACCAGTTCGCTACTCGTTTCAAGTACTCAGCTGGGAAGTTCTACTCCATGCGGCTTACTCACCAGACTTGGCTCCTTCCGATTACCACTTGTTTGCATGGATGGGTCACGCACTTGCTGAACAGCGCTTTAGTTCGTACGAAGATATGAAAAAAATGGCTCGATGAATGATTCACAGCAAAAGGGGAAGATTTTTACTGGCGTGGTATTCCCAAATTGCCCGAAAGATGGGAAAAATGTATGATGGATGATGGAGCATACTTTGAATAAAGCACTTTTTATTATTCTTCCGAATTTAACATGTTTTTTTGGAAAAAAAAATATCCGCATTTCATACTTGTACACCTGGTACAAATGCTTTTTTAACTTTTATGTAGCTTGTATAATACCTACCAGTACGAGAAAATAATTAATATGTACTGGCACAACTTCCATTACAATTTCCTTATTGACATAGTTGTTACCATTTGACGCTTATTATTTTTTCGTCATCGTTATAATGTTTAGAATAACGTTTATGACAGTCAGCATTATCATTATTATTATGGTGACAGAGGCGGCCATAACGTAGTGGGTGAAGTGTACCTTCTACGCGGTAAACCTGAATTCGATTGTCGGCTGAGCAAATAATAAATCTAAAGAAAAATTTTACTACGTGACGTCGCCTCTCTCTCGGAATGGTAATCGCAAACAACCCGTAATATCATGCCTAGTAAAGCCCCCTCACGTTGGCCGTTCGGAACTGGCATTAAACTGTAGGTCCCCTTCGCCTGTTGAATACTTAAAAAAAGCACCAACCACAGGCAAAGGCGAGAGGGTCTCCTACGTCCGTATCTGATGTGGCACTTCAAGAAGACGGTCATTATTTTTATTACAATCCTCAACATCACCATCAGGATGATAATCACCAATTTGATTTATACAACCTAATAAACTGTCAAGTTATGAATTTCCAATCTAACTTTGTTCTTAATTTTGATTTTTTTCTTTAAATTTGAGGTTTTAATTTAATAATCCTAATTGATTGGCTGGAACTTTTGACTAATAATTTACTATTGTCGAAATTACACCAGCTTAGTTTTAATGAGAATTTTAGTCGTATAATTAATCGTTGTTACTGGGAGGTTGTTCGGATCATTATTCGCAAACATCAAAATAATAACACTTATAAAATATATATAAACTGTTGCGGCACAATTAAAAAATATTAATACGTTACATCAATGTAACTTCCTCGTTAGAAAGTTACCACCGACAAAAAAATAAATGATACGTTATATGTTATTACAACCCGTTATTATAGCAAGTATGGAATACATAAACCTAATATGGTATTTAAGTAAAAAAATATATTTTGAGTATATATAGCCAGAAACCTTTCTTTTTTTCATGTAGTTAGACTAAGTCTCACAAATATCTTTTAAAAAATCAGCGAAGTGATGAAGGGCTCCAGAGACCGGAATCTGCTATTTCCTTCTACTTACTATTTCTGTTAAATATGAAAAATGTGACAACAGCTATTTTAAGAACTTGAAAAACTACGTCTATCAAGATACGAGTATATTCGAAGCTATTTGTGTGACACTGTTAGCTAGTCATCATCAATTCGATTTCTTTATAGGGGTCCTCGCCTTCCGGTTAACATTTTCCATCCTCTTCGATCTTCTACAATCTACGAATCTTAGATTTCTCTCTGGCATTGCCCTCTGAACACCTCCAAACCATGTCTCTCTTGGTCTCCCTCTTCTCCTTCTTTCGCTTGGTACCCACCTTAGAACCATCTTTGGTATTCGGTATTCTTTCATTCTTTCCACGTGTCTGTACCATAGAAGTTGCCGTTGTTGAATTTCCTCAACAATCGTGGTTTTTTACTTTCGTTACATGCCTTATTCTTTCATTTCTAACTCTATCCATTCTTGACACTCTAGCCGATCTTCGTCAGTAATCCATTTCGAGTGCCATTAGTTTGTGTTCCAATCGTTTCGTCAACAACAACCGTATAATATGATGCTCTTAAATAGTGCATTTCTCTGTGATTCTTTGACCACAGAACATAATTTAGGTGTCTTATGACCGCTTTTCCTTTACTTATTCGACTCTCCACTTCCTCTTCCGTTCTACCGTCTTTACTTATGTTAGTTTCGAGATATATATACTCTTTACAAGCATCAATGACTTCACCAGTATTTAGAGTAAGGTTTCTCCGTTGTCCTAATATATATAAATATTTGGTTTTCTTGCAGTTAACTGTTAAACCCTAGTTTTTATAATCTTCGAGCAGTTTTCTTGTCATAAATTCAAGGTCTTCCTTGTCTTGAACAATAACCACCTGATCGTCGGCAAAATGTAGAGTGTACAACGTTGTTTCGCCGATCAGCTTTATTCCCATTCCTCCACATGCTCTTCGTCATCTCTCCATTGCCTCATTCAAATAAATTTTGAATAATGTAAGAGACAGGCAGCAGCCCAGCCTGACACCCTTTGTTACAGAAAAATTTTCGGACAGAATGTTTCCCAACTTAATTTGGGAACGTGACTGGCGGTACAGCTGTTTTACTGAGGCAATTGCTGTAGTGTTTATGGTTGATCGTTCTAATATTCGCCATAGTTTTTTCAATGGGACGGTATTATACGCTTTGGTTAGGTCTACAAACAGTAGATGGAGCTCTCTGTTCGTTGATGTATTTTTTTCGTTTAAGTAAATTACACTAAATATATCGTCTACACACGTTCTACCAGCTCTAAAACCAGATTGTTGTTCAGTCTTGTGGGGACTATATTCATCCTCAATTATATTCGTAATATTTTTCCGTAGACTCGACTGAGGGTGTTCGTTACTGATATACATCTATAGTTTTGACAGCTAGTGGTATCTACCTTTTTGTGGATTGGTGTAAGCCATGCTTCTTTCCAAATCTGAGGTATTTTCTTTCCATTTATATATTCTTCGAATATGTGTCTCAGAATTATTATTAACTTCCTAGTCCCATTTTTTAGCAATTCTGCGAAGATGTCCTCTGATCCAGCCACTTTTCTGTTCTTCATTGATCGAACCGCTTTCCAAACCATCTCTTCTGTTATATTTATATGTTAGCCATGAATATGGTAATTGGTTGGATACTGCCCACTCTTTTCAAAAAATTCTTGAGGGTAGTGCTGGTGCCATTCCTCTAATTTTATGGAATTCATATTTATTTTATTAGCCCAGGGCTGTGTTTCTTACCGAGTACAATTTACAGCGATTCAAGAACAACGTGAATTATTTTTTTCGCTCACATGCCGCTCCTGGAGCGCTTTAGGGGCTTCCCTGTAGCACGTGTGCTAGACCCATAAAAAAAAAAGAAAAAAAAATGTTTTCTGTTTTTAGTGGTTTCAGGAAGTTCCAAGCTTCCAATGGTTTGGTTCCTCCTAAGTATGTCTACTTTCTTGCATTGTCTATCCTACGTTACGATTTTGTTTTGCATGACCATTCTCCTAAATTTTGCCTGTCCTAGTCTGTAGTCTATTCTGTCATTGTCATCCTTTTTGATCGTCCACTTCTGATAGGCTTGTTGTTCTTTCCGTTTTTGTTTCTCCATTTCATCGTTCCAAGTGAATTGGCCATTATGTTTAGAGGTACCTTGCTGCTCGTGTCCAAGAGCTTCTGTTGCTATCGACTATATGTCTTTTAGGATGTGGCTATATGTTATATCGGTCTCTAATGTCTTTATTGAGTAACTAGTTATATGATTAATAATTATGCTTAAAGTTTGCTTATTCGCCATCTATACAACGGTTATCTTCACTACATGAAATACTCTCACTCTACGTCCGTTTCCTCAACCATGCTAGCACCATCTTGAGCAATGATTGATTAAATTTAAGATTGAAAAGTAAACTGTTAATCTTCAAATTGTGATTTACTGGAGCAGAACCCACAAATCACAAACGGCAGTTTAGTTTCGGTAGAGTAACCAATACATGAAACTGTGAAGAATAGGCCCTTTCCCCTTATTTATACTATTTTTAGATATAATTTCTATACTTTCTAATGCTTCTCTCTCTCTTATTTAATGTTACTGTATAAATTATATTTAAGAGCATCTTAGGCAATGCTTGATTTCTCTAATCTACCAGGCCTGACATGTTTTTTAAAAATTAAAATAATGGTTTTAGCTTATTTGAGATACAATAGACCGGAAAATATACAGCATTGCCGAACATGACCTTGAACATAATCATATAGTAACATTTGATACTTGAGGATTAATTAACAATATATCCGACAGGATCTAGAATCTAAATAAGGTCCGCAACTAAACCGCCGGATTGATGGTTCCACTTGATTAAGTCAAAATTTTAGTAGTTTCTAATCTTAGATTGGTTGTAGGCAGGGCAGACCATTGTGTCTGTACACTTTTTTTTTAGCACAGATAACCTCTTCATTCGACGAAAATTTCTTTCCCCAAGCCAATTTTTGATATTAAGAAACAAAAATGTCACTTGGGGCCAAATCTGGAGAAGTGAGTGGGTGGGGAACTAGGTCAAAGCCGAGCTCGTGCACTTTTGCCATTGTAATGGTCGATGTGTGAACAGGAGCATTCTCCCGCTTAAGGAGCACTTTTTTGCGTGCTAACCTTGATCGCTTCTACTTCAACCCAGTATGCAGCCAGTCTAACAAAATTACATAATAAGAGCTAGTTACAGTTTTACGCTTTTCCAAATAGTCAATCACGATGATACCCTGTGATTCCCAAAAAATAGTTGCCGTCACTTTTCCCGCCTATAAAACTGTTTTCGTGTTTTTAGATGCACTTTTACATTCGCCAACTCACTGTTTTAACTGCAGGTGTATCCACGTTTCGCCTACAGTCACAAAACGAACCCGAAAATCCTCAGGATTACTCTGCAACTTTTCCAAACACGATTTTGAAATGTCCTTCGTCGTGGGTTTTTGGCCTGGAGTCAACAAACTCGGCATTTGTCGCGCACTGAACTTTTTCATTTTTAAAATTTTATGCAGGATATTATGCATCCGTTGATATGAGGTGCTTAATATCTCAGCAATTTTGCGAAGCTTCCATCACGATACAATTCATTTTATCGATCATTTCTACAGAAGAAACCTTAATCGGGTTTCCTGCATATACAGCATCTGCAGTGCTCATACGGGAAAGTTTAAATTCATTTATCCAATAATAAAATGATCTGGTGTAAATTTCCCAAGAACTTTGATCACAATAGTTTTAAGAGTCACTTTTATAAACAGTCTTGCCTCTTTACAAGATTTCCCCTCATTCCATAGAAATAGACTTATCAATTTTTTCTCGTATATCTATATATAATAAATTAGTGACAGCAAACGTGCCCGTACGTTGATGGGCTATTACGGCGGTTGCGGAAAATTACTAGATATATTTAAACATTATCCTACTATACTCTATTTATTTGAAAGTGATAGCAATAGATCATCTAGAATTATGCAAATTAGCATCAAGCATTAGTAAGAGCCCCAAAGTTTTACCTACATTTTACTTGTAATGCAACAACTTTATTGGAATACCATCTGACATCGGTCTAATATTCACAATCCCTTATTTTTGAATACAATACGAAAATGACCTTTTGTTGTTTGAGGCTAAATAGTCTGGTCAGTGGTGGCGCGCCTGGGCGTATAAGTATTATTTGCGAATAGTATGAATAAAACAGTTCTATAATATTTAAACATTTATTAGAAAAATAACATTTTATAATGAAACATAATTAATTAAAAAATATACAAATGAGGAAGTCAATCAATAATGAAAAAAGTATTACCTATCTTCTATCTCCGACATGCTTGATAAACCAACATTGTCCGACTGATTTGAATTCACATATATAATCAAAATTTCAACAATGGCATCCACTGCCATGTCCACCATCTACATTTTATCGTTTACCCTCAATATATGCTCAACGCATTTTCACCATGTTTCTATGGAACCAGCAGATATGGTATTCTTAAAAAGATTTTGTACATCTGCTAATTTATAGGTCGTATTGTTACTGGCGGCTTCATCTTTAACTTGTGCCCATCTAAGTTCTATCGGATTGAGCTCTCGATGATATAATGGCAGACAATAAACAGTAATATTACGTTTTTTCTATTACGTTGATGACGAAACTTGTGTACTTGTCTTTATTTCTGAGAACTTCATGCTTTACAAGTTCTAATAATTCTTTCTTAACGCTGTCTTTTGAAAATGAAATATTTTTCTCGTTCATCCAAGATTGGATGTAATTTTTCAGCCAACCCAAGATTGGAACTCGTTCTGATTTTTTAGAATGATAGCTTGCGTTATTCATTACAATAACATAACCGTCTAATATTAAGTCTATTATCTGCGAAAACCAATCTCCAAATACATCGGAATTCATATTTTCGTGATAATCTCCTGTTTACTTGGATACAAATGTTCCGTATACAAAACCACTTTCGCTTCCAATATGCGTAATGTTAACCTACGCCCCTTACCAGATAGCGGTTTAAGACCAGTAGAGAGACCTTCACTAAATGCTTGGCGAGCATTTTTGATATTCCCATCTTGCGAATATTTCTTGACTATGTACCCTTTATTTATCCACGTCTCATTTAAGTAATATATCCTGTTTCCTTCAGGGCGAGCTTTTCTAACTTACCTTAAATAGTCTCTTCTCCAGTGTACGATTTTTCCACTTTTTATCAATAAAGATTTTTTTCACAATAAAATTTCATACCTTTAAAAACACACCATCGTTTTACTCTACTCATTTTCAGTATTTCTGGGTGGCTTATCGCAGCCTGCAGGATCATATCCAAAGTTGAAATTCTTTTTCCCATAAAAAAGTCATAAACAATACGCCTTACTGCTTGTTTTGTGTTGTCTATCAGCTAAAGTTCTTTTCTGCCTGGTCTCTTTTTTGGAGAGTCTATACCCCCTATAAACTATGGCTTAACCAACTCCGGTCATTAAGGAATATTTTGTCACACAATCGTCCACATTTAAATCACAATTTTGATCGTTTTTAACTATATGCTTTTTATTGTGGGTTAGTCCAGACATTTGGCGTTTCGCTGGTGAAGACAGTTTGTTAACTGGCTTGACAATTGGGCAACAGGAAGTTATGTAAATAAAATGATTTGATTGGCAATAAAACTTCGTTACAAAAAAAACATTATTACCTAAAAAATACCTGGAAATAGATAGTACGCCTCTGTTAAGGGACCGCCGGTCAATCCACTAGCATTTTTATTACTATCCGTTATAGAGTATAGCAGGCAGTTCGTATTTGGAAGAAGGAAAATAAAAGTAACCTTACAGCTACTACACTGTAAAAGTGTATGTTTTATCCTAACAGAAATAGATCCCTATTAAGTCACAATTATATTTAAAATATAATGTGAGAGGGTAATTACTACAACTTGTATGTTATGAATAATAACCCACAAAAGAAATTAAAACATTCAGTCAATCTTAGTTTTAAGAAAACTTATCTATTTTCTTTGCTGTTGTTATCTTGTGTATGCGCGGATATCCCCGTCTCAAGTCCTGCTGCTTCACGATGACCCAGATACATCATTCTTGTTAAAACCCCAGATTTACCGATTTAGGTACAGGAAATTCCAAATCTACGTTAGTATTGAGGCCGGATCTTTGTTGTCATTGGTATCTTAATAATAAATATTTCTTGAGGCGGATTTCTTGGATATGTTTTAATAACGAAAAACAGAGTAATGGGATATATAGTATTACAAAACCTGTCAATTATGATTCCATTTTCGGTATTTACAAATGAATATTGTTGTTATTGACATCAATTTTTACATTTAACCTTTTACTGATTCTGTGTCACATTATTAAAAAACATGATGAATATTATAACATATACTTTTTAAAGAACCTAAGAAAAGTTCGTTTAAAATTGGATTTACAAGCATATTATTACTTTTAATGGATGATTAAGATAGAACAAAACGCTTTCACAATATTGGTCAGATTAGAAATAATTCATGGAATCTTTACACGTCAAGATTAGAAAATTAAGTTCAATATTCTCGTTTTGAACTTCTTAGTGCAACATTTTTTTATAACGTTCTCGTATTTAACAGATAATTCTAATCACAATCGATATACTGGTAGCTTTTATCTAAATCGGACAGCTATAGAGGCCCTCGCACCTCAAAGGTCACATTTTTTCACTTTGACAGTTTCTATTTATATTCTTACGAAAGAAAATTAGAAAAGCAAATAAAAAAATGAATAGGTAAACTAATAATTATCTTTTTTATTATTTTATGCTGTTACTGCATTCACTACATTTAAAGAGACAAAAAAAGAACAAACAAACAACGTTCGATGGTCGTCGAAAAATGAACTAGGATAACTGACCAAGTGCGTGCAAGTAGCTTGCTTTTTAGTGAATTTCGTGTCGTGATCAAACAATCAACTGTCATCATATATAAAAATATCATAAAAAAAATATATAAAAATGCCACATCACCAATAATGCTTGAAGAAAAACAAATTTAAAATTGAAAGAGGAATTAGGAATTAGATAAGTTAAAGGGTTAATCATTAAACTCAAAACAAGTACATTTTTTATTAAAAACATGGAAAAATCGTAAAAAATATAGGTCAAAATAACGAATCGATACAAAATGAAAAAATAGGAATAAAAATAAGTATTTTTTGGCATTTACATAATTTCTGTAAAAGTATTAGTTTTCGAGTAAAAAATTGTTGAATATCCAAAACATGGTAAATACGCTGTAATAAATATCTCCAAAAACTGAACCCATAAAAAAACTTTTCCTATAAAAGTTCTAGGTTTTTTGGGATAGAATAAGATTTTCGCAGAAAACTTTTGATTATATTAGAAAATTACATTTTTACTTTAGTTTTTCTGAAATTTTTTAAAATTCATATTCAGATTTGGGTGGGTATTAAGTCCAAATCAACATTATTTCTTAATATGCCACTTAAAATTCGAAACTACATATCATAAGCTTTAATCTGGCCCAGATTGGGTCCTAATAAATTATGTCAATTTATGGCCATTTAAAGAAGAGTGACCCATATATATATATATATATATATATATATATATATATATATATATATATATATATATATATATATATATATATATATATATATATACATATATATATATATATATATATATATATATATATATACATATATATATATATATATATATATATATATATATATATATATATACAGTGGCGAATGAAAGTATGGAAACATTTTCTTAATCAAAAATATAAAATACTATCCTTCAGGAATAAAAAGCTGGTCTTGTTTTGTTGACAATTCTTTATAGAATTTTATTATTGACTATAAAAATTTTGTTTACCTTTTCTGGTAGATAAGGTTTTTAAGAAACGCATTTTGTCCTTATCGAAAGTATTATATATATTATATATAATTTTATCATTCTGCTTTAAGAGTACGTCATTGTTGATACGAAGTAATTTAGTAGCATTGTTTAAGAGTGCGGTTTTTGCCAAAATGCCAAAGTGCAAATATTACAGTTCAGATCTGAAACATAAAATTATTTCTCTGTATCAAAGTGGAAAAAAAAAACTGAAATAGCAAAATCTTTAAACATGCATAGGAGCACTGTCAGCAAAATTGTTAAGAAGTTCTCGAGAAGGGGCACTGTTAATCCGGCATTACAAAATTATAATTCGAAAAGCGAAAAATGATCCCAAGAAAACTGCAGTTGATATTAATAAATTACTAAGGCAGGAATATCAGGGCGTATTGGTGTCAGATATGATTATTAGGCGTCGTCTGTTATCTGAAAATCTTCATGGCAGGCGTGCTGTTAAAAAGCCACCCCTTATAAAGCGTCACAGAAAAGAGATATTGAAATTTGCTAAGGAACATAAAGACTGGACTCAGTGGTCCCTAGTAATTTTCAGTGACGAAAGTAGGTTCAATCTCTGTGGAATGGTTATGTAAGAAGACCAGTTGAACCAAGATATGACCCAAAGTACCTTGTACCTACTGTCAAACATGGCGGTGGAAATATTATGGTATGGTCGTTTTCGATGGTCTGGTACGGAGCCATTGGCAAAGATAAATGGCAGAATGGATGCTCAAATGTATATTGAGATATTGAAAAATAATTTGATTCACCACTGTCATGGATTTTTCAACAAGACTATGACCCAAAACACACATCTTGCTTGGTCAAGAATTGGTTTTCTGAACAAAGGATTCGAGTGATGCGCCGGCCTTCACAATCACCTGATTTGAACCCAATAGAGAATCTTTGGCACTATTTGGATAAACAAATTAGGAAAAGTAATATAAAAAAAACAGAGACGAAATTTGGATCGCATTAAAACAAGAATGGGAAAAAATACCACCCGATTTTTGTGCTAAGCTTATTGACTCTATGGGCAGAAGATGTCAAGCAGTGATTGACGCAAAAGGATATCCCACTAAATATTAAATATTTTCGACATCTTAGTCGTCTTAGTGAAATTGTTATTTTATAACAAAAATGTTTCCATACTTTTGTTAGTGTATAATTTTGTTACGTTAAAAACTAAGCACATTTCTAATAAACAATAACTGTTTTAGTATTCAAAATGTTTGTTAGCATGTACACGATTAATAAATAAATATTGTAAGTTGTAAACCGTTTAAATGTTAAGATTAGAGATGGGAATTTAAATGTTTCCATACTTTTGTTCGCCACCATATATATATATATATATATATATATATATATATATATATATATATATATATATATATATATATATATATATATAAATTTAAGACAAGTTTAATTTTGGATTACATTTCGGTTTATTGAATTTAAACCATCATCAGAACTACAAACAAATTTTGTATTTGAGTAGTATTTAATTAGTAATTAACATTAAATTAAAAAAAAAAATTGTAGTTCTGTTGCTGGTTTAAATACAATAAACCGAAACGTAAACCAAAATTAAACTTGTCTTATTAAATTGGCCGCAAGACCAAGAACAAAAAATTGTCTTAAATTTATTTATTAATGGTCAGAAAAAAAGAAAATTATATATATATATATATATATATATATATATATATATATATATATATATATATATATATATATATATATATGCATTATGCATTTTGTGTCATCTGTTTACTAATACTTCTTGAGGTTCAGCTGGTCACTCTGCATACAGCCCTTTTCAAGGCTTCTGTTATATGAAGAACCGCATCCCTTTGGAATCATTTGCCCAGGACTGTGTTTCCCACCGAGTACCATTTACAGCAATTCGAGACCAAGGTGAATCGCTTTTTCCACCTATGCGTCGCTCCTGTAACATGTGTACTATGCCCATAAAAAAAAATGTTATCAAATCTTGACAAACATCTAATTACACATTATAATGAACTTAATGTGATGAATGATTATTATGGAGGTCCCAATTTAATTTAAGACTTTATAGACGTAAACCCAGTTTCAAAAAATAGGCGCCTCTAGCGCCCCGTTGGCTACGCCACAGATATTCATTTCTCACAAAAATCTCCGCTAAAAATAGTAGAATCATTTTAATATATTTAGTTTGTTTTAAAAAAAAATTCTCTCCATAGCAAATATCACATACTTAACTTGAAACCGGTAAATTTAGTTCATAGAATTTTAAAATTTGTTATTTTCTAAACGGTAGGTGTCGATACATCTTTGTAGGTGTATCTGATTAGAATAATTAACATGTTTTAGTTCTTAATTTTCATTTGACCCAAAATTTAAATAAAACGCGGTTGTTTAAATGGCAAATGCCAAATTTGCTTTTATTAAAATGACCGAATTTAACGTAAATTAAGATTTAAACATTAAAACGAATGCCGGTAATTTCCTCTTGTTCCTAAATTCTCAAACTTCAATACATTGTTGTGTATTTTCTTTACTTTAGATTAGACTTGAAAAAAGTTCCTGCTAAAAGATCATAAATAAAAGGAGTAATTTTAAAATATTTATACTAAAATATAAATTTATGAATGTAAAATGATTTAGTGAAAATATCAAACACAATCTTCAGCAAATTATGACTTCAAATTAATGCCATCCAACTGTGAACCGTTGCGCACAATTTTTTGCCTTTTCCCAAGAACTAATATTTCACATCACACGAGAGATTCCTTTTATCCTTGTATTTT
Source organism: Pachyrhynchus sulphureomaculatus (assembly GCA_019049505.1). NCBI lineage: Eukaryota > Metazoa > Arthropoda > Insecta > Coleoptera > Curculionidae > Pachyrhynchus > Pachyrhynchus sulphureomaculatus. The sequence goes on along the minus strand of CM032446.1, from coordinate 39,357,660 downwards.
TCGTTATGAGTAATGGTGATGACCAAGTACAAAAAGGGCACATATTACTTAGACTTCATGATGAAAAGGTATTAAGAGGAATATGCAAAATGCGGTCCACAAATCAGTTTTAAGGAAGTAGCAGTGAAGTAGGTGGATAAATTTAAATATAGTGACTGTTAATAATGTAGGGTTAGTAAAGGAGGAAATCAAGACCAAAGTCCAGAACAGCAAAAGAGAAATAGTCTTTCGTGGGACGGACATTTATCACAGGGTACAAAGACACGACTTGGCTGATACTGGTTAAATAGTAGTATGTTATGGCTCAGAGGTATAGACAATGAGGATAGAAATGAAGCTTAGGGTATTAGGAACTGAGATAGATTATCAGTGAAGAAATTCTTATATGATCTCTTGGAAACTAATTTATTTGGAAAAAATGTCTAATATTGCATTATCCCGCGTGTCTACTGATAATCCAAGATGGAAGACACTCTATTTAAGTAATGATATATGCGATATTCTATTGCCAAAGTGACATCGAATTGGGTCCTTTAAATATTTTGGATTTTGGAAATTTTCGAAAGTTTGACCTTACGTTTGTTTAGAATGACAGAATTGCTAATTTATCTTTATAATGAAAGTTACTCTTAAAAATAAACACAATATTGTGACTAAGTGCTTTTTCTAGAAGAAAAATATATGTGAATAAAAAGCATACATTGTTGCTAAACTTGATGAAATGAGATTTTGGCAAAATGTCTGCAACTTACCAGTCAAGAGAATATCTCTCCATCCGTGGACACCCACAAACATATATATATATATATATATATATATATATATATATATATATATATATATATATATATATATATATAAATATATACCAGGTGTACAAGTATGAAATGCGGATGATGCACCAATGCAGTTAGTGCTATAAAGATTTGACACTGCGCCATTTTGTTGCGTCATCAACAAGTGTCAGACGAGCACTAGTGATAAATTGGAAAAGTGTGTGCATAGTGTTGTGTTGTTGTGTTCAATATGTCGAAATTTATACCGAAGAAAGAGCATTCGCGGACAGCATTAATTTTTTTGTATTCATTTAAAGAAAACTGCTGTTGAATCATATCGATTACTTCGAGAAGCTTATGGTGAATATGCTCCATAGCAAGATACGTGCGAATGATGGTTTCAGCGTTTCAAAAGCGGTGACTTCGATGTTGCAGACAAGGAACATGGAAAACCTCAAAAAAATACGAAGATGTGGAGTCGGAAGCACTGTTGGACGAAGATGATTCGCAAACACAAAAACAACTCGCCGAGCAATTGGGCGTTAGTCAACAAGCTATTTCCAATCGGCTTCGAAAGATTTAGAAGACCGGTAGATGGGTACCATATGAGTTGAACGACAGGCAAATGGAAAAGCACAAAAACACGTGTGACATTTTGCTTGCTCGGGACAAAAGGAAGTCGTTTTTGCATCGTACAGTTACAGGGGATGAAAAGTGGATTTATTTTAAGAATCCCAAGCGCAAAAAAATCATGGGCAGATCCAGGCGCACCATCCACATCGACCGCAGGACTGAATCGCTTTGGCAGAAAGACGATGCTCTGCGTTTGGTGAGACCAGAGGGGCGTGGTCTATTATGAGCTGTTAAAATCTGGGGAAACGGTTAATACTAAGCGTTACCAGACTGGGCTCCTTCCGATTACCACTTGTTTGCATCCATGGGTGACGCACTTGCTGAACACCGCTTTGGTTCGTACGAAGATGTGAAAAAAATGGCTCGATGAATGGTTCGCAGCAAAAGGGGAAGATTTTTACTGGCGTGATATTCACAAATTGCCCGAAAGATGGGAAAAATATATATCAAGCGATGGAGCGTAGTTTGAATAAAGCACTTTTTATCATTCTTCCGAAAAAAAATCCGCATTTCATACTTGTACACCTGGTATATATATATATATATATATATATATATATATATATATATATATATATATATATATATATATATATATATATATATATGTATATATATATATATATATATATATATATATATATATATATATATTTATATATATATATATGTATATATATATATATATATATATATATACCAGGTGTACAAGTATGAAATGCGGATTTTTTTTCGGAAGAATGATAAAAAGTGCTTTATTCAAACTACGCTCCATCGCTTGATATATATTTTTCCCATCTTTCGGGCAATTTGTGAATATATATATATATATATATATATATATATATATATATATATATATATATGTATATATATATATATTTATATATATATATATATATATATATATATATATATATATATATATATATATATATACGAGGCTGGTTTGAAAAGTCCGTGCAAAGTCCGAGAGATGGCACCACCGGCGCGTATCGAGGTCATGTTTAGTTAGTAGCATCTCTTGAATGAACGCACACCAAGTTTCAGCCATATTGGTCTATTTCTTTGTGTTTGGCATTCGTGTGGATCAAGGAAGTCGAGTGATTTTCAAGAAATGGACGTAAAAGAATTTCGTGTGGTGATTAAACATTACTTTATGAAAGGCAAAACGCCTCAGGAGACTAAAGAGAAGCTTGATAAACATTATGGTGACTCTGCACCTTCGATTAGAACAGTTTATAAGTGGTTTCAAAATTTTCGGACTGGCCATATGGGCACAAGTGACACTGAACGTTCTGGACGGCCTGTGGAGGTTACGACTCCAGAAATCATTGATCAAATCCATGATATGGTGATGGATGACAGAAGAGTTAAGGTGCGTGAGATTGCTAGTGCTGTAGGCATCTCGACTGAACGGGTACATAATATTTTGCATAAACATTTGGACATGAGAAAGCTATCCACAAGATGGGTGCCGCGATTGCTCACGCTTGACCAAAAACGGAATCGTGTGAAGTGTTGCAAGGATGGTTTGCAGCTGTTCCAAAAGAATCCGGAGGACTTTAAGCGTCGTTTTGTCACTGTGGATGAAACATGGATACATTATTATACTCCTGAGACCAAACAACAATCTAAACAATGGGTTACCAAGGGGGAATCTGCACCAAAAAAGGCGAAGACCGTTCCTTCGGCCGGAACGGTTATGGCGACTGTCTTTTGGGATTCGCAAGGGATAATCCTCATCGACTATCTGGAAAAGGGTAAAACTATTACAGGTGAATATTATTCATCGTTATTGGACCGTTTGAAAACCGAGCTGCAAGAAAAACGCCCGCGATTGGCCCACAAGAAAGTCCTTTTCCATCACGACAACGCACCAGCACACACCTCAGCAGTTGTGGTCGCAAAATTAATGGAAATAGGATTTCAACTCGTTTCACATCCCCCCTATTCTCCAGACTTGGCTCCCTCGGACTACTATTTGTTCCCCAATTTGAAGAAATGGCTGGCGGGACAAAGATTTTATTCAAACGAGGAGGTGATTGCAGACACTAATGGATATTTTGCAGACTTGGACAAATCCTATTATTCGGAAGGGATCAACAAACTAGAACATCGTTGGACGAAGTGTATAAGCCTAAAAGGAGACTTTGTCGAAAAATAAAAGAGGTGTACCCCAAACACATAAGTAGTTTTTATTTTTGCACGGACTTTTCAAACCAGCCTCGTATAATCACAAGAGGGAAAACATATGACCCTTCGGTTGCGTCACGATTCCATATGTATATATATATATATATATATATATATATATATATATATATATATATATATATATATATCTATTTATGTTATGTCATTCCAAGTGGAATTCTTCAGACGTTTCAACGAGGTCTCACTTGGTATTTGACATGAAAATATCATATAAAACCTTGGCGGAATGTAACAAAGGAACGGGTGTATTCCCGAATTAACGCTTCTACACATTTCTCCATTCGTGGATCACTGTAGTGAGTAAGGTGTCTAAAAAGGTAGAATAATTCTCCAAATGTACTGTCCTCGTGTTCTATGTATGATTGTGTTCGCGACCTGGTTACTGAAATGCTTAACTTACATGCGCAATTAGAGAAAAAACCTGTTGTAATTTTGTAAGTACACTATTATATCACTTACATACACTAATGTATATATCACACATCCTGTCGAACAGTTTACTTTTCCATCTGTCGTTTGTTTTCATTTCGGTATTCAGACGAAGCTACCAATTAGGCAGCGAAAGCTTAAATAAAAAACAGAAACTAAAGTCAAAAAATCTTTGATTGCTCATCTGTATTTCCTCATAAAGGCGTTTCCCTGAAGTTCCATTGTTTGTTACCAGTGCCCTGTTACTATCTGTCTTATTATATATATATATATATATATATATATATATATATATATATATATATATATATATTTTATTATTGAAATAAAGTTAACAGATTTGACTGTTTTTCGTAATTTGGAAGCCTTGAGACGTAAAGAAATGCAGGAATCTTTGTTTCTGTTTTTCCATAATTTCCCCCGCAGCTAATAGTTTTACTGCACTCTTTAATAATATGCAGTACTGCGTTTTAATCATTACTATTTCTGGTTAGATATCATTAAAACGTATGAAAAAGTCCCCAAAATGATGTCACGTAGTAAAATTTTAAGAATTCTTCTATTTACGTTGAATTGTTTTATAACTAAATAAATAAACAAATATTTTTTAGATTACTTGTTATCTAATCTGGAAAATAGTCTCACTTTATGGCGTCTTATTTCCTTAAACTATTAAACAGGTGTCGTACAACAAACAAATATTATTTTTTAACTATATACCACTAAAACTAGGTTAAGGTTACTAAAAAACATAGGGACTTATTATTTTATTCTGATAAATTTTAGTCCATTACAAGACTGAAATCAAAATAGTATTTACCACCAGAACTAATCGACGCTTTAAAATAAGATTTAAGTAACACAAAAACATCATACAGTTGCCTTAATAACCAAATATGGTACATGTATATTTTACAATTAAAGTAAAATAAGAAGCTACTAAAGAGTTTTAAATGTTAGGGAGAGGGTCAATCGATAGAAGATATTTGACTAATCTGACCAATACCTTACCCTGTTTTATTACCTTCTCTTTTTTATTGTTCACCTCCCCGCCTGAGTAGGAATTTTACCTTTAGTCATATCCTAAGAATACCGGCGGGGATGTCGTAATACCCGTTAACTTTGTCCAAGTGCCGAAACACACATTTTTGTATTTCACAGCACTTTTTTAGACCATGCGGTAGTGCTGCCACGGATGTTATTGCATTTCTGCAAACAACTACTACCTATATATGTGGTCAGGTCGAATATAATTAAATAAATTAATAAATAAAGTATACCGACCTGCCGGGATTGGAACCCGAGACCTTCTCCACCACACGCAAGTTACTACGCCACGGAGCTACGAGCAACTACTTTCGTAGTTCTATAGGAGGAAAAAGGACCCAGAGAGCCTTCTCTTAAAAGAAAGCGATATCCGATGGGAAAGAGTAACATAATAGCAGTAAATAACCGGCCAAGTGCAATTCGGACTTGCGAAATTAGTATTTCTTACGTTGATTGCTTTTAAAATAAAAAATTTCGTTATGGAGGTATAAGATGATTAATGACTGCACAAACACACCCCAAAATGAGTTTTCGACAAAGTTTTTTTCTCATCTTTACTGAAAACTGATGACCTTGAATTTTTTTTTTTTGTATATATCAGATAAATTATTAATGATGATAATTTTCTTTCAATGTGGAGAATATTCCAGAATTTTTTCAAAATTTTTTGATCAGTAATTTTCGAGATAAGGGGAAGGGCAGCGATTTTACGCAAATTTTTAAAAATAATATAAAGAAAAGTGTACGCAAGTATTACATTATATATTTTTTTCAACTCGTGTTTTTAGAAGCTTTCATTTGACACTTCCGATTTCACCCAAAACTAAATCCTTAAGTCAAAATTTAACTTTCAAAACTACGCGACTCTGATAAGGCCATCAGTTCCTATATTAGTGCCAAATATCAGCTTTCTATGTCAAATAGTTTCGGAGAAAATCGAGTGTAACAGACGGATAGACAGATGGACAGACTTCGAAATGATCTTATAAGTGTTCCTCATGGAACACTAAAAAGTGGAAGTGGTAGAAACTAGAAAAGTAGCTGCATTCAAGAATGTTTTTTTTTTACTTTTAACGACTTCTTAGTTTACCTTCATTTGCTAATCTGATTTTATCTGTTGCCGCTCTAAAGCGGCTAGCATTAGGAATAGTAAGTGATAAAGAACTAAAAGAAAATAAATGAAACCAAATAATATAATACTTAGAATACCCTACGAAATAAGGATGCCCTCAATGCAAATTAATACATAAATAACACTATAAGATATAATGTATTATTAAACAAATTGGTAATTTGAAACATCACGATACACAGTCCAGATATTCATTTACGCGACAAGTTTTGGATATAAGAAGGAATTTTAACTGTCATTTAAAAACATTAACTTGTTTCATTTCTAACGGTAATTTACTTTATCGCTACCGCAATATAAAGATTTCTTAAAAATGCTGAATTTGGGTGGTATAATTTTAAGAACTACGTCGTCATTATAAGAAACAATATTAAGTTTAATCTAACATATAGTAAAGGTTTATAGCTATATACATATTCATGAGACAGTTATAATATTATAGTGACTAAAATATGCTTTATATAACTCTCTTGGTGGTAGTTTTAAATATAAGCCAAACAATGCCTTTTTAGATTACTCAAACAACAGTAGTACTTACGGCTCTATTTTACTGTATAATTTTATAACTACTGTGGGAACCACAGAGTGCTTAATATTGTTTCAGATCCGACTGGGCTAAAAAGGTATTCAATGTCATTTTTGCTGCCTAAGGTTCCGGATTAACGTTACATAGCAAACACTCGAAATGGTATTAACTTGCGCCGGTAGGTGTCGGTAGGTACATGCATTAACGCTATATCTATATATATATATATATATATATATATATATATATATATATATATATGTAGTAGTGGTTTTTCGGGTATCCCGTGTTAGCTTGAAGTCCCTTGATGGACGGTTTCGCTGACGTTTCGATGGAATCTCATCCATCTTTTTCAAAGCATTGATCACTGGTCGGTGTCTTGGCGTTGAATGTCGAGACTGGCCCTGAGTGCGCCGGTTTTATGTGCTCGGGGTGTTTCTATTGGTCGCACGGATCTGGCCACTAGAGGCTCGGCTTTGGCTGCGCGTTGTCGGTCCTGTGGTTCTTTGTAATGTTTATGTTGGTGAAGTAACATATGGTTGAATTATTGTTTCTCTTGGTTGGACTTGGTACTAGGATAGAATATGTTTCCAAGAGTTCGGTAAACGTTGGCTCTCGTCCCGATTATTTAAGTTGTTGGGCCTCTTTTCTATGTCTATGGCTTCTTTGATTACCCTAGTGGATAGGTTATTACTTTTTTGTAGGGTTCTGGTTTTGTCAAAATCGATTTTGTGGCCAGTATCGTGTGCATGCTGTGGTAGAGAAGAGGTGGTGGATTTTTGTTTTACGGCGTTTTTGTACTCGTCTCTTCTGGCACTAATTTTCCTGTTTGTTTGGCCTATGTATAAAGTAAAGTAATAACCTATCCACTAGGGTAATCAAAGAACCCATAGAAATAGAAAAGAGGCCCAACAACTTAAATAATCGGGACGATAGCCAACGTTTACCGAACTCTTGGAAACATATTGTATCCCAGTACCAAGTCCAACCAAGAGAAACAATAATTCAACCATATGTTACTTCACCAACACAAATATTACAAAGAACCACAGGACCGACAACGCGCAGCCAAAGCCGAGCCTCTAGTGGCCAGATCCGTCCGACCAATAGAAATACCCCCGAGCACATAAAACCGGCGCACTCAGGGCCAGTCTCGACATTCAACGCCAAGACACCGTCCAGTGATCAACGCTTTGAAAAAGATGGATGAGATTCCATCGAAACGTCAGCGAAACCGTCCATCAAGGGACTTCCAGCTAACACGGGATACCCGAAAAACCACTACTACATTTCACACCCGTGAGAACATTCGTCAAAACATATATATATATATATATATATATATATATATATATATATATATATATATATATATATATATATATAGTAAGATATAACCTATACCTCGTGCGTGGTACTCCATCGAAGGCTGACTCACTGCAGTCATACATGCTGACACATGGTTGGCACTTTACCGTAGGCAGCGAACAAGGACGAAAGCCCATATTTCAGCAATCTACCCATTGTTCTCTTATTCATCAAATCCATCCAAGACACGTTTCGCCATATCATGGCTCATCAGTCGGACTAGGAAACATATATATATATATATATATATATATATATATATATATATATATATATATATATATATATATATAATATATATATATATATATATATATATACCATATTTGACAACTCTTTCATACTCTTCTCTCATTAACATTAAAAGTGATGTAAAAATAACTTCATT
>CM032446.1:39321644-39344144 GCA_019049505.1 Pachyrhynchus sulphureomaculatus | reverse complement strand
CTCCCTTAAAGTGGTTATTCTTCGAGTCCGATAGAGGCCACACAACCGCTGTTAATTCGAAGCGATATGTGAAGACGACTGAGAACTTTTTTGCACCTACTTTACGAAATGTTTATGTTTTTTAACCAGAGAATCTAATTTCAGCCGGATAGAGTAACATCATGTACTTTAAGAAATTTTCTCGAATAAATTGGTTTCCACAAGAGATAATAGAGCAATTTTGCAACGCTTATTTTGGCAAGTCATTGGCTTTATCTTTGTTTGACGCATGCGCCCACCTCTTGGAGCTTGCTCAGTAGTAAAGAGAAGAAATTAAATATAAGGACTCAGCTGTTATTGTTATTTGAAGCATACGCTCACCATTTGGAACTTGCGCAGTATTGAAACAAAATAAGCGAAACCATTATTAACGATAACGGTTTCTTTTATTTAGGAACTTATAAGATAGGTTATTTGAAGTTCGTTATTCTTATCGCTATTATGGTAGGGCCTGTTTTTTTTTCCTACTTAGGTATCTAAACCACTAAGGAAATACAGCAAAATTAATATACAGTAAAATTAACACTGACAACAGTTAATTAGTGCTCAGATTATGTTGAGATTTTACAATCTTTGGCACAATGGCATTACAGTGTGTGTGGTGTTAATTTCAAATGAGATTTTATTTATCACACATTCGTATTACCTTGACAATATTGAAGAAACTGATGAACATGTTAGATCCAACTTTAATTTAGAAACTTGCGTTAACCCATTAAATACTAATAACCGGTCTGCATAACCATGAAATGAATGAAAAAAATCCCCTAGGTTTATACAAGATAAATACTAACCTAACCTTGCAATTCCTTCGCGTTAATACTGCGCATGTTTGAGGTAACTATAAGGGCAAAGGCAAGTGAAAAATAAATGTTGCAAAATCTCTCTATTAAGCGTTGCAAAATCTCTCTAATATCCATCTTATTTCTACAAAAGAAGTTTTAGACTTTCTTAAATTAATTTCATTTAATTTTTGATTTTCTTTTTGAAAATATAAACTGATAAATGATAATTATCTTGTTATTAAAATTTCACCTCTCACCTAAAATGTATGGAAATAACAGGGTTATCTTTTAATTAGGTGGACCATGATATAAAAAAATTCAATAAATTATATAATGGTTTAAACAATGGATTAGAAATACTTTATATATATATATATATATATATATATATATATATATATATATATATATATATATATATATGTAAATATATATGTATATATATATATATATATATATATATATATATACATATATGTAAATATATATGTATATATATATATATATATATATATATATATATATATATATATATATATATATATATATATATAAATATAAAGTTTGTTGGGGAACTCGGCAAAGGGCGTGAAAAAAGTTCACACAATGTTCATTCAGCCAATATTTTGGTCCTAGGTTGGGACCTTCTTCAGGGCAAAAACTGAAAAGGAGAATCATTCTACCAACTGTGAGAGCCTGGGCAGAAAAAATTAAATTATTCGAATTATAACCATTTTTATTGTTTTTAATAAACCAATGTAAAAGTACAATGAAGTACAAAATGTAATAAAAAAGAAAAGAGAAAGAAAAAGACTCACATGAATAGTGAAAAGCAAAGTTAACATGAATGGCCATTTTAGCTTGTAAAACAGATACGACTAACAATCCATTAAAATAAACACTGTAGCGACGACCGTCGTCTTCGATCCGAATTTCCTGGTCGATTTCTGGGTCGTTCAATTGATAATTTCTTCTCTTTGTTTGACCCTTCAGATATTTTTCATTAGACCAGCTCTCTCTCTCTCTCCGAGTGTTTACAATTTCGGTTTTCAGGTTTTTAGGTTTGCAGAATAGTCCCTTTCCCTTCTAAGTAACTGTCTCTTGTCATTGATATGTCAATCTGTTTGGGTATGGCGCCGGCGACAGGTGGTTTGTTCGGGTGAATTAATTAATAATTAAAAATGTTTTCAGCATCCAGGGTTTTAAAACACATCCCTGTTATTAATCTGATCTTTTTAATTTTGTGTATTAGTGTACAGTGTTTATTTTAATGGATTGTTAGTCGTATCTGTGTTACAAGCTAAAATGGCCATTCATGTTAACTTTGCTTTTCACTATTCATGTGAGTCTTTTTTTTGTTTTTTACTACATTTTGTACTTCATTATACTTTTACACTGGTTTATTAAAAACAATAATAATGGTTATAATTCGAATAATTAAATTTTTTCTGCCCAAGCTCTTTCAGTTAGTAGAATGATTTTCCTTTTCAGTTTTTGCCCTGAAGAAGGTCCCAACCTAGGATCGAAATATTGGCTGAATGAACATTGTGTGAACTTTTTTCACCCCCTTTGCCGAGTTCCCCAACAAACTTTATATTTAAGAATTTTGTTAGATACGGCAACTTTTGCTTTCTTTCTTTATTTATATATATATATATATATATATATATATATATATATATATATATATATATATATATATATATATATATATATATATACATATATGTATATATATATATATATATATATATATATATATATATATACGAGGCTAGTTTGAAAAGTCCGTGCAAAAATAAAAACTATTTATGTCTTTGGGGTAAACCTTTTTTATTTTTCGACATAGTCTCCTTTTAGGCTTATATACTTCGCCCAACGATGTTCTAGTTTGTTGATCCCTTCCGAATAATAGGATTTGTCCAAGTCTGCAAAATATCCATTAGTGTCTGCAATCACCTCCCCGTTTGAATAAAATCTTTGTCCCGCCAGACATTTCTTCAAATTAGGGAACAAATAGTAGTCCGAGGGAGCCAAGTCTGGAGAATAGGGGGGATGTGAAACGAGTTGGAATCCTATTTCCATTAATTTTGCGACCACAACTGCTGAGGTGTGTGCTGGCGCGTTGTCGTGATGGAAAAGGACTTTCTTGTGGGCCAATCGCGGGCGTTTTTCTTGCAGCTCGGTTTTCAAACGGTCCAATAACGATGAATAATATTCACCTGTAATAGTTTTACCCTTTTCCAGATAGTCGATGAGGATTATCCCTTGCGAATCCCAACAGACAGTCGCCATAACCTTTCCGGCCGAAGGAACGGTCTTCGCCTTTTTTGGTGCAGATTCCCCCTTGGTAACCCATTGTTTAGATTGTTGTTTGGTCTCAGGAGTATAGTAATGTATCCATGTTTCATCCACAGTCACGAAACGACGCTTAAAGTCTTCCGGATTCTTCTGGAACAGCTGCAAACCATCCTTGCAACACTTCACACGATTTCGTTTTTGGTCAAGCGTGAGCAATCGCGGCACCCATCTTGCGGATAGCTTTCTCATGTCCAAATGTTTATGCAAAATATTATGTACCCGTTCAGTCGAGATGCCCACAGCACTAGCAATCTCACGCACTTAACTCTTCTGTCATCCATCACCATATCATGGATTTGATCAATGATTTCTTGAGTCGTTACCTCCACAGGCCGTCCAGAACGTTCAGCGTCACTTGTGCCCATATGGCCAGTCCGAAAATTTTGAAACCACTTATAAACTGTTCTAATCGAAGGTGCAGAGTCACCATAATGTTTATCAAGCTTCTCCTTAGTCTCCTGAGGCGTTTTGCCTTTCATAAAGTAATGTTTAATCACCACACGAAATTCTTTTTCGTCCATTTCTTGAAAATTACTCGACTTCCTTGATTCATACGAATGCCAAACACAAAGAAATAGACCAATATGGCTGAAACTTGGTGTGCGTTCATTCAAGAGATGCTACTAACTAAACATATACGCGCCGGTGGTGCCATCTCTCGGACTTTGCACGGACTTTTCAAACCAGCCTCGTATATATATATATATATATATATATATATATATATATATATATATATATATATATATATATATATATATATATATGTATACATATATATATATATATATATATATATATATATATATATATATATATATATAAAATTTATTTTTCTAAACCATTTTTCTATAATATTTATTTATTGTTTCTTGGAATTTTTAGTTCATTTGTTTAAAAGAATTTGCAATGGAAATAAAAAAATAAACTTTTTGGACATAACGTTAACTCGAAAAGACAAAAAATAATTACAGAATGGTACACCAAACCTACCTGGTCGGGACAACACCTTAACTATTACTCTAACCACACAAGGTCCCATAGAAATAGTGTCACAATTGGTTTCACAGACCGAGCATTATACTTAACCTCTCCAGCACTAAGACCAAAAGTAATAAATGAAGTAAAAGAAATTTTAACACAAAACAATTAAAAAAAAATTAAATAGACAAAGTAATAAAAAAAGATCACATAAAATATACAATAACCAAAAATATCATCAAAAAGATAAACATTCAAAGTCAAAGCAAATACCTACCGTCACCATACACAAGGGAATTCTCCGAAAAACTAAAGAATGTTCTAGATAAATATGACATTGTGGTCTGCCATAAAAGGCATAACATACTAAGGACGCTATACACCAACCTAAAAAGCAACATACCAACTATGTACCAGTCAAACGTAGTATATTCAATACCATACCTACAACCGACTGCCCAAAGAAATACATAGGGATGACCTGTCAATGGTTAAAGAACCGACTAAGTGGATACAAATACACTAAAAACGCCCCAACTGCCCTACACAAACACATGACAGAACAAAACTACAACTTTAATTTTAAAAAAGATCAAAATCATAAACAAAGACCATAATTACGAAAAGATAACCATCAAAGAAATGATCGAAATTAAAAACAGACATAGCACACATTCGCCACATTTACACTAACTTATTAAATTAATTTTGGGCTACCATGCATCTAAAATAAAGAAAAAGAGAATTCCGTACAAAATAAAAAGCAGTAAAAAATCTAAAAAAATATTGATAGCAACTCAGTACCAGTGCATCAAATAAGTAATAGTTTAAAATTCATCAAACGTACAAGGTGCGTATGAAATTATTTTTTAAAGTTTTAAAAATTATAAATGTATGTTATGTTGTAACTCCTATAAATACTCATTAAGTTTTAATAACCGGTCAAGTGCAAGTTGAACTTAGCACTTAGTAATTAATATTCCAGACGTTGATGCTTCTAAAATAAAAAAAATTTAACGAATGTATAAAATGATCAGTGTATGTATCATTTCAACAAAAAAAACAGGAATGGGTTCCGTATTACTGTTAAAACCATATAAAATTTATAGCCCCTCGTCCCTTTCATGTCCTTGACCTGAAGCGATATCGTTCAAAAATTATAAGCTTCACCCCCTCATTAGATAATATCTATATACCGAGCTTGAAATTGATATCTCAATTCGTTCGGTAGTTATCGTGCCAACAGACTGACAAACAGGCAGACAGACCGCTGTAAATGAGCGACAATATGTTTTGTAATCTAGAAACCATAAAATTTAAAGAAAGGTAAAAATCTAGAAGTAAGATTTTTTCACGAATACAATACTTATATATTTTTTTAAAAAGTTGGTATCTTCTTGGTTATAAAGGAACATATAATTAGCAAAAGAAATCTTCGCTGGAATTACTCTCGAAAAATGCTAGAATGAAACTAACATGTTATTAATGCTTAACGGATAAAATTACCGGTCAAGTGCAAGTTGAACTTGCGCAACTAGTGTTTCGTACGTTGATTGCTTTTAAAATAAAAAATTTTGTTACGGAGGTATAAAATGATCAGTGACTTCACAAAACATACCCTAAATGAGTTTTCGACAAAGTCTTTACTGCAAACTGATGACCTTGAAATTTATATTTTTTCATATACCAGATAAATTAATAAATGTAATGCACATAATAATTTTCGTTCAATCTACACTCCGTGGGGAATATTCCAGGATTTTTTTCAAAATTTTTGATCAGTACTTTTCGAGATAAAGGGGGGGGGACAGCGATTTTTTAAAAATAATACAAATGAAAGTGCGCGCAAGTATTACATTATATATATATATGTTTGAACTCGTGTTTTTACAAGCTTTCATTTGACACCCCACTCGATGACCTAGTAAAAAAAAATTTTCCTTTCCGATTTCACCCCTAAGACTAACCCCATAAGTCAAAATTTAACTTTCAAAACTACACAGCTCTGATGAGGCCGTTAATTTGTATATTAGTACCAAATTTCAACTTTCTATGTCAAATACCTTGGAGGAAAATCGGGTGTGACAGACGGACAGCCAGACAGATGGACGAAGTTATCTTATAAGTGTTCCGTACGGAACACTAAAAATTAAGTAAAAAAGTTTTAACATGTGTAAGTAAGTGTGTATACAGGGCTGTTATTAAAAAATTATTTTTTTTAGGAATGAAATAAAATAAAAAAATTCTTTTGAAAATGCCCTTATCACCAGGGCGAAGCGTCAAGGAGATGTTTCTTTTAAACAAACGAACTAAGAAACAATAAATAAATGTTGTAAAAAAATAGTTCAGAAAATTTAAATTATATATATATATATATATATATATATATATATATATATATATATATATATATATGTATATATGTATATATATATATATATATATATATATATATATATATATATATATACGAGTATATATATATATATATATATATATATATATATATATATATATATATATATATATATATATATATATATATATATATTATATTTTGTTTTTATGTTGGTAGAATTGTTATTAACATCTTAAAAAAAAATTTCATGACATTTGCTTTATTAGGTTAGAAATTAGAGCATGTTTTATTAGTTTAAAAATTCCGAATTCGCATTTTTAAAGTTCATAAATTTAATCGGCAAAGAATTAGCTTAAAGTTTTGTCTATAAAATAATGAGAAAAGTTATTTACTCGTTACTTCCTTGACAAATAGGCAACTCTAAGATAAACACTGAATTTGACTTTCTCATAATAAATAATAGCTTAACCCAAACACTACAATGCAATATTTTACACAGAAGGTACCTTACAGTGAGAGATTAATAAAAAAAAATTGTCGGGTGTCCCAACCAGCAACCTGGAAAAATTCTCATAGTATTATTTAAAATATACAATAATTAACGACCGCCTCACCTTTCAACCTTTTTCTCAGTTAACACTAAAAGTAGTGAAATTAACTTTCAGATCCACATGGCTTCTTCATATGCAAATATTTATGCAAAATATGCCTCACGTGTTCTGTTGATATCTTCACGATGTCAGCTATCCCACGCTTTCACTTTGTAGCCATTCGGAACAATATGGTGGATTTCTTTTTTATTTTTTGGAGTGACTGCCTTATCTGGAGATCCTCCACAACATGGCGCATCCTCGGTGCTTCTACGACCGCATTTAAGTTCCCTAACCATCCACATATAACTGTTTTCGACTGAGTAGATATGCTTATCTGCCCATTTTTGGGTTCTGGCTATACTTTTTCTCATCAAAAAGCAATGTTTGATCAACACACGAAATTCTTTTTGTTCCATCGTTTCGCACTAATATAGCTGTAACTCTCAAACTAATAAACAAAATGTGATGAAAATTTTGCACGAATCTTCTGAAAGTTGATACTAACTGAGAATTATATGGATTTTTTGTTTGTGCTGCCATCTCTCGGAACGTCTCGGAACTTTTCATCCCATGTTATTAGTGGAGGTATTTAGTCCCAAACTTAATCCACAAATATTTGCTGTGTAGATATTGGCAGACATCAGTAATTTACAAACATATCGTATTTTTATTTTCCACATTTAAATTTAGTCAGCTCCAATCTAAAATTGGTTTATGATGAATGCCTTTAAATTTTAAAGTCAGTATAAGTACTAGAACTAAGATAACTCTAAATGATTACCGAAAGATGGTCCTCCTGAAGAAAAGTGAAATACTATATCTGCATTTTTTTATGTTTCTAAATACTATCCTTGTTTTTAATTTGATATCATTTACCTCTACTACAGGGGTGGCGTCCTAAACATCTTTTTATGTCTCGGTTTTAAAGAGGAATTTAGCAATGACTTTTGATCTTTTGGGATATCATTTCCACGAAAAAAAAAAAGCGATAAAAAACACTAGGAAGGCAGATAAGAATACAGAAATGATTATATTTGATAGAAATAAAATTTATTTTAAAATTTAATATTTGTTGGTTCTTACTGGAAAACTATAAGGATTATGACTTGAGATCTCATGCAAGACTAAGCTTGCGAAAAAACTGAAAACTAAAAATCTAGTTACTCATTAGACCTTATAACCCTTTAAATCAT
Source organism: Pachyrhynchus sulphureomaculatus (assembly GCA_019049505.1). NCBI lineage: Eukaryota > Metazoa > Arthropoda > Insecta > Coleoptera > Curculionidae > Pachyrhynchus > Pachyrhynchus sulphureomaculatus. The sequence continues at coordinate 39,335,833 of CM032446.1, read as the reverse complement.
TACCGCTAGATCTCGCTGAAGCAAGGAGAGCTAAATTATCGAATGCATCCAGGTTCTTTTATCTCGTAGCAGCAACACATGTAAATCATCAGATTACTAATAAGTTACCAACCTATACAAAAAGAATAGGCAAAATTGTCGGTCTTGGATAATTTACTAGTAAAACTGGTATTCTACAAGTAATTTTAAAACTCTAGGTAGAAGGAGTTATTGGGATGGGAGAAGGAAATATTGCACAGCTAACATGCGCCAAATATCAATGAAAGAAATACTATTTGTTCAGCTGTTCAACAACACTGATCAACAAAATTTCAACTTTTTTTTATTACACGGATTCTATTGTCATATTTTAAATCTAGTATAAGATGGAAACAATAAAATAAAAGTAGAATTTGTACAACACATCGGGTTTTATTGTAATATTTTTTTGAAAAAATCTATCAAATATTAATATTTTATAGTGATAGTAAAGGAAAAAAAAGATTTTTATGACTCTAAGATATTTAGCTTCTGGAATATCCTTCTTCAGTGTCCAATAGTAATTTGCCAACATGTTTAGACTCCATTTGCCTTGGTATCTCTTCTGCATGGCTAAAATATCCTGATGAAAATGCTCACCATGCTCATCGCTTACCGCTCTCAGATTTTCGGGGAAAAAGTCCAAATGAGAATCAAAAAAATGAATTTTGACTGACATGTTACATCTTAGTGCTTTCTAGGTCGTCAAAAGTTCACTGATCAAGTCTTTGTAGTTTTCCGCTTAATTGTTTCCACTAACCACATTTTTGAAACATATCCAGGCGGGTTTTACCAGTGAATTCAATTTTTGTTCAAAGATAGGGTCTTTCATTAATTCTCTAATTTGTGGTCCAACCAATATTCCCTCTTTAGCATTACTAATTTCAGAGAACTTTTTTTTAAATATAAATATCCTTTGCCAGCTTTGTCCATCGCTTTGATAACATTTTTGATAAGACCTAGTTTTATGTGTAGTGGTGGCGACAGAACATCTTCTGGTTTCTTCAGAGGTGGAAACAAAATGTTTTTTTGTCCAGGAGTAAGTGAGCTACGTTTTGGCCTCTCTTTTAATATAATCTACTGTCCCATTTACAAATCTATCTCTACTGTCCCATTCACAAAGGAAGCAACAATATTTTCTGTCACCAAGTTGTCGCCCTAACAAAATAGCAATCACCTTCAAATCTCCACATATTTTTCAAGAATGCATACAATATTTTATTTTCTCTAAAAGTAGCTTCATGTTATCTTATGACTCTTTCATGTTAGTGGCATGGACTACTGGGATAGACGGAATTTTGTTTCCATTATGGAAAAGAACAGCCTTTAGACTTACTTTTGAAGAGTCTATAAATAGTCGCATTGATATAGTTGGTGTTCTCTAATAAATTCATTACAGAATTAATGTCATTACAGTAAACAAGGTCACCTTCCTGAAAGAAATAACTTCTGAACTCATCATCACGATTGCGGAAATAGCAAATTCTCGTTTCTGAATGCAGAAAATTCCATCCTTTCAATCTAGATGATAGAACTTGACCTTGCTTTTTGGATAAACTCAAATCACGCGCAAAGTCATTTAGGTCACCTTGTGTTATTAAATGTGGTGTTAAAGAAGTGCTAGGTTCGTAAGTGTAATCTCTCATGTCCTCTTGAGTAGGAGGTAAGCTCAACGACACATTGGATTCATCTGATTGTACACTTTGTGGAGGTGTTGGTACAGGCATCAGTTCACTGTGGGGGACCGGTCTCCTTGCAGATGGTAAGTTTGGATACTTGATTGCTTGTTTAGTTTTACTACTGAAGCCCTTAATTGTAGTCAAACCAAAATAACAGTCTAATCGGCCCATACCATTGGAATTGCGAAGTTCATGTGACGTGTTCCGTTAGCCCATCCAGTCAAAAGAGTAACACAGGATGTACAACATATATAGGGAACCCACAATTTATCTCGGTGGCGAACTGGAAATCCGAAATATTCAAAATAACACTTCTTGACCAAGTCTGTAAAATTTTTCCACTGACTAGTGAATGTAAGTTCACCACACACGTAATAGAATCGATCAGGATTATTTACACAATGTTATTGAACGTAGATTACTCAAATGAAAACAAAAAATAATTATTATTTCCAAGATGCCTTAAATTCAAAACAATGTTCTCAACGATCTCCTTTTATAACGTAATTTAAGTGACTGCCACTATTACAAAAAAACTGAGGGTGTCCGAACAAAAATTTTTGCGGGTTTTTAATTGGGGTGGGTTGGTAAGCATAAATCACATACTAGCTTACGTGTAACAAAAATCATGTTGACCAGTGTAACTGGACAAAAGTTTTGTTGCATGTAACTACTTTCATGACTTTTTTTTGAGTTACTCATAAACATTTTTTTTTTTCGAAAAAAATGTCACTAATTTTTACAACGAAAGTCAACAATTGTGGCGGATTCCGTTAGATTTATTAATTTATTTAACTTTTAGATAATTTTGTTATTCTAAACATTAAAAAATATCTTTACGAGAATAAGGTGTTATTTGTGTTTTTGTTTTCAAACGTGTGAAAAATTTGATGCGTCGCCAACATTCAACTTGATATACCTTCAAATTTATTTGTTTAAGATAAAATACGTTAGTGTAAATAGATATGGAGGTCTGTTTAAACGCGTATTTCATGTTTTTTTGGGAATATTAAAATGATAAGTTTTAATTAAAATTACCATCTACACTGATGAGCAAAAAATTGACCCAAACTATTTCGCTTCATTTAACAGGAATTCTATAATTTAGTGTTCATATATTTTTACTGATTTTAGTATCACTTGAAAGCCCATTCCATTCTCTTTATAATGATAGCAAAGTCCATAGCATACCTCATGCTTTTTACTGATTAAAATGTTATGTAAAAAGAGAAACAAGGAGAACAAAGATTGAAATTAGGGGTAAGAGAGAGGAAAAATTTTAAGTTTAACAATTAAATTTATGAATAAAAACCAAAATTAATATTTTGTATTTTTCCGCCATCGCAACCTTAAACTCCTTCAGCTATGCAGGAGCTGGATTTCTGGCTTGAACCCTGGATTGAAGTCAGGACTCCGCGCAGACCAGTCTAATGTGAGTATTCCCACTTTCGCCAGGTATTGCCGCACCGATGCAGCAGCATGCGGCCTCGCATTATCGTACATGAGCACGAAACTATCGCCAACAAACCCAGCGTAAGAAATGACGTGTTTCTGCAGGATCTCCTCGATGTACCGGTGAGCAATTAATCCACCGCTACGAGTCTCATCAGTCACGAAACCAAATCGATTTTCGCATCCAGTGAGATGCCTCGCACACCATGATAGAACCTCCTCCGTAGGCGACCGTTTCAGTAATGAAGCACTACGCATAATGATATATAGTTCTTTTTTGGAATCAGAGGGTGAAGGGCTCGAAAGGTTTGAAATAGCGCATCCTGTCATTGGGTACGCTGACTGTGGGGTTGTGGTGGTAAGTTGTTTTAAACAGAAATCTGAGCTATGCGGTGATCTTCATGAATTCTCGGAGGGTAGAGATCACGGTTGATTTGAGTATAGCGAACGAACCATGGGGAGTCAGCGATAACTCATAGGGCCTTGCTTGGCCGAAGCAGGTTGTAAACTTATTGCGTCTTAACAACTTGCTGATCCTGTTTAGGTGATACAGCTTGCCCAGAAGTTCATTGGCCTTCTTGATTGCTGCAGTAGCTTGATCCTGCCATTCTAGCTGCTTCTCTTCTTGGTGTGTTAAGAAGTGGTATAAGTGTACCACGCCGTAGGCTTAATTTGATACCTATGGACGCTTGCATATTTCAAAACTAAAGTTTACGGTAACAATCCTTACTTTCCAGGACAATTAAAAAAGGAATCTAGTAAAAATGACAGCGATCACGAAAACGACGTGCAAAGCAGTGGTGAATAATTTCACCGCTCAGTTAGAAACGTACCAGGAACATAACTTTCAGATTTAGATTACATTTCCTTTTAAGTAAAATTTTCAAAACTATAGGTTCAATTAACAAGAAACTTTCTTAAAACAATGTGTTGCAAGAACATTTTTTGCTATCAATGTATTCTTTAGTGTGCTAATAACGACGCAAGTACCTTAGTAAGCTGTCCAGTCGCCTCCTGCATCAATAATCGCCTGGCATCTTCGAGGCATGCGGTCGACGATATTTTCTGCATTTTTAGAATCTCGCGAGACAACTGAGTCTTTACTCTGAGCTTTCTCTTTACAAGGGACCAAACGTTTTTAATAGGGTTAGCATCCGGCAATTGTGAGAACCAGTCTAGTATCTTATCGTGGGCCCAAGCAAGCCGCATCGCGACGTTATTTTCGCCCAGCAAAGGTTTCTTCAACATGCTTCAAAATTTGACATCATGAGCACGAAGATGTTGTCGAATGGTCTCATTCAAACCCGATTTTCTTAATTTTGCCGCGCCTTGACGCAGCGTCAATTTCGTGTCTCGTGAAAAGAAAGACACGATTCGTTTTTCGACTTTCGGAGTGTGTCGTTGACATTTTTTGTCCAGTCAAAGTAACCCACTTCTTCACAAACGATACCGACTTCTTAATATATTTAGCGGCCACACAATGTATTATTTTAGGCCCCTTTGGATACGAACAAAGAACCGACGCGCAAACGAGTGGCTCGTTTTGGATTTTACGTGATTTCAACGAAAGCTCGGAATCGACTTATACTTTTACTAAAATACGTCGTGGACAAAGTTTCCTTCTACCGATTTTTGTTGAATCGCTGAAGTCGCATCTAATAAAAATGAATTATCCTTGACACGTTCTTATTTGATAGACTGTAACTATTTTAAAATTAATTTTTTTTTATGAAATACTCTTAGTGCAGTATTGTAGCGTGTTAAAAAAATTGCCTCCCGTTTGGGCGCATTTTTGTAACCTTTTAATAACGCTCGCACTTTGAGGCGCAATTTTGAAACGTTTTAACTTCTTTGCTTTTAATAAATATATTATTTATTAAATAGAAGTCGTTATTTGCCCCTTACGTTATCTTAATTTCTGAGAATGGATTGAGTGGGTATTAATATGAAAGAACTAAAGAAATTAGACAGCTAGCTCAATTTTTCTTGGTAGAGTAATATGGATAAGAGATAATTTTCGTACGTCTTTTGAAAATAGTCTCTATAACTGTTTTTGCTTGTACAGATTTAGGGCACCATTCATTTTAAAATAAAAACTTCAGCTAAAAAAATGAAAAAATACTGAAGGATTATGTAGTTGTTAAGAATATTTTGAATATGGTACAACCGTTGCGTCCTGAAAGGCAAAACAGGTGATTCAGTGAAACGCTAGATTTAAATAAAGAAAAGGGTTTATTAATGACAAAATTAAAAGTTCTAACTTCGCTACACTTTAAAATTACTACTACTAAATAAAATCCCTTAATCTAGTAGATAATATGATTATATAGAATCTTTAAATCAGGATTCTAATTAAAGGTTTAGCTAAACACGATGTTAAAAGTTCTTGGAATTAACTTCACGAGTTACACGTGCTGAATAGACGGTGTAAACCCACTTGTCAGCAGGAAGCGAGATTTATGGATTGATATACTGTTGACTTACGGTTTTTCTATGAATTTTTTGGCCTGTCCTGGTGAGATATTCATAACACTGATGTCTCCACCTTGCCTACCCCAGTTCTGGCTGCTAAACATTTCTTGGTCTGGGAATAAGCAGAATATTTCAAGGAAAAAAGGCCTTGAACTTGAAAAGTAAAACCGTTTCTGCACTACTACATCACTAATAAAAACGAGTACGGCAACGTGATAAAAAAAGCCTACTGGTCGGCTTACTAATGGTAAAGCCCTCTGTGGCTACATGATCAAAAAAAGAGCTCACTGCGGCTTTATGATGGGAAAAAAGCCCTTACTACTTTTCGGCTGGAAAAAGCCGTTACTGCATCTCGGCTAGAAAAAGCCTTTACTACATCTCGGCTGGAAAAAGCCTATTACGGCTACATGATGAAAAAAGCCGTGAACCATGCCACCTGCATGCTTAAATATATTTCTCTCTTCCTTAAAATTGCGTCTTTAGGATGGCTACTTCCCGGATACAAATCTATAGCCAATCAGACACTCTCTCTATTCGTTTCCTCAGTCTTGAGGGTCGTGATCTCTCTGGAATGACTTCACTGTTCTGTTCACTATTTCTCTCCATTTCTCTCGATCTTCTGCCAAGTGCAATGATACATGGAGTGGTTGATCCATAACTTGTTTTATTTGATCTGACCATCTTGTTGGCGAGCGGCCTCTACTCCTTTTACCCTGGACCTCTCTCATTATTATTAGCCGGTCTACATTATTGCCTGGCCTTCTAGCTACATGTCCAAAATACTGAAGAATTCTTTTCATGCATAGTGATGATAACCTTACAGTTACATTTAGTTCATTCAGTATAGATTGATTAGTTCTTCTGGCGGTCCAGGACATTCTCAACATCCTCCTATAGCACCACATTTCAAAGGAATCAATAGATTTACGTTCCTTTACTCTAAGTGTCCAGGATTCTACACCATATGAAAATATTGGAAATACTAAGGTCTGTACGAGATTTAATTTCGTTCCTTTAGTTATGTACGGATTTTTCCATATCTTAGTAAGTCTCGTCATAGCATTTCTTGCTAGGGATATTCTTCTTTTGATTTCATTCTCGCATCCTCCCATACTACTTACGGATGATCCTAGATATACAAAGGTTGTTACTCTCTCAATGCCATTGAGTAAGTCGGATCTTACTATTTGGTCAGACTTATCGACTATCATCAGCTTCGTTTTGTCCCTATTTATGGTCAGACCTAGTTTCTCACTTTCTTGCTCTATCCGATTTAAAAATGTAGCCATCTCCTCCTCAGTCGCTGCAAATATGGTGGTATCATCAGCGTAGCGCAAGTTGTTTATTCGCTCACCTCCTATTAGGATTCCACCATCCCATTCATTCAACGCATTTCTCATTATAAATTTACCATAAACATTAAATAATGTAGGAGACAGAACACAGCCCTGTCTTACACCTCGACGAGGATGAAACTCATCGGATATTGTATTGTCTATTCTCACCACTACAGTGCTGTCCAAGTAGAGGTTTTTAATCAATTTAATCAGATGATAAGGAACACCCATTTGCTCTAGTACCTCCCAAAGCTTTTTCCAGTTGACAAAATCAAAAGCCTTATTATAGTCTATGAAGCACATTACCATAGACACATTATACATTTCTCTATCAATTGTCTTAAGTTAACAATCTGATTTCTTGTGCCTCGTCCTTTAACGAATCCCGCTTGTTCTCTAGAGATTTGTTGGTCAACATAATATCTTAAACGATTATTTATGATATGTAGCATTACCTTACTTGGATGTGATAATAGAGGTAATGTACGATAATTACGACATTTACGGGTAGAGCCTTTCTTATGTAGTGGTATTATTATAGAGGTCGTCCAATCTTTCGGCCATATTCCAGTTTTCCAAATGTTATTACATATTTTATAGATCATCCCCACTGTGTCATGATCTACTTCCTTAAGAATATCTCCCGTTATGTCATGTCATCGTAGCCAGGTGCCTTATTGCTTTTCAGTTTCTTAACAGCATCCTCTACTTCACTCCTCATTATTTCAGGTTCTTGCTGCGTGGTATTGATCTGTTGGTGTACGTCTTGTTCTTGTGCATCATAATAAAGGTCTTCACAATATTCTCTCCATCTGTCTATTATTCTTTCTTTCTCTGTAAGCAGTGTTCCATTTTTATCCTCGATTGCCCAAGTTTTAGGTTTGAAATCCTTATCTATCTCTTTAATTTTTTTAAAAAGATCTTTAACTTGATTTTTCTCTGCATATGCTTGTACTTCTTTACATTGGTTATTGGGATATGTATTCTTATCTTGTCTGCAGTTCTTCTGTATAAGTCGGCTTAAATCTTGGTACTTTTTTATCTGCTGATCATCGTTTAGTCCAGTTTTCTTTACGTTTTTCCTATGCTCTATAAGTTGCCATGTTTCTGCAGACATCCAAGATTTTTTAATACATTTTCTTACTCTTCGGGATGCTATTTCTTCGTGGGCATCTTTTATCGATGTTTTCACTTTGTTCCACATCTCTTCATTATTTCCCGGATCTTGTAAATTGTTGTTTTTCTGGAGGATATATCTTCATTCGTTGCACCTTTATATTTTTTTGAGAAGCTTTGAGTTTAATACGAAGAACTGTAACTAGAAGTTGATGGTTGGAATTACAGTCTGCTCCTGGGTACGTTTTCGTGTCCAGTATAGATGATTTCCACCTTTGGCTTATCATTATATTATCTATTTGATTTCTGTATCGATCTCCTGGAGATTTCCAAGTATAAAACGGCGGATATGATGTTTAAAAACAGGGTATTGGTGATAGCCAGTTTATTTTGTATACAAAAGTTGATCAATTTCTCACCTCTAACATTTCTCTTCCCCCATTCCATACAGCCCAATAATATGTCTTAGATGGTCATCATTCTTTGTTTCCCCCCAATTTTCGCATTTAGATCTCCTACAAGCAAGGTAATTTCTCCCTGATGGGATTTTTCGAATTGTTTCTTGCAGTTTTAGATAAAATTCATCTATCACATTATCATCTGCTGGTGCTGTAGGGGCATGTACTTGAATTATATTGAGTCTAACCGGTTTAGTGTCAAGTTTTATGGTGATTATTCTCTCTGTAGCACCTGAGTAAGACAAATCTAAGTTATCAAGTCTCGAAGGTACAACAAAAGCAACACCACTATAATTTTGTTCATTTTGCCCAGCAAAGTATACTGTGTTACCATGTGACGTGGTGAAATGACCTCCATCTTCACCTTTCCAGTGTGTTTCACTCAGTCCCAAGATATTTTCAATGCAAATTAAAGAGTACAGTAGTCAACCCGCAATGCACACTGTAAAATTTAAATTAAACTGCTCAACAATTTAAAACACTGTTTTAAACTACACTGCTTAAAAGTTGAAATCACTGCAATAAATATAAAAATGGAGAAAAAATATAAATTATAGGGAGAAAAAACAGTGTCGTAACATGATCTTAAAATCTAGAAAAAAAAATGAATGTTACAGTATATAAGACGAAAAAAATAATAAATAACTAAATATAATTTCGATAAAGATGCCTGAAAACCCTAGTTTTAGCTACGTGATCAGGATCATTTATATGTAGTCCCATATTAAATTAATTTACCTCGCTTATCTAAAGTACAAGAATTTTCTCTTTATTAATGTATATAAAAATAAATAAAAAGTGGGCAGTATCCCTGATTTATTGATACGATAGGCGCCCTTACTAAGTTATTATTATTAAATAGAACATTTTTTTGTCTGCCTCAATTATTTGTTTTAAATTTCTCGGTGCGTAGTTGTGCTAATTAATAATTTAGAAAATACATAAAAAATCTTACAAGGATTTATTCCTATATATAAGCATGCATGATGTAAAAATTGGATATTGAACTATTGTAAAAATAGAGACAATTTATGCGTATTCGCCCACTTCAACTGCTGTCTTCCTACGCAGGCTAATTAGTTTTGTCATTGCTGCCTAGCCAATTAATAAAATTAATAATACAATGCGATGTATAAACATACGTTTTGTTTTGTTTATCTTGGGCGGTTTAATAAAGAAAAACAAACGAAAACGCAATGCCTAGAATTTCGCTCTTGGAGTAACGTGTACCCGACAAGGCAATTTAGTTAACATTTAAATAAAGAAACTTCTTACGAGGCAAGTTCTTGAGAAAGTCATTTAAGAGTAATAATGTTAATATTACCTTATATGGAAGAAATCCATGAAAATATACATAGAAAATATGAGGTGTAGCTAGAAAATTCCCGGACTGAATTTATAAAACTTTTTATTTTTAAACTTTGCCATTAAAACCCTAATCTCTTTTAATTACATTCCTTCTCGATTCCTAGACCGCTCCAAATGAATTCTTCATTGTTGGAAGCAATGCTGCAGATCGTCTCCTGACAGGTTCATCATGACCTCCGTCACTTTTTTCTTCACGGCATCAACGAACTCAAAACGGGCTCCTGTCAACTTTGGAAACAAAGAAAAGTCACATGGAGCAAGGTGAGTTGAGTAAGGTGGGTGTTCCAACATAGAGATTCAAAGTTTCGTTATCTTGGTGAATGATCCAAGACCGATTCGATCACATTTCAGGTTTTTCCCTTCTCACGTGTTCACGAAAGGTGGTCAAAACTTGTTTATAGTTTAACCTTTTTAATATTGTCTTCTGTTTTTGCCGTTCGTGGACGTTTGTGACGTCTTGTCTGCCATATTTGAATTGTTCTACCCAATCGAAAACTTGAGTTCGTGACAAGCAATCATCACCATACACTTTGTGCAGCGAACTTAATAGTTCTGTGACAAATATTCCAAGTTTAACGAGAAATTTCACTTTAACTCGCTCAACATTGACATTAATCATTTTTACGACGCATAGAAAATACACGATCCAATCTAGAGTAGCGCTGCAGCCGAACTGGAAACTGCACGATCTTTAAAATAGCGAAATAGATAGAGAGTGAATTCAAACTCAACGCCCCGTGACCAACCATGCGACATCAGTATTATCGGCGTAACAAAATTAGTCCGGTTATTTTCTAGCTACACCTCGTACTGACAGCTTAGAAATGGTCAGGTCATTCTACATAACACTGCACCAACTGGCTGAATAATTACAAGTGGGAGATGTTGCTCCACATGTCAACTTAAATTCACCAGATCTCTACTTATTCCCTAGGTAGAAAGCACCTGTATCCTAACTCCTCGAAGGAGCTTTTTGCAAGAGTCACCTGAGTCACCATCATTAGACTGAACAACAGCGGTACCCTCAGTGCCTTAGCAATCTTCCCAAAACTTTGTAATGTACTAACTAAGAAGCATGAAGACTATATAGCAGAACTGTAAAGAGATACTATACATTAAAAAAATATGTAAATAAGTCACCATTACTTGTGAAATAACCCTCGTACCTGGTCGCATTTGCCCTGTGGTAAAAATCTAAATTAATTCGTGTACAACCACTTCTTTAAAAGTCCAACCATTATAGGGTACTAAACTAGGAATATTTTTATTTTTCGCCTATACTACTAAACAATTTTGAATAAAAATATTCTCTAAACCAATATGAAATATGGTCTTGTCCTCGTTAATCGCGCTTGTATATTGATTTTTTCGCTAGCACCAACCTAGTCTTTTAGCACAATGTCGTAGGTGTCAAACTATAATTCATCAAGATAAATATCTAGTCAATTTCCTATTAGCATTTGTGCAAGTTATGTAGACGATACAATTCACTAATTGCCTTTACTTTATTTATTATTAGTGTTCCATACGGAACACTTAGAAGATCACTTCGGTGTCTATCTGTCTGTCCGTCTGTCACACCCCGATTTTCTCCGAAATTATTAGACATAGAAAGTTGAAACTTGGCACTAATATAGAAATTGATGACTTCATCAGAGCCGTGTAGTTTTAAAAATTAAATTTTGACTTACCATAAGGGTCAGTTTTTGGGGTGAAATCGGAAGTGAAAAAAAAAAAATTACCAGGTCACCGAGTGACGTGTCAAATGAGCTTGTATCGGGTCTTCCATTAAGGACTTGACAACTTTTTTTTGAAATAAAACGCAACCCAATTGAGACATTTCGAAAATTTTACTATCGGCTTGAAGTGCAATCAAAACATGTATGTATGGAATTCGGCTTCATTCATATGTCCACCACGGGCACGTTTGCAGCGGTCGATTCGTTGAACCCAATTTTCGATGACTCGGCTACACATTTCGACGGAAACGGCCGCTATCTCTCTTTCAGTATTGGTTCTGAGCTCCTCTAACGACACAGGCTTGTTAGCATAGACCAATGATTTAACGTACCCCCATAAAAAGAAGTCTAGAGGTGTTAAATCACACGATCTAGGCGGCCATTCGACGGGACCATTCCTCGATATAACACGTTCACCGAATTTAGATTGCAGTAAGTCGATTGTTAGACCCGCTGTGTGGCTTGTGGCGCCGTCTTGTTGAAACCACATATCATTAATGTCTAGCCCATGCAATTGATCAAAGAAATAACGTTGCAACATGCCTCTGTAGCGATCTCCATTGACTGTAAGGTGACGGTTATTTTCAGCAACGAAAAAGAACGGCCCAATGACACCACCGGCATGAAAACCGCACCAAACAGTAATTTTTTGTGGATGAAGTGATGATGTTTCTTCAAGCACATAAGGGTTTTCACCTGACCAATAACGCATATTCTGTTTGTTGACGAAGCCGTTTATCCAAAAATGCGCTTCATCACTAAAGATGATTTTGCGATGAAATTGGTCATCTTCTTCCAACATTTCTAGAGCCCAATTCGAGAACGTACGTCGCTTCATATGATCGAGTGGCTTTAGTTCTTGAGTTAACTTTAACTTATAAGGGTGCAGGCCAAGATCCTTTCGCAAAATTCGCCATAGTGTGGTCTGAGCGATGCCCAATTCTTGAGAACGCCGTGAAATCGACTGTTTTAGTTCGTTTGAGATGGATGTTTGAACGGCAGCAATATTCTGACCACTTCGACCAACCCGTTGTCTCACTGGCATGGGAACATCCAGCAGCGAATATGTTAACTCAAATTTTTTCACTAGACTATGAATTGCTTGTCTACTGGGACGAGAATTACGACCAAAAATTGGCGTTAACGCTCTTAAAGTTGCAGTCACCGACTCCAAATTTTGGTAGTAAATTTTAATTATTTGTAAACGTTGTTCGTTCGTGTACTTCACCATGATGAAAATGTTAACTTTACTGAATGTTTTGACGTTGACAGTTCGGTGATTGGCTTAAGGGTGCGTTCAGAGCGAAATTTCAAAGTTGTCAAGTCCCAAATGGAAGACCCTTTAAAAACACGAGTTAAAAATATATATAATGTAATACTTGTGCACACTTATCCTGGTTTTATTTTTAAGAAACTGCGAAAAATCATTGTCCCCCCTTATCTCGAAAAGTACTGGTCAAAAAATTTTGCAAAAATTCAGAAATATTCTTCACAGGGTGTAGATTGAACGAAAATTATCACCAGTGCCTTACCTTTAATAATTTATCTGGTATATAAAAAACAAAAATTTCAAGGTCATCAATTTTGAGTAAAGATCGAAAAAAAACTATGTTGAAAACTCATTTGAGGAGTATTTTGTGAAGTCATTCATCAATTTATACCTCGGTAACAAAAATGTTTATTCTGAAAGGAATCAACGTACGGAACACTAATTGCGCAAGTCCGACTTGCACTTGGGCGTTTTTTTTTTTAATTTTTTTTAAATTAAATCTTTTTTCAAAACGTTTTGTGAACACTTGCTCCACTATAAATTAGATTTATTTTCTCCCTGATAAGTCTTGTTTTAAACGAGTTCATTATGCATATCATAATTTTTTCATCTTACAGTAACTTTTTGGGAGTTTTCCAAGCCCTGATTGCCAATATCCTAAGTTGTTCTACCATTTTCTGTTTTAAAGATTCTGAAATTTTGATTATTACAGTTATTTATTCAATACATATGCATCTTCCCTCACTCTGCTATTTTTTTGTAATTAAGACTGAAAGAAGACCCGACATAAAATTTGTAAAAAAAATTAAAATATTCTTCACCAAAGCGCAGAAACATCACCCACGGGATGTTTCTGAAAGGATAACACTTCCTGGGCTTAACGAAGGCAAAGGGGCAAGGGCGGTGATACAAGCAACTAGAGCAACAAATAATAAACTTAAGCAAATATTTTCGTAGGCTTACCGAATTTTACACGTTACACCGTGGAATATGTAAAGTAGACGAATCAATACCGTTTCAGCTAAGAGAATATGAATGGTAGGTAATGTCTTCACCAAACAGATCAGTAGAAGCCGTGAGCCTGGTTAACAAAGTCCTTTATGGTCGACTGAATGAAGTCACTCAGGAAATTACCGACAAAGCTGGGTGGGCGATTTCCTCAAACGAAAGGCTTCTTATAGCTTTACAGGATCAGATTTTACAACAGAAAACTATCTAACATTCTTGACCTCCTTTGTACTAGATCATCAATGTATACAAGGATATCAAACATCAGAGGA
>CM032446.1:39311644-39316644 GCA_019049505.1 Pachyrhynchus sulphureomaculatus | reverse complement strand
ATTTTTAAAAAAATTCCGAAAATTGTTGTCCCCACACCCTATCTCGAAGAGTACTAATCAAAAAATTTCGAAAAAAATTCTGGAATATTCTCCATAAGAAGCAGATTGAATGAAAATTAACACGACTTTGACCTTTGATACTTTATCTGATATATGAAAACAAATATCGGAAAAAAAAAAGATTTAAAAGCAATCACGGTACGTAACACTAATTGCATAAGTACAACTTCAACTTGCGCAGCCTCTCTAAGAAACTCAACGGCGGAAGCGAGCTAGCTTCGTTTTGCGGCGATATTTTGTTTCACCTCTTTGTCTTTCTGTCGTATTAGGTAATGGGACTTCTATGACTTTTTTATGTCCTTTATTACTTCTATGATTCAAATCAAATACTTAAGAAATGAGTACAGGAAGTACTAAGTAAAAAAATTATATATATATATATATCTTCTTCAATTATTTGGGAACTGATATATCTTTAGAAATAAAATTTAAAACAAATAGTTATGTCAGAAAAAGTTATTGAACGGTACAAGGTATCACTATGCAAAAACTAGCTAAGATTAATCTATTTTTGTCCTTGCCAATAGAAATAAAGCTTGTAAAATAGTAGTCTGTACTTGTATCTTTTACTACATCTAGATGTCGAAAATACCTAGATTACCGAAGTATTTTACAAATAGGAATTTAAGTATTTTATTTATAACATGTTTCCGTAGTCGATAACTAGATATAGAAATATTTATGCAGTGGAAACCGGAATCTATATGATCTACTGGGTTATTGATTATAGATTTACCATCCCTCTAACTCGCTTAATTGAAGAGCTAGGTAAAAATATTAAAAACAGAACTTGTAGCTTCTAGAACGGCAATAATGACGCACCGAATATTTGACATATAACACACTTTTTTTTAACTTGTTAGCTGAACTTTTTATTTCTCATTCTACTGTCGATTTCCAGAGAAAAACATCACCAACTATTTCCATAGTGCGGTCAAGGATCATGAAACGTATTTTAATGAAGCTAGACACCAAAAGACTGACACTAGCAGAATATCAGTCATAATACACAAAAAATGTGCGACAGAACTAACACCAATTTTCTGTAGACTTTTCACCCTGCCTTACAGAAAGAGAATATTTACTGCCTACTGGAAATGCGCTATAGTTCAACAGATACCCAAAAAAGGCAAGAAAATATTTCTAAACAATTGCCGACCAGTTGCTCTGCTTTCAATAATATCGAAAATTATAGAAAAGACTTTCAATCCGCATTTTCTAAAATATCTTGAAGGATTCAAAGAACACTTTGGAGAATCTCGAGAGGCGGCACTTGATATATCCAAGGCACTTGATCCTGTTTGGCATGATTGATTATTGGATAAGCTACTCCCTCCATTCCTCTAGAGTCGTTACTCAATTTGCTGGGTGTTAATTTGGGAGCAAATATGTCTTGGCATGAACATATTTCAAGCGTAGCAAAGAGAGCTTCTCAAAAGCTGGAGATATTATTTCGAACTAGGAAGCTGTACACTCCACCACAATTGATAATTCTGTACAAAGCTCAAATTAGACCAACGTTGGAATATTGCTCCCACATTTAGGGCTCTGCTTCCAAGTTGTCGGATTCTATTCAGAACAGAGCTGCTTGCCTGACTGGAGAGCCAGAACTGACCAGCAATCTTGATTCCGTGGAACATTAAAGAACTGCTGGTAACTTGAATCTATTCTATAAGTATTTTCATGAAAATTGTTATATGGATCTAGCCCGCTTCATTCCTTCCAAAGCGGAGCATGCTAGAAATACATGTCGCGCTAATACTTCACATCCGTATGAAGTTCAACTTGGCACTCCTCGTACAACGTTTTTTAAGCAGTCAGGGACTATCGCTTTTTCCGTACACGCGTCGCTCCTGTAATGCTCATAAAAAAAACTGGTATACCCTGTATAATATTTTCAATTTTTATGAAACTCTTCTTTCTAAAAACCTAAAAAGTGTGACAATAACACAAAATTGACAGTAGAATTTATTTATGTTAAGATAGTTTTTTTCTTCGGTGTAAGTAACAACCTATATACAAACTGTTAATTAAATATATATATTAGACGAAAACGTAGGCACAGGGGGGAATATAAAAGACTTTATGAAAGGCAAAAGAAGAATTCCTAGCTTAAATATATTTTCAAAAATCTATATAACCACATCTTAACTAAAACAACATTTAAACGAAAGAAAAGGGCTGCACAAAGAGGAGAAAACTGAATTAAAATTCTCTTATATTTTCAAGGTAGCTTATGACAGTAAACATTCTCTTCTTTTTCTGATTTTAGAAAATCCAGAAGATTCTACAACAAATATTACTGAAATTTTCAAAACGTATTATACGGTTCAAAATACTTTGCAAATACATGGTTATGACACACAGTTTTACCAGTGGAGCGTTCAACCCAGGAAACCAAACAACTACGTTTATGCTTCGTCAGGAGATAATGCAACATATGCAACGGAAACTGAGATTCTACAACAAGCAAAAGAAAAGAGATCCCTTTTTTCGTAATAAATATCATTCAGTAACCGAGTTGGATTATCAGTCAGTTGAGCCGAACTACTTCCCAATTTAAAATGAGAAAGGAAGGCACATTACATGTCACTTTAGCGTTTGTCTTTGTCCTTCATTTGTTGAAAGAAGTTATTACTTTTTCTAGTAAGAATATAACCTGAATCAAAATTAATCTGTATTGGAACATGCTGTTTCGATTTTTTGGTCATACCGTGATTACTTTCAAAATAAAAACAATTATTTCCCTAAAAGAGTTTTTAACAAAGTTTGTTTTCAATCTTTGTTCAAAATGAAAACCTTAAATTTTTTTTTTTATATTCCAGATAAATTATCAGAGGTACTGCACTCGTGGAAATTTTTTTCCATTCTACACCGTGTGGAGAATATTCCAGGATTTTTCGAAAATTTTTTGGTCAGCACTTTTCTAGATAAGGAGGGGGACAGGGATTCTACATTTTTTTTTAAAAATAGTTATAGTATAGTAAAGATAAGTGTACCCCACTCGATGACCTGGTATATTTTTTTTTTACTTTTGATTTTACCTCCCCAAAACTACCTCCTTAAACCAAAATCTAACTTTCAAAACTACACGGCTCTGATCAATTACGCTAAAAAAAAATAAGAAAAATAAATTACAGTAGTGAGGAAAATAACCGCTTAAAAGCAAACATAAGTGCAAGAAATAAGCACACTTTTCTTTGTAATAAACATTATATGGGACTAAAGTGCTAGGTAATGCCTAAATGTAGATAACACCGAAATACATATACATATATATATATAATATATATATATATTATATATATAATATATATATATATAATATATATATATATACATATTATGAGTCATGCGGTGAGGGTAGGTAGAGACAATCAAACTGCTGAATTACTTCGAAGAATAACAGTGGTTGGATGATAAACTTTGCGATTTCAAAAGCGAGGTGTCAATCAGGCTGAAAATGAAAGCTTTTAATATGCGTATCCTAAGAACGCACTTATCATGCAGAAACTTTTACCCTCACCAAAATATTAGTACGTAAACTTAAACGAACACAACGTAAAATGGATGCTTGGTGTGGGGTAGAATGTGAAATAAATGATATCCTGGGACAGAATGGCAGAGCTGAAGTATAAATGGATGGGGCAAGTTGCGCGAATGAATGATGGAATGGCGACCAAGAGCGCCACCGACCGACGATCTGAAAAGAATAACCACAAATTGGGTGGTTACGGTTCAGGATAGGGGAAGATGGAAGCACTTTGGGAAGGCCTTGTCCAACAATGGACAAATATGGGCTGATTGATCATGATATTGATAGTATAGACCAAAAACTACCATTGTAATGCCATAATTTTCAAAGTTTGGATTTCGAACGTGAAAACTAAAAGAGCTGCTAAAATTATTATGATATTTTTACTAGATAGCCTGTTGGAATTATAGTAAGAAATAGAAATTCTTTTAGGGCAATCGTAAAATATGTTAAAAAATGGACTCACAGTAAAAGATTTTGATATTCCGAGCTCATTATCTCAGAAAAGCATTGATATTTTGACATAAGGAACAGTAGACGAAAGAAGCATAAAGTAGTAATTGTTGCCGAAATGCAAATAACGTCCGGGGGTCAGCACTACCGCGTTGTTTAAAAGGTACCGTAAAATTCAAAAAACGTAATGTTTCGGCACTTGGACAACGTTGACGGTTATTACGACATCCCCGCCGATATCCTTGGAATATTGAAAAAGGGTAAAAAACCGTTCAAGTGCAAGTTGAACTTGCACAATTAGTGTTCCGTACGTTGATTGCTTTTTAAAATAAAAAAAATGTTGTTACGGAGGTATAAAATAATCAGTGACTTCACAAAACACACCCCAAATGAGTTTTCAAACAAAGTTTGTTTCCAATCTTTACTGAAAACTGATGACCTTGAAATTTTTGTTTTTTTTTTATATACCAGATAAATTATTAAAGGTAATGCACTCGTGATAGTTTTCGTTCAATCTACACCCCGTGGAGAATATTCCATAGGCAAGGTCACTCCGAAAGTCGAAAAAAAACGAATCATGTCTTTGTTTTTACGGGACCCCCCGAAATTGACGCTGCGTCATCGAGCGGCAAAATTAAGAAAATCGGCTTTGAATGTGTCCCATGAGACCACTAGATCACATCTTTCGTGCTTATGATGTCAAATTCCGAAGCACGTTGAAGAAAACCTTTGGTGGGCAAAAATCACGTCGTGAAGCGGCTCGCTTGGATCCACGATGAAATACCAGAGGGGCCCTCACAATCACCAGAGGCCCAACCCTATTAAAAACGTTTGTCTCTTGTAAAGAGAAAGCTCAGAGGGAAGACTCTAAGGACTTTGGTTCAGTTGTCTCGCACGATTTGAAACATTCGCAAATACGTAGAAAATCTCATCGACACGTGCCTCGAAGATG